>KE372890.1:1249905-1268372 GCA_000418225.1 Zizania latifolia | reverse complement strand
GGTGTTGGAGTGTGTGGGTAAGGCCCATTAGGCCCATGTACTCTGAGTATATATGTGCAGCCCTTATTAGGGTTTTGCCTTAATGGAACAGTAACACAGCACTCAGTATGGTATCAGAGCTAGGGTTAGGGTTTCTCCCTCTCTCTCTCCTCTCTCTCTCTCCTCCCTCCCTCTCCTGTAGCCGCGCCGCCGCTTCTGGCCTGAGGCCCTCCACACCGCCACCTACCTTCTCAACCGTCTGCCTTCCACTGCCTCTCCCGCCCCCACTCCTCACCACGCTCTCTTCGGTACCCCTCCTCGCTACGACCACCTCCCAGTTTGCCGACATCTTCACCAAGGGTCTCCCGTCGTCGACCTTCTCCGAGTTTCGCTCCAGCCTCAACATCAGCAGTGGCTAGTTGCGTCTGTGGGGAGGCTCCTGTGTGAGCGATGTATCTTTCTTTGTTCTTCTAGTCTTACAACTCCGCTGCGCCGGTAGTTCAGACTGCGGGGGGTGTTGGAGTGTGTGGGTAAGGCCTATTAGGCCCATGTACTCTGAGTATATATATGTGCAGCCCTTATTAGGGTTTTGTCTTAATGGAACAGTAACACAGCACTCAGTAGCTGGTACCGACGGGGGCGGTGACCGGGGTGTCGGCCGATGGCCGGAGCTTCTGGAGAGTTGAGAAGAAGACATTAAATAAGAAATAAACATTAATCAAACTACACATCTTAAAATAAATTAAATAGATATAAATAATCAAGTTTAATGATATTTTTTATTTTGGATATCCGAATAAGAGTTATCTGGATTATCTGAATCCGTATCCGTATCCGTCGGATATCAGCGATATCATATCCATTTCCGTATCCAAAAAAAAAATTCTAAATCTGAATCCGTATCCGAAACAAAAAAATCCGAATCCGAATCCGTTTTTTCGGATTTGGTCGGAAACAATCCGAATCACTTTCACACCTACTTGCAAGTACACCCTCAACTGAATAACATTTTCGATGGAACATAATAAGCAAAACAAAGATAAAAAATCTTAATACTGTACTACTACGCAATCGACATATTATCCGTTTCTAACTTGTCATACGGTTACCAAGCAAGCACTATTTTTTCTTAGCTCAATATATATTGTTTGATCGAGTGTCTCAAAATGTTGTTTTTAACTCCAACACTATCTCATGTCGGACCATTAGTGACAGACAACAACATCCGTTAGCAATGGATGTGTACACATCACTCTTATCATATTAATAAAAATGGAACAACCATTAGTAACTGGTATGCATATACATCTGTCATTACTAATCAACCAATAGTAATATGTATATATATATAGATAGATATCCGTCCCTATTTGTCGACAGTACACATGTTCATATATCAAAAGATGTTTTTTGGGCCATTTTCTGGTTGTAATAAATTTTAAAATTACATCACCAACTTAATTATTCCATTATTAATCAATTTGTTTCAATTGGACCGTATAATCAGATTCCATGTACGTATGCACAACCGCCATTCACTTCACATCGGAGAGTTAATGGTCACACAACAATATATATAATGCAGGAATTAAGATCTGCCCCAACCATCTTCTTACACTCGATTATTCCCTTCTACTAATTAATTTATATATCCAAGTACTTAATCATCCATTACACCACACCAAGTCATCTGTAATTTACGTTTACAATAATTACCATATCTTTGAACCGAACACTACCCAAATACGCATGCATATGCATGTACGTACGAAACATCCAAATAATACCAAGATGATATACTTAGTTAAGCCAATAAAATATGGCACAGACGAAATGAATTGTCTCGTTATCTCAGCTAGTAGCTCTGCAGAAAATTAAACAATTTGATACCATATATAGCTTGTAGGGAGGAGCTCGAAAGGGGCGAGATGTTTAGGATATATATTTGATTGTTATTGTTATAAAATTGTATGAAAATCTTTAATTTTTTGAATAATTGGTTAAAAATAGCAACAAAAATGCAATATATTTTTAGCAGTCACTAGCTAGATTATATTAATTAGCTAGCTGTTCTATGCCTTTCTTCGATGATGTGATCGTTTCTGCTAACTATAATATTTTGCTCTCTTCAAGAAATAGTAACACATCAATCAATTAATTTTGTTCAAGTTGTACGTACCATGCATTGAGAATTAGAAGCTAGGCTAGCTATCATTTATATATGTCAAGACTGATCTTATTGTGTGCTGGTGTTCTTCACTCCCCAACTTAAACAAAATTAGTTAATGCCCTCGAACCCCTCCCCGTTAGACTCTTCTCCACAATATAATTAACACCAACTATATGTAATTATAAGTATATATTTTCTTCCAAGTTGTTTAATTAAAAATAGCTAATTCCTCATGTGGTGATTTACGTTTTGTAAAAAATTACACAAGTTGACGTGATGGTGACTATATTAATTGTCTAAACTTCACGTTTTAACTACTCATTAATGTGGATTACTTTTTGTCAAGAATTAATAAGTGGGGTTGGCATTTCGATCACTGCGTTGTGGTGATAAATATATGTGTGACTCACGGCTACGGGAGAAGTGAACTTTAATCCATTCCTTTGAGTGCTCGTTACAGTTTGAGTCAGTACTGAAAGTCTGTAATGATTAAAAAATAGTGAAAAAGTCGTGGATAGGTATAACCGATACTAATAAATTTTTAATACTAGGTTAGGAGACCACTTAGTACTAAATTTATTAAACTTATTAGTATTAATCGGAGTACCGATATTAACAGCTTAGACATTAGTACTAGATGGAGAGCCTAACCGGTACTAATAATTTTAGTGCCAGATGGTCTCTTGACCCGGTACTAAAATATATTGAGAGGTTCCTAAAACCACACGTGGAAACCCTTTAATACCGAATGATGAGACCACCTGATACTAAAATATTCCTTTTAGTCTAACCGTTTATCCTAAAAAAATCTTCTATTCCGCCTCTCTTCTTCTTCATGCACAACCGCCGTGCGACCAAAACCCTAACCTCACAGATTCATTCACCAAGCCCATACCAACCCATCATCGTGAGCAGCACGTCGACCAAGTGATCAGTAGGACAGTGCCACCGGACATCGTGAGCCTGATAGCATCCCCGCCTCCCGCAAAAGGTATGCCATTTTTCTTCATTTTCTTTTTTTAATTTTTGGGTCGATCGATCATTGCAATGCAAATGCTATTTTTGGGTCAATCGATCACTACAATGCAAATGTGTAGAAGTAGTAATCCATCTCAATATTACTCATTGTTTTCTATTTTTGCGTCGATTGACCACTATAATGCAAATGCTCGAATATATTGATTTGCCTAATTAGTTTTACAAATACTAACCCAAGTTGATCTATTGACCTTCTTTATTTTAGGAACCGACATATGCTCTAAAGTCCACTCTAATCAAAATCGATCATTTGTTAAGTGTTGTTTGTACATATTATTTCCTAAAAACAGACATTGCATGTTCTACGTATAGCAAGCATAACCAAGCAAACTTATGCGCTGTTATCTCACCATTTTAGTTCCTACCAAAGAGTATAAAAAATGTCCACAACATTTGTGATGATGATAATTTTAAGATATTAACAAGAGATGGCTGTATAAATATTATCGACATTGAAGGATTTGGAGATAGGTTATGCATAGGACAATGCTAGTCTATATTTGCTGTTCGAGTAGCCCTGGTAGGAGACTTTTTGGTGCTAACAATGAGAGCCTGATCATTTGATCAGACTATTATTTTCAATAATTATGATGACAAAAAAATAGCACAGGTCATAGAAATAGACACAAGTGATATCGATATCTATAATGAACTCACAGTACTCATTATATGCTATGCATGCCTATTTTATCACTCTACTTACCTACAAAATTTATGATAGCAGGTGAGAATATTGGCTCTGTATCGGCTAAGAATGTTGCAAAGAAGGCAAATCAAATATTTAAAGAAGGCAATACCAAACAACCGAAAATCTACTTTTTTTCTAGCAATCCTTCAAATTTAACAGCAGAAATAAAACCGCTCCTCCAAGACATCTTGCCGGTTCTATCCTCAGTAACCAAATTGTATATTTGCACTATCAACAAAACAATCATCGACCAAAATAGGATGGTAAGCACTATACACATGTCACATGGCTAACATATATACATGCAATTGCCTCAGCTAACTAACAACACATTTACATTCTAACAATACTTTTGAGGTAGTATTCTGAGCTATATATATCACCTCACCTCCATCAAAAGACCACCACCATTAAAGTGACAAATGCAGAAAACATACCAACCTCAATTGCGGTCATCAAATCATCAGACGAATGTTGTAACCTAACAATCGTGTTTAGCCATTTTCTACAAGCAAACAGGATATGTCTCGGCACAATCTGTGCTTTTTATTTTTACATCAGCCATGGTGCACTGGAGGCAACTATTTACGTACTCTAGCTAGTGATTGATATAATTATGTGTTAGGAGCTTAAAACAAATGTAGTTATACGGTAAAAATAGACAGCTAATTTGGGATTGTGGTGTAAATCAAACATGTGATTTGGGGCTTTTCTCACTATGTTTATCGATTTAATATTTTAAATTGATGCTCTGTTCTGGCCATTGTTACAAATTGAGAATGTTAGATCTGTACTGGCTGAAAATGTTGCAAATTGATGCTCTGTTCTGATTTAGGGTTCCTTGATGCTCTGTTATGGTCATTGTTGCAAATTAAGCATTAGTATCGGTTGGCAACTTTAGCTGGTACTAAACGTATGACTCTATGACTCTATGATAAAGGTAACACAATGACTATGGATAGTACCAGTTGATAAAGTCAGCCAATACAAATTAAAAGGCATGACTCCGTATAGAAAGTTTTGCACACGTCATTTTGGGAACTACACGTCTTTTCATCTATCCTTTAGTACTAATTGATAATGTCAACCGGTACTTAACGTATGACTTTGTAATAAAATTTTCACGCACTTCATTTTGGGAACTGTACCTGTTGCCCTTTAGTACCGGTTGATAAGAGGCCCATTTTTTGTTCTCCACTGTTCTCCATTCTGCCTTGTTCTCCGTCGTTCTCTATTCTGCTTTCTTCTCTGTTGTTTGCCACTTTGCCTTGTTCTCCACTATTATATTGCGCACTGGTATATGTTCTCTTGCTATCTGTTCATTTTGTTTCTTGATGCAACAATTTTACTAGTTTTCTTTTCTGTGCAGATTTGATTCATGGCTTCCTCAATTGCCTCCAACGATTCTTGCATTGCATGGGTTGTTCAGAACAACGAGGATTTGAAGGCTGCTAGGGCGATGGTGGAAGACTCTGATTCAAAAGTGAGTACTTGTACTGCTATTTGTAATATTATTAATGGCGTTGTCGCCAAGATTTCTTCGTCCGATGAAGATGACAAAGAAAAGGACGAAGAAAAAGAAGATCAGATGGAAGGCGACGGTGGCAGCGACGATGATGAGGAAGAGAAGAAGGATGCTGCCGATGATAGGGTTTAGATTTTAGGGTTAGACTCTATATTGTATATATTGTATATATTGTTCTTACCCTTTATATATTGTATATATTGTTCTTACCCTTTATACATAAACTATAACTTCTATACTTTGTTTGCCGACTGAAATGAAGAACTACAGTAAAAAACAATGTACAAACAAAAGAAATACTTGATTACTAAGAACAATTTTGATGAAATTAAAAAATGTGTGTTTAGTATAGACTGAGATGTCTAACTGACACTAAAGGTCTACCTTTTAGTACTAGCTGAGATGTGCAGCTAGTACTAAATGAACATTAGTACCGGTTAGTACCGGTTGGACTCCCCAACTGGTACTAAATAAGTGTATTAGTACTGGTTAAATATTCGGTACTAATATTGTGTCACCCTTTTAATCCCGGATAGACAATACCAGTTCAAAAACTGTGACTAAGGGGGTTTTCAGCCTGTTATGATGACACATTCTATAGTAATTCACTTTAATTTCATTTGGAAAAATTAAATATTTGTATTTGGGTAGCATAATACATAATTATGATCTCTTAAAATTTAGATATCTATGCTGGTGTATATATGCACCATTTGTGAAGAGGATACATTATTATTTATTCACACTACTAGAGAAGTGGTCTTTCATCCATCCCTTTCAGTACCCATTCCAACTAGAACCGGTACTGAAAGTCGTCTACAACGGTTAGAAAAGAGGGAGAACATCATGGGTAGCCACAACCGATACTAATAAAGAGTTTTGGTACCAGATCGGGATACCGTCTGGTACTAAACTTATCAGTACCGATCGGGGTACCTAATCGGTACTAAAAGCCTACGCATTAGTACTAGATCAGCACACTAATCGGTGCTAATAACTTTAGTACTGGGTGGTATCCTGAACTAGTACTAAACCTTTCTCCTAATGTATCCGATATCCCAAAAATCTCAAATTCCTCATTTCTACCTTTGTTCTTCAGTTCTTCTTCTGCCCGTGCGACCAGTTCAGGGTTTAGGGTTTCGCCTAGCCAACCGCTCATCGATGATCCAGATCAGGCAACGACATGGCAAGCCTCCCAAGTTGTGTAGCCAGACATCGTGCTTCTAGCAGTAGACCGGTCACCACTAGGGTATGTTGTTTTCCTCATTTTTGGCTATTTTAGGTTGATTGAACACTGCATTATGAGATGTTGTTATTTGGCTAATCTGTACTGCAAATGCTATATATAGATGTAGTGATTCTATTTCTGCGCCGGTCGTGTTGGCGAACGGGTAGGCTACGCTAGCACAAAACAAAACATTTTCTACCCTGTTCAACCCAGGAACCATGCGAGTAATGCAATCATGGATCGTTACCTCTAGCCACGAGACGCGCTAGGGTAGCGGAAGAAGAGTTGGGGAAGCGCGTCCTCAATCAACTCCGTCTAATCATCGGCGGCGAAGACGATGCAGCCTTACGATCCTCACGTCGAGATGATCAGCGTCGCAATTGTAGCGGTGCATCTATGGTATCCACACGTACAGGGACGTGATCATCTCACGCTGGTATGCTAGTACCACGTGCGAGGTTAGGGAAGATGCGGCCACAACAGGTGGGGCCAGGGGAGAGGTGGCGGCTAGGGTTTGGCTAGGGGCAACAGCAACAACTTATTTCGTCCTAGCCCTCCTCTTCTTATATAGTGCCATCTCATGGGCCTTTAATCAGTATTAAAGCCCAATAGATCTAATCTGTTCTTCTGGCCCAGAAGTTTTGGTCCAGACCCGAAACTTCTGAAAATAACCTTATGTATGAATTTATATCTGCTCGGAACTTTCGGTCCAATCGAAACTTCCGAAAATAACATTCTGTATCGAATTTATTTTGACCCGAAAGTTTTGGTTCCACCCAGAACTTCCGATTCATCCAGAATACATCTCTCAGGCAAGCCCAGAACTTCCGGTCCAACCAGAACTTCCGGTCAAACCGGAACTTCTGGTTACACCAGAACCCAGAATTTCCGGCCTCAGGCCAGAACTTTCGGTTCCCCCAGAATTCTCTTGGACATATTTCTATCAATCTTTCACTTGCACAAGAGTCAATTCTTGCAAGCTTTAAATCCCATCCCCTTAAGCGTGTGACCCGATAGGTTCATATGTAAACGGCCGCTACCCGGAAACCCTCTCCGGATCGCAAGTCAATAGCGGTACCTAGCAGCACATACTGACCCCTAAATGCATACAAAAGATCGTATCAACTGAACCTTGATATTATCACAATAGGTCCACTGGACTGGACGCACTAGGAACAACACCCAGCTCAGAAACAAACTTTCTGATCCAAACAGCGTCCTTTACAGCTTCAGATGCAGCAATGTACTCGACCTCTATTGTTGAATCTGTAACCGTTTCTTGCTTGGAACTTTTCTAACTCACTGCGCCTCCATTAAGGCAAAATACAAATCTAGATTACGATCTCGAATCGTCCTTGTCGGTTTGGAAGCTAGCGTTAGTGTAACCATTTACAATGAGCTTCTCCGCACCTCCGTAGACTTGGAACATATCCTTAGTTCTTCTCAAATACTTATGGATATTCTTTACCATCTCCTAGTGACATTTACCTAGATTTGATTGGTATCTGCTCGTAACACTTAGAGCATAGAAAATATCTGGGCGTGTACAAAGCATGGCATACATGATGGACCCGATTAAGGAAGCATACGAAATTACACTCATCTTCTCAATCTCATCAGGTCTCGAAGGACACTGACTCTTGCTGAGAGTAATACCATGTGATATTGGCAAGAAATCTTTCTTGGAATCCTACATATTGAACCGTTTCAATACCTTGTCAATGTACGTGCTTTGGCTTAGTCCAATTAGCCTTCTCGATCTATCTCGATAGATCTTTATGCCTAATTTGTATGCTGCCTCTCCAAGATCTTTCATTGAGAAACTTTTTTGCAACGAAGATTTAACAGCATCGAGCATTGGAATATCATTTCCATCAATAATATGTCATCTACATATAAGACCAGAAATACAAGTACGCTCTCACTAGCCTTTTTGTAAACACAAGGCTCTTCTTTATTCTTGATGAAACCAAATCCTTTGATTACTTCATCAAAACAAAGATTTCAACTCTGATAAGCTTGCTTCAGCCCATAAATGGACTTTTGAAGCTTGCAAATTTTCCCAGCATTTTTCAGATCGACAAAACCTTCAGGCTGTGTCATGTACACATCCTCGCTTAGGTTTCTATTAAGGAAAGCCGTTTTGACATCCATTTGTCATATCTCATAGTCATAATATGCGGTAATTGTTAGGATGATCCGGATAAACTTTAGTATTGTGATGGATAAAAATGTTTCATCATAATCAATACCTTGAATTTACCTGAAACCTTTCACCACCAATCGTGCCTTATAGATGTGAACATTTCCATCAACGTCTATCATTTTCTTAAAAATCTATTTACACTCGATAGTTTTGACACCATCAGGCGGATCGAGCAAGTTCCAAACTTGGTTATCTCACTGTGGATTCTAACTCGGATCTTATGGCTCCAAGCCATTTCTTAGAGTCTGGTCCCATCATCGCTTCTGAGTAGGTCTTAGGTTCATCATTGTCCAATAATAATATGTCGTGCTATCCCATGGTTAGAAACACAAACCGTTCGGGTGCACGACTAACCCTTTTCGACCGACATAGGGCTGGTATCTCGACAACAGGTTCTGCAACATCTTGTATATCGAGTTGTGGTTCAATGAGAGCTGAAACACTTTTGGTAGCAACTCTTTCTACCCCATTCAACCCAGGAACCATGCGAGTAATGGGATCATGGATCGTTACCTCTAGCCGCGAGACGCGCTAGGGCAGCGGAAGAAGAGTTGGGGAAGCGCATCCTCAATCAACTCCATCCAGCTCTGTCCAATCGTCGGTGGCGAAGACAATGCAGCCTTGCGATCCTCACGTCGAGATGATCAGTGCCGCAATTGCAGTGGTGCTTCTACGGTATCCACACGTACAGGGACGGGATCACCTCACGTTGGTATGCTAGTACCACGCGCGAGGTTAGGGGAGATGTGGCCACAGCAGGTGAGGCTAGGGGAGAGGTGGCGGCTAGGGTTTGGGTAGGGGCAACAGCAACAGCTTATTTCGTCCTAGCCCCTCCTCTCCTTATATAGTGCCCTCTCATGGACCTTTAATCTGTATTAAAGCTCAACAGATTTAATCTATTCGTTGGGCTCGGAAGTTCTGGTCTAGGCCCAAAACTTCTGAAAATAACCTTCTGTATGAATTTATTTCTGTCCGGAACTTTCGGTCTAACCAGAACTTCCAGACCCGGAACTTCTGGTCCAACCGAAACTTCCGAAAATAACATTCTGTATCGAATTTATTTTGACCCGGAAGTTCCTGTTCCACCCGGAACATCTGATTCGTCCAAAATACATCTCTCAGGCAGGCCCGGAACTTTTGGTACAACCGGAACTTCTGGTTCCTCCAGAAACCGAAACTAGGGCTGGTCCAGAACTTCCGGTTACACTAGAACCTAGAACTTCCGGCCTTAGGCCATAACTTTTGGTTCCCCCAAAATTCTCTTGGGCATATTTCGATCAGGGCGACCAGTATGACTCACTCAAATATGTAATAGAAATACTGCAACTTTAGTACCGGTTATGCAATGCATCTTAGTTTAATTTACAAATGGAAGTGACAGTGCAGATGAATATGCAATGTGGATTAGTTCATCAACTTTTGTACAATCTCAAGTGAGATTGGTTTGACAATTGCCTATTTTAGGTGCCGGCTTGTGAGCCAAAGGATTGCCTTCTGAAAATCAGTCATTGGCAAAGACGTCATATCGTATGTATATACATTACATTTTCTATTTATGTGGTAACATAATCATAATAAATTGATGTGATGTTATCTCACTATTATAGTTTCTACCAAAAAGCTTCGTCAATCTCCATAACATGCACGAGGGTGACACTCTTGAGATATCAATAAGAGATGGCTACACCAATATAATCGATGTTGAAAAATGTGGAAGCACCTTCTGCCTGCGTAAAGGGTGGTGTGGATTTTATTACCGAGTCCACCTAGTAGAAGAGGATTATGTGGTACTAACAATGGGAGCCCCGCTATCTGCTAGGGCTACCCTTTTCAATACTTTTGGTAAAGAGAAAGCTCCACCAGCTATAAGAGTGGACTCAAGTGATAGCGATATATATAACGAACTCACATTACTTATTATACATACATGCCTATTTTGTATATGTACTTATCGTCTTTTTTATAATGGCAGATGACGTTAGTGGATCTGTACGGCCAGTTGAGAAGAAAAGGAAACAGAAATCTAGAGAAGCAGGCGACACCAACCAACTGAAGACCATCTATTTTTTTGGCAATCCAATAGATCTAACGGCTAAAAGGAAGAACCGTCATCAAGCCATCTCAGCAACGACATCCTTCGGTACTTAATTATACATCTGCACAATCAATCCATCAGCCATAAAAAAAAGGATGGTAAGCACTTTGCACATATCACAATTACAAACATCTATACCTAGCTATAGGCACTTGACTCGGCTAACTAGCTACCGGAACATTTAATTGTAATAGTACTTTTCAAGGGAGTATTGTGAGAAATACGTCACAGCTCACCTACACCAACAGACCACAGAGAACCAAGTGACAGCAGTAGGAGGCACACCAGTCCTAATTGCAGTGCACAAATTGACAAATGGGTGTTGTTACCTAACGGCTGGTTTTGGCCATTTTCTGCAACCACACGAGATAGTTGTTGACACAATTTGCGCTTTTCAATTCCACATTAGCAATGATGCACTGGAGGCAATTGTATATATACTTTAGCTTAGAACAACATCAGTTATGTGGTGTAAATTATTGGTACCTACTGTGATTGGTTAAAATGAAACCATCTTGTGTCGCTCTTCGGTGGATATCTGAAGTGAAATGAAATAAAATTAGTTGTGACCAAATTTCAAATGAAATGAAATCCAAATTATTGTGAAAAATTCAATTGAAATGAAATCTAAATTAGTTGAGTAGAATTTCAATTGAAATGGAATCTAAATTAGTCGTGAAGAATTTCAATTGAAATGAAATCCAACTTAGTTGACTTAAATTTCAATTGAAATGAAATCCAATTTAGTTGACTAGAATTTCAATTGAAATGGAATCCAAATTAGTCGTGAAGAATTTTAATTGAAATAAAATCCAACTTAGTTGACTAGAATTTCAATTAAAATAGAATCTAAATTAGATGTGAAGAATTTCAATTGAAATGAAATCCAAGTTAGTTGACTAGAATTTCAATTGAAATAGAATCCAAATTAGTCGTGTATAATTTCAACTGAAATGAAATCTAACTTAGTTGACTAGAATTTCAATTGAAATAAAATCCAACTTAGTTGACTAGAATTTCAATTGAAATGGAATCCAAATTAGTTAAGAAAAATTTCAATTGAAACGAAATCCAACTTAGTTGTTACGGATCAGCCCAATGAACCAGTAACAAAAGAGCTTATAAACACACAAGAACAAGCTATAAAGGAGCAATAACTATTTACACTATTTTAAGGATCAATTACGCGGAGTCGAGCAAAGAAACTAGAATAAGAGGTGAACTTGTTCTTAACTGATACATATTTTAATATTAATAAGAATTTTATACTACCTAAATATTATACTATGCTCATGTTCAGGTTTATTGGTAAAGAGGAGTCGTGTTGGATTTCAAATACAATAACTCACTAATTGCGAGCTAAGGAAAACGGTTCAGTCAGGTGTTACTTTTTCCTCCGCGGTGTTACTTTATACACTAGTCTAATTGTCTGTTACTTTTTTCTCCGCGGTGTTACTTTATGCACTGGTCCGATCACCCATTATATTTTTCTTCCACGGTGTTACTTTACACCTCTGTCTGTTGACAATGTTCTAATTTCCAAGAGATGGGCGATCCAACCTGTCATGATTCAATAACCATAATACATATGGTTGGAAAGATAATCAAGTCTACTTTTATCTCTAACAAACAGATTATCTTTTAGACTTCTCAATAAAACGTTATGACTATTTTAGTGAAGATTGTACAGAAGCTGAATTGACTGTACGAGGCTATTCATGAATTCTTCCTGGAGACCTTTGAGCTGCCAACTTCTCAAGAAACTTAAGGGTCTTTTGATACCCAGCGAGGAGAGTTGTTCCTAGTATAAATAATCCTCATTGTCCTTGCAAAAATATACTTTTAAAAATGAAAAATAGAACCCCTTGTTTAGTAGTGTGCTAACAAATTAAGAGTGAAATCTCTACCCTTTTGCTTTTGTGATTTCCTTGTGGGAATACAGAAGCGGACATTCGATGTCTCCCAATTGGCGCTCCTACTCTCTTTAACGTTTCCTTGATTGATTGTAGGCTGTGTTGGTTGGTAACTTAGAGTGTGGTTGGGTGAACCCTTGATTCAGGCTACCGTAATCGAGATGGTGGTTGGCTTCGAGTACGATCGTCAGGTTGTACTATTATCATGGCTGCTTGCAGCTAATTATCTTGATCTCTTTGAGGCTAGTTATCTGTTCGTGATCTTATGCCATGAAGATTGGGACCACGCCCCGTACCATTAGTTGACTAGAATTTCAATTGAAATAGAATCAAAATTAGTCGTGAAGAATTTCAATTGAAATGAAATCCAACTTAGTTGACTATAATTTCAATTGAAATAGAATCTAAATTAGCCGTGAAGAATTTCAATTGAAATAAAATGTAACTTAGTTGACTAGAATTTCAATTGAAATGTAATCCAAATTAGTCATGAAGAATTTCAATTGAAATGAAATCTAACTTTGTTGACTATAATTTCAATTGAAATAAAATCCAAATTAGTCGTGAAGAATTTCAATTGAAATGAAATCCAACTTAGTTGACTAAAATTTTAATTGAAATGTATTCTAAATTAGTCAAGAAGAATTTTAATTGAAATAAAATCTAACTTAGTTGACTAGAATTTCAATTGAAATGAAATCAAAATTAGTCATGAAGAATTTCAATTGAAATAAAATCCAACTTAGTTGACTAGAATTTCAATTGAAATGGAATCCAAATTAGTTGAGAAGAATTTTAATTGAAATGAAATCCAACTTAGTTGACTAGAATTTCAATTGAAATAAAGTCTGAAGAATTTCAATTGAAAAGAAATCCAACTTAGTTGACTAGAATTTTAATTGAGATGGAATCCAAATTAGTCGTGAAGAATTTCAATTGAAATGAAATCCAACATAGTTGACTAGAATCTCAATTGAAATGAAATCCAAATTAGTCATGAAGAATTCAACTAAAATGAAATCCAACTTAGTTGATAAGAATTTTAATTAAAATAAAATCCAAATTAGTCGTGAAGAATTTCAATTGAAATGAAATCCAACTTAGTTGACTAGAATTTCAATTGAAATGGAATCCAAATTAGTCGTGAGGAATTTCAATTGAAATGAAATCCAACTTAGTTGACTAGAATTTTAACTGAAATGGAATCCAAATTAGTTGTGAAGAATTTCAATTGAAATGAAATCCATCTTAGTTGACTAGAATTTTAATTGAAATGGAATCCAAATTAGTTGTGAAGAATTTCAATTGAAATGAAATCCAACTTAGTTGACTAGAATTTCAATTGAAATGGAATACAAATTATTCGTGAAGAATTTCAACTAAAATAAAATCTAACTTGGTTGACTAGAATTTCAATTAAAATGAAATCCAAATTAGTCGTGAAGAATTCAACTGAAATGAAATACAACTTAGTTGACTAGAATTTGAATTAAAATGGAATCCAAATTAGTCATGAAGAATTTTAATTGAAATAAAATCCAACTTAATTGACTAGAATTTCAATTGAAATGGAATCCAATTTAGTCACGAAGAATTTTAATTGATTTGAAATCCAACTTAGTTGACTAGAATTTCAATTGAAATGGAATCTAAATTAGTTGTGAAAAATTTCAATTGAAATAAAATCCAACTTAATTGACTAGAATTTCAATTGAAACGAAATCTAAATTAGTCGTGAAGAATTTTAATTGAAATAAAATCCAACTTAGTTGACTAGAATTTCAATTGAAATGGAATCCAAATTAGTTGTGAAGAATTTCAATTGAAATGAAATCAAACTTACTTGACTAGAATTTCAATTGAAATGAAATCCAAATTAATTGTGAAGAATTTTCACTGAAATAAAATCCAACTTAGTTGACTAGAGTTTCAATTGAAATAGAATTTGAATTAGTTGTGAAGAATTTCAATTAAAATGAAATCTAATTTAGTTGATTAGAATTTCAATTGAAATGAAATGTAACTTAGTTGCCTAGAATTTCAATTGAAATGAAATCCAAATTAGTCATGAACAATTTTAGAAATAAAATCTAACTTAGTTGACTAGAATTTCAATTAAAATGGAATCCAAATTAGTCGAGAAGAATTTTAATTGAAATGCAATCTAAATTAGTCATGAAGAATTTCAATTAAAATAAAATCTAACTTAGTTGACTATAATTTCAATTGAAAAAGAATCCAAATTACTCGTGAAGAATTTTAATTGAAATGAAATCTAACTTTATTGACTTAAATTTAAATTGAAATGAAATCTAAATTAGTCGTGAAGAATTTCAACTGAAATGAAATCCAAATTAGTTGACTAGAATTTTAATTAAAATGGAATCAAATTAGTCGTGAAATTTTTTAATTGAAATGAAATCCAACTTAGTCGTAAAGAATTTCAATTGAAATGAAATCCACTTAGTTGACTAGAATTTTAATTGAAATAAAATCCAAATTAGTTGAAAAGAATTTCAATTGAAATAAAATCCAACTTAGTTGAATAGAATTTCAATTGAAATAAAATCTAACTTAGTTGAGTAGAATTTAATTGAAATGAAATCTAAATTAGTTATGAAGAATTTCAATTGAAATAAAAACTTAGTTGACTAGAATTTTAATTGAAATGATATCCAACTTAGTTGTGAAGAATTTCAACTGAAATGCAAATCTGTGCTTTTTTTCATAATCATGTATCTTTAGTACCGGTGTTATTTATAGCCCAGTTCTAAAGGTATCTCTAGCATCGGTATCTCTAGAACCGGGTAATAAATAAAACCGGTACTAAAGGTATCTCTAGTACCGGGTAACAAAGAAAACCGGTACTAAAGATTCCAAATCATTTCTTCACTGATACACGCAAACGCGCTGAGCCGCGCGCGCTGACTGACGATTGAACTGCTTCGTTAAGTCCCGAGGTGACGGTTCATTTCCCATGACAACCATACCGCTTCTTTTCCCCGATGACGCTTGATCGCAGTACTAATCACATGTTAAATCCCCGGTCACGACTAGTACTAGCACTCCTCTAGCCCCCTTCTTCCGCCTTTCTAGATCGTCGATGGAGAGATTGACTTAGGATTATGACCATGGCGTCGAGTAGGTAAAACACGCTCCCGTATGATATCGCCCGGCATATCGCCAAGACCTTCGATGCACCGCTGGCTGACCTCTAGAGGCTGCGCCAGGTGTGCCATGACCATGCCATTAGGAAGAGGTTTGCCCTAGCGTATGAGGGTCCCCGAATGTCTTAGCGTGACTATGCTTGGTACCGACGTCTGCTGTTCGCTTTGGGCGACGCAGGCCACACAGAGGCATGCTTCATAGTGTTCATGTATCTAGCCTTCGGTGTAGGGCCACCGTCGCTTGGTTCCGAAGTACTGCTGCCTATTTGCTTGCCCTCCTTGAGTACTGCTGAGGCCAGAAACAAGATGGCTATCTATTTGCTCGCCCTCCTCGAGTACAACCATGAGGATACCGCAACCGAGTTCGTGTTGCCGCTCATAAGGCTCCATCGGTGACGTGCGGCAGCACAGGAGGTTCACCAACGAGCACTGCTGGCATATTCGTGAACGCTTGGTGGACAGAGTCTATTGGGCAGTAGGTGGGTGGTGGGATCCCAAAGCCAGCACAACAATAATGCCGCACATCTGCACGACCAGCGCCGGTGGCTGCGGCGACTGTGAAAACCCATAGCTTCCAAAGGTGCTATCCTTCTGCAGTGATGAATGCAGAATAGAGCACAAGTACCATCTGTTCTTTTTCGCGTCTACCAGCACTGCCCTATTATTGTTAAACCGTTGTAATTAATTAGCTATTATATAGTTGGACTTTTGTATTAGCCACTGTTTGAATAAAGTGGAGTAGTATTATATTTAACTTAATGAAGTCTGTTGATTCTATGAAATGCGGTGTACGTGATCGATCATCACAAGTGAAATTTAAGTTCATTTTATAAATTTTAGTTCGAAAAAGGAAATCCAAAAACTTTATACGGTGACGATCGCTACAGTCACTCGCGTCTGTACTGAGGTTTTGCGCCCGTCTCTCCTCGGAACACCTGTTGAACTTTAGTACTGGTTCTAGTAGTTAGTCGGTACTAATAATAGAGCAGTTGGCCAAAATATGGCGCACGTCTCCTCACCATCTGTGCCCATCCAAATTTAGTACTGGTTTATAATATCAACCGGTACTAAAAGGTGAAAGTTTCACGCTTGTGTCTCTTCGGGACCTAAGCTCATCATGACCATATAAGGAGGGCCATGTACTCCGTTGTTTTATGTAGTACTTTCTTTCCTCCTTCTTTGCCGACTTGTCGTCCGTTGTTCTTCCTCTTCGGTAAGTCTGCTTTCGTCTTGTTCATGTTGTTCGTCTTTAGCACTATATTTTGTTCGACTTATGCTTTGTTTCTGTGTTCAGTCATCATGTCATCTCCCTCTACATCGTTTTTATGGTCGTGGATGTCCGAGGAGGACTTCTCGACGACCACGAACGACTCGTATATTGCGCGAGTCGTACAGGCCTAGGAGGATTTGGAGGATGCTAGGGTCCTCTAGGTCAAAGACGATGTCGTTTGGGCTAGGAACTTAGCAGCGCAAGAGGGCCATTCGGACACCGATGCTGATGGCGCCGACATAATGCCAGACGACGCCGTCGACAGCACTCCTCGGCAGGGCATCGATGACAATGACGGCACCGACAGCGATGGCACTGGCAGCGACGACAGCGGCAGTGATGACGATGGTAGCGATGTCCACAGTGGTGGCTCGATCTGCATGGGGCAGCGACGTCCGCAGTGTCGGGTCATCGGCATTATGGGGCAGCAGCGTCAGTAGTACTCCGTAGTATGTATTAGTATATGTATGTGTGTATGTAATAGCTATGTAGATATATGTCTCCGTAATATATATATATATATGTAAATATAGCCTATATTATATATATAAAGTGATAACTTTTATACCGTGCTCTCTTTTTTTGCCGTGTGAAATGAAACAAAAAATTGCGTACGATGCAAATTAAACGAAAAAACAGTGTAAATTAAATTAAACTTTACCTGTCTACATCAGATAGAAAAAATAAATTAGACTTTACCAATTATCTATCAATAGATGAGAATTTAGAGTAAATAATTAAAATTAAAATAATGTTAATCTCTACTAATTAACTAAGATCACAGTAGACAACAATTAAAGAAACTATGTATTTATTACCGGCTGAGAAGTCAAGCCGGCACTAAAGTTATGGATTTTAGTATCGGCTGTGCGTCTCAGTCGGTACTAATGTATGAAGAATTAGTTCTGGTTGGGTTCTCCACCCAGGACTAGATGGGTGTATTAGTGTCGGTTGAATAACTGGCACTAATGTGCTACCCCTTTAGTCCCAGATGGACAGCACGGGATCAAAAACCGAGGCCAAAGGGGGTTTATAACCGGTACTAATGGTGCGTTTTGTATTAGTGTTATGGTGATCATGTATCAATGTTTTTGGATTAACATATGGAAAATGGTGATAGTAATTAAACACATGTCATTCTTGTTTTTAGAGAGAGAGAGAGAGAGAGAGAGAGAGAGAGAGAGAGGG
>KE372890.1:1188465-1208380 GCA_000418225.1 Zizania latifolia | reverse complement strand
AGCGATTGCAAAGTTCCGATCGCTGACCGGAAGCCTTAAAGCGTCAACGTCCACTCGTCGCCTCAATCGAACCTATCGGAAGATCGAGCCACAAATCGCACCCCGGTGCACACTAGAACTCCCAAAAATCATTCACGGTGAATTGAGTCTTGAGGTCAGTGATAATCTAATGCGGGACCCCGAATCGATACGTGATGCTTTCGACGAACTTTGTGGCCTTTTCTGGCTGTGCAATTTTTCAAGGGCATTACTTCGATCCATTTAGTGAACTTGTCAATGGCTACCAGCAGTCAGTCGATCCCTTGGGGAGCTTTTTGAAATGGCCCAACCATGTCGAGCCCCCAGCATGCGAAGGGCCAAGTCGGTGGGATTGTCTAAAGAGCTTGTGCTGGTAAGTGATTCTCCTTTGCGGAAAATTGGCATCCGGTGCATTTTTTCACCAGCTCTTTGGCATCGTTGTTGGCTATTGGTCAGTAGAATCTAGATCAAAAAGCCTTGCCTACGAGTGTTCTGGCTCCGGCATGGTTGCCACATGTTCCTGAGTGAACCTCATTGAGGATCTCAAGGCCTTCGCTAGCTAGGATGCACTTCTATAGTGCTCTTGTCGATGCCGCACGCTTGTATAGGTTTTTTCTGACCACAACGTACTGCTTGCTACGTCAAACCAGGCGCGGGGCAGTGATTTTCTCTTCTAGAATTGCGCCTTTTATGATATAATCGATAAAAGGTTTTCGGCAGTCATCGACGTCCTCGATCATTGCCACGACTCCTTTTTCTATATTGCTGGGGGTGTTGTGGTCTTCGATCTTGACTGATGGCTTGGAGAGTTCTTGGACAAACACCCCAGATGGCACCGAGGCTCAGGAGGATCACAGTCGAGCCAAAGCGTCGGCAGCAATGTTGTCGTCCCACGGGACATGATGGAATTCTAGCCTGAAAATTTTATGTTTGAGCTTTCAAACTTCAGCGCAATATGCATCCATCTTGTCACTGGTGTATGACCAATCCTTGTTGACTTTGCTGATGGCTAACTTGGAATCTCCATAAACCATGAGACGTTTAACGCCGATGGATATTGCTATTCGGAACCCGTGTAACATGGCCTCATATTCTGCTGCGTTATTGGAGGCCTTGAATAGCAGCTGTAGCACGTAACATAGTTTTTCACCCTTCGGAGATATGAGGACTATCCTGATGCCAGCCCCGTCTATGTTTAGTGAGCCATCGAAGTACATCGTCCAATACTTGTTCACTCCCTAACTTTGAGGCAGCTAGATTTCGGTCCATTCCGCAATGAAGTCGGCGAGAGCCTAGGACTTGATGGCAGTGTGAGGTCAAAACTCCATTATATATTCCTTGAGTTCGACCGCCCACTTTATGATGCGTCTAGTGGCACCGTGGTTGTGAAGTATGTCGCCGAGAGGGTATTCTATGATCACCATGACTTTATGGGCTTGGAAGTAGTGTTTCAACTTCTGAGCCATGAGCAAGACAGCGTAAAGGAGCTTTTGTACTTGCGGATACCTTGTCTTTGATAGTCCGAGGACCTCCGAAATGAAATACACCGGGTGTTGCACTGGGAAGATGTGCCCTTCCTTGGGTCGCTCAACCACGATGGCTGTACTAACAATGTTAGCATTGGCAGCGATGTAGAGGAAAAGGACTTCTTCTGGGTTCGGTGCCATGAGGACGGGTGGCAGGGTTAGAAATTTTTTTAGGGTCACGAAGGCTTCATTTGCTTCATCTATCCATTGGAAGTTGTATTCTTTCTTTAAACGCTTGAAAAAGGGAGCCCCACGTTCACCCAGTCAAGAAATGAATCTCCGGAGAGCGGACATGCAGCTAGTAAACTTTTGAACTTTCTTTGCGTTAGTGGGTTTCTCCATCTTGAGTATTGCGGCTATTTTATCTGGGTTGGCTTCGATGCCTCGGTTGCTGACGATGAAGCCTAATAATTGCCCGGATGACACTCTGAAGACACATTTATTGGGGTTAAGCTTCTATCGAAATTTCCTTAGGTTGTTGAATGTTTCGGCCATATCATTGATCAGATCATCTTCTTCTTTGGACTTAATGACCATATCATCGACGTAAGCCTCAACGTTGCGACCGATTTGGTCAGACAAGCAGCGTTGAATGGCTCTCTAATACATTGCTCCTGTGCTCTTGAGTCTGAATGACATGGTAGTGTAGAAATATGTGCCGAATGGTGTGATGAAGGAGGTTTTTTCCTGGTCTTTTTTCTTGAGACTGATCTGATGATACCCCAAGTAGCAGTCTAGGAAGCATTGGAGGGAGCATCCTGTTATTGAATCTATGACCTAATCGATCCGAGGTAACCCGAAGGGGTCTTTGAGGCAGTGCTTATTTAGGTCGGTGTAGTGGACGCACATCCTCCATTGTCACGTCTTTTTTACTAGCACTAGGTTTGCAAGCCATTCCGGTTGATAGACTTCATGGATGAACCTGTCTAGTAGGAGCCAGGTGATTTCTACTTTGATTGCTTCTTTCCTGTCTTGGGCAAACCTCTAGAGCTTCTGCTTGGAAGGTTTTGCGGTCAGGAATACGTGGAGTTCGTGCTCAATCAACTCCTGAGGAACCCCTGGCATATTGGAGGGCCTCCACGCAAAGATATCAATGTTGGAGTGTAGGAAGCTGATGAGTGCGCTTTCTTATTCGAGATCCAGTCCTGCCCCGATGACCGTAGTTTTGGATGGATCAACCTCGGAGAGGATGATCTTCTTGGTGCCCGAGGATGAGGCCAAAATCTCAGAGAAGGAAACTTTGGCCGGGATTCCCTGAACCGTGGGTGGGTCTTCCCTGACCTATCAGAGAGTTTCTTCCATCAGAGACGATAAATCGATAGCCTTGGCGAGCACAAGGCTGTCCTTCTCACAAGCGCGAGATGTGCCGATGTTCCCCCATAGGAGATGGCTCCATTGGGGCCTAGGATCTTGAACACCAGGTATGGATAGTGTCCAACCGCCATAAACTTTGCTATGGAGGGTCTCCGAAGGATGGAATGAAATGGGATGTCATAGTCGGCGACCCAAAACATCACGTACTCGGTCCTGATGTTGTCCCGAGAGCCAAAGGTGACCGGCAAGGTAATCTAACCGAGAGGTACTGACCCTTTCTCAGGTATTATACCATAAAATGTGGCATTCTCTTTTCGAAGGCTGTTGACCAAAATACTGAGATCGGTGAGGGATTGGAGGAAAAGAATTTCCAGTCTGCTCCCACCGTCGATCATCATTCTTTTCATACGCACCTTGAAAATCACAGGATCGACGACCAATGGCCATCGTTTGGGTTTTGGGATGTTGGTCCACTGGTCCTTCCGACTGAAAGTGATCGGGACCTCCGACCACTGTAACGGCTGAAGCTCCTCAAACTCAGCGGCATTTACCTGTCGATCTAGAATCTTTTGTTGCTGCTTTGTCTCGGTCGAGGAGGGTCCTCCAAAGACGATGTTGACCATCTTCTGAGATTTTTGGAAATCATTATCATTTTGACGATGGTCATCCTTTCTATGATGGTCGTCGTCTTCTCGGCGTCGCCTGTCTTGCCGAAGGTTGCTTCAGGCCTCTTTGGCCAACGCATCCTGTAGGGAGTATCGTTGGCACATGGTATGGTTACCCTTGGGATGAAATGGACAAGGCTTGTCTAGTTCGCCTTGCAGGGACTTGTCTTCTCATCGCCGCAACTTGTAGGCCACTGCAATAGTTCTTTCTATTTTCCTCTTTCGATCTGGCTTGGATTGAGAGGCCTTTGGTCGATCATCCTCTCGTCGAGGAGACCGAGGACGGTCATCCTTAGTCCACCGAGTTTGCCCCTCTTGACGGAAGTGCTCCACATTCGAGATCATGCACGCTACCGAAGTTGGCTTCTTTCTTATGAGGATGCCATAGACCTCGAAAGTGTGGTGCAGAGCATCAATGAAAATGCGAATGTCATCCCTTTCTTGGACGTCGATGATTGTGGTCATCTTCTCTGAGAATCTCCAAATAAAGCTTCAGAGGGATTCATCTTCTTTCTGGCGTAGCTGCTACAGATTATAGTTGGTACCTGGCTTCTGCCATGTCCCTTGATAATTGCCAATGAAGACCGTGCAAAGTTGTGCCTAGGAGTCAATGGAATTCCTTAGCAGATTGGAGAGCCAGTTGTTGCCGGAGGTCGAGAGCATGACTGGTAGGTAGTTTGCCATTACCCTCTCATCACCGCTGACCGCGTAGACGGCCGTGTAGTAAAGACGTAGCCATTGTGAAGGGTCTATCTTGCTGTTGTAGCCATTGTAGGGTGCAAGATTGAAACACACTAACCACAGTAACCAGAGGGGGGTGAATGGTTGTAGTACCCTAAATTTGACAACTACAACAAAATCATAAAACAAATTTCTGACCAGTCTGAAAATTCTCGACCAGTCTGGAAATACCCGACCAGTTTTCTCGACCAGAGTAACATAGCACCAGTAAAACGTACGTAACTTTAGATCCGTAACTTGGATTGATCTAAAATTTTAACAAGAGAAACAAGACTTCAATATGAATCATTTCCGATAGATTTCACTCAAATCTGAGCTCTCAATCAAACGTTATGACCCTTGAAATCCATGGCACTGTAAAACAGGACTGATCCAATCCAAAAACTAAAATCTTGATTACTCCTAAAATACGAGAAATTAACCAATGAAACTTTTTAGATCCCTTTCTTAATATCCTAGCAAGGTTTTGGATGAATCAACTCAAACTAAATCACAAGTAAAAGCGAAATCATAGAATAAACCAAAACGATGCAAACTGATGAATATTAAGAAGAACTAACGTAATACCACACTCCTTGATGCTTGAAGATGAATTTTTATTGTATAAGGGTGTTTACAAGGTGTATTCATAGCACCTCTCACAAAAACCATGTTCAAAACCCTAAATGATAGAGCAAAAGGGTAAACCCTAATTTTTCTCTCTTGATCGATCTCTTCCACACTTTTTGCTCTTCCCTTTAGTCTATTTATATACCCACATGTGGGCCATGGTTGCCACCATGAGCCATGAAATTAACAACTTTTAGAGTCCTAATCCACTTTGGAATCCATATCTCTTACGAATCCTCAAATCCTAACTCCTTCCGAATTTGCTGCCTTTTCAAATTCGCACACATCCTACGTACGCCATATTACTTCATCTTCACGTGAAGCATCCTCTAGCCTGAGCATCCCGCATGACTTCCTTGATTGTTCTTGTGAGATCATGTGTATGATCATTGTTAAGTGATGAACAAATTGGTTTGATGTTGATATATGATACACAAATTGGTTTTGATTGATTTGAGTTATCGAGCATTCTTATCGGGCACTCAATACTTGGTTCTCGAGGAAATTCAGCCTTCGAGAGATAGCACTTGAGGAATTTCAGCCCTCGAGAAAATTTGGTACTCGAGAGTTTTCAGCATCCGAGAATTTCTGTCTCGGGATTTTGGATCACTTGGATTTTTTATGTTTGAGTTAGATCATGTGCTTTAAATTGTTTATTCAATAAATACACAATGTTTATGAATGATTGGAATATTTGAGTTTGGTTGGAAAGAATTGATTAGACTGATTGAGTCAAGTTGGAAAAAACTTGTGCTCGAGAAAGGGATTCTTGGTTTGTTCATGTGCAGGCATTGCTTGAGGGCGAGTTGTGGTCGGTGACGGGATCGGAACTAAGCTCGGGGAGGAGCTGAGGTTTAGAACGGTCGAGGATGTCATGCAGGATGCTTGGGCTAGAGGATGTGGCATGTGAAGATGAGATTTCTATATGGCGTACGTGGGATGTGTGCGAATATAGAAAGGATGCGAGGTTTCCATATGGTGTATGAGGGATACGTGCGGATATGGAAAGGAGGCAAATTCGGAAGGAATTAGGATTTGAGGATTCGTAAGAGATATGAATTCTTAGTTGGATTAAGATTCTAAAAGTTGTTAATTTTGTGGTTCTTGGTGGCAGCCATGATGGGATTATAAATAGACTAGAGGGGAGAGCAAAACAGATGTACGAGGATCAAGAGAAAAATTAGGGTTTAGCCTTTTGCTCTGCATCTAGGGCTTTGTACGTGATTTGGTGAGGGGTGTTGTGGATTGCACCTTATAAACACTCTTATGCAGTAAAGTGTGGTATCACGTTCTTTCGTCCAAATGTTCATCAGTTTGCATCGTTTTGGCTTATTCTATGATTTTGCTTTTACTTGTGATTTAATTCGAATTGATTCATCTAAAACCTTGCTAGGACATTGAAAAAGAGATCTACAAAGTTTCAATGTTTAATTCCTCGTATTTTAGGAGTAATTAAGGTTTTAATTTTCGGATCGGATCTGCTCTGTTTTTTCGCTGCTGCAAATCCCGAGTATCATAACATTTGATTGGGAACTCAGATTTCTTGGGAACGTTTCGTATTGAAGTCTAGTTTCTTATGTTAAAATTTCAAATCAATTTGAGTGATGGTTTTAAAGTTATGCTCGTGTTACCATACCTTGGTCAGGCTGTTTTCAGCTCTCGGCAGTGTCCTTGGGAAATTTGCTGAGTCCTTGGGAATTTAAGTCTAGTCAGGATTTTTGCTGATTGGTCGGGAATTAGCTTTCTGATTTTATTTTTGGTGTCAGTTTTAGGGTACCGCAACCATTCACCTCCCCTCTAGTTGCCGTGGTTACTGTATTTTGATCTTACAGTTTTGAAGCTCAGCTCCTCCCTGAGCCTAGCTTCGATCCTGTCATAGACCATAACTCGCCCTCAAGCAATACCTGCACATGAACAAACCAAGAAACCCTTTTTCTGAGCATAAATTCTTTCCAACTTGACTCAATCAATCTAATCAATCATAAACATAGTGAATTTATTAATAAATAATTTAAAGCATATGATCCGACTCGAACATCAAAAATCTGAGTGATCCAAAATCTCGAGTGCTGAATTTTCTTGGGTGCTGAATTTTCCCGATGGCTGAATTTCCCAAGTGCTAAGTGCTCGACCAGAGTGCCCGACCTCTCGACCAAAGTGCCTGACCACTCAAACCAATCAAAACTAATTTATTCATCACATATCAACATCAAACTAATTTGTTCATCATATATTAATGATCATACACATGATCTCACAAATGGTTCAATTTTGATTGGACGGAACCCCCTTGGCCATCTCACTCGTCTGAGGTGGCCCATGAATGTGAGAAAGCCACCATGGTCATTTTGACTCTCATGATGGTCTTTGTGGTCATGATGGTCCCAGCGACTCTCCTTGCTACATGAACTGCTTCTACTAGTGTTGCCACTGCTATTGCCACTAGTGTTTCAACTGTCATCTGAACATTTGCGAATTTATGAACGGATTCTATTATTTCGCCTACTTGAGGTGGTCAGGCGGTTCTTCCGAGCATGACATGGACCGTCTCTCGAGGACCCTATCCATCCCTGTGAGGGTAAGTACAAACCCCAACTATTGGCCTCCTTCTCTCGTGGAGGGGGAGCAAGGACAAGGCATAGCTAGTGTCGGGGTATTGATCTGCATTGCCACCACCTGAGTCAGAGCCTTCGCCCGCTACAGCTCCAGTGTGTTGAGGAGCAAACCGAGTGCCCTCTCAAATGCTACCAAGTTGGCAGCGGGAGTCTTGAAGACCCTCTGCCATCAAATTCAGGGGTGAACTCATCGTCAAGGTTGCGGTGAATCCCATCGCCTTGTGCTATTTTCGTGGTCTTATCTGCCGCAACACGCCTGTGCCGATCACTGCTAGAAGAAGACGCGTCACCTTTGGCCATCATGACAAGATTGGTCGGGAACCGAGAACTGGATAGCCGAGGATTAGTTTTAGGCATGCCATCTGCCTCGACCTCCACCCATCGGCGCCGGATGACCTAGCCCCTCCTGCTGGAGAAAATGATGTACTGATCAAGGCCAACCAGGGCATCGCTGTGGCTAGGTTGGCTAATCTTCCTAGGAAATGGGGTGGGAGCGTGATCCTTCAAGTTTGTTGGAGCAGAAACGATTCCTGATGCAGATTGGGACAAGACAAGTTGCCCCATTGAATCGCTGATGAATGTTAGGCTACCGAACACAAAAGCGGAGCTGACAGGTATGCAGAACTTTGGGAAAGATGCCATCGAATTCTAACGAAAGTTGCCACGACCCCTTACCTGGCATGCCAACTATCAGTGAATTGCCTAGTAGTCCACCCAAGGGGGTACCCGAGGTGGAGATTAGAGAGCTAGGGAAGCGTGGCACTATTGAACTCGATGGTTGACTCTAGAAAATAAGAGACAAAATTTATACTGGCTCAGGCCTCCCAAGGGATAATAGCCCAACGTCCAGTGGTATGGTGGATTATATGGTGTCTAGTCTTACAATACAATGTACTTAAGCAATGAAGGCTTAGGGCATCAAAAGTAAGGTGTCTCTGGGGATGTCTCGCCCCTCTTATATAGTCAAGGGGCAAGCCCAGCAACTTAGGAATCTATCCCTAGTTGGTTTCCCTTATGTCCAGAATTACATACCGCACCTGAATCCTAATTCCCTAATTATAAGGATTCTAGTCCAAACATATCCCTTTATCCTGGATATGGAGCTCAATTATCTGATAAGGATCTGATATTCCTTATCGGAACCAAACCCCTCTTCATGGGCCATACCGGACTCCACCACTGGACTTGGCCTGCTCTAGGTCCAGGCTGATAAGCCCATCATGGGGTACCCAGGGGTCATATCCCTGACAAATACCCTAATTAAACAGAACAAATCATCTAGCAGTTTCTGGTTGTCCATTTAATTGCTAGTAGTTTCTGGTCGTCACCTTATTTGACTGATTACTCAATGCTCAGATTGAATTAAGGGATGGGGCCAGATCCGTTGGAAAGCTTATGAGATAAGCTTTCCAGGCTATGGCTAAACATTGTAATCGAAGCTTTGGTTCATCTTCTATGCACATTTTTCTCCCAACATGTCTTCTTGGCCCATAATGTCTTCCAAAAGTAGCTCATAAACTTAACATCATGATCTGAAACAATGGTTCTTAGCAAATGCTTTAGTGCTTCATGTTCAGAATGTATGATAAATTCTTTAGGCAACAGATAATGTTGCCAAGTGTGTAGAACACGGACCAAAGTATACAACTCTTTCTTATAAACAGGATAATTTAAATTAGCGCCACTAAGTTTCTCGCTAAAATATGCTACTGGTTTTCCCTCTTGTATCAAAACACCACCAATGCCCAAATTGAATGAGCGCCATATTCAATTTCAAATGGTTTGTCAAAATTGGACAAAACAAGCAAATGTGCTTCAATTAGGCCTTTCTTAAGTTCTTGAAACACTTTTTCCTCTAACTTACCCCAAACAAATTTAATACCTTTCTTGGTGAGCTCATTTAAAAGAGCAGCAATAGTGCTAAAATTCTTCACAAAGCGTCTATAGAACCCAGCATGACCATGAAAGCTCCTCACTTGACTGACATTGATAGGTGTGGACCAATTCTTGATTGCTTGAACTTTAGATTAATCCACTTGTACTCCCTATGTAGAAACAACAAAGCCCAAAAAGACAACCTTATTTGTGTAAAATGTGTACTTCTCTCTATTAGCATACAATTTTTCAGATCAATGTGTGGACAGTACTCTCAACCTCACTTATCCTTACCACCGAAGTTCTTACTGAGGAGCCATGGTGAATACCATGGGGATGATGAGTGATTGTCAATGGGAGAGATGATGAGATGAAGAGGAGATGCGGACAAGAAGAAGTGAAGAGATGAAGTGATGAGTTGAAGTCCTCTGAGGAGAGGCAGTGACTTGCCGTGGTGTTGCCCGTGTGACTCAGGTACACGGACAGACGATCGTCGGACTGAGAAGTCGCGAGATCGTGGCGGTCCAATCCAGGTACATGGAGCAAAGGCAGCAAGCGGACGTGACTCGTCGTGGTGTCGACCGGTGTGACTCAGGTACACGGACGACCGACCGCCGGGCTGAAGAGCCGCGGGGTCGGATCGGTCCAATCCGGGTGTGCGGTGCGAGGGCGACGGGCGCTTTGATGGCTTCGGCTTAAAACCGTCACCTGCTAACAGAAAAGCGAAAGTGTCGTTAAAGATAGCGGTGTCATAGCGACTACGAAATGTCAGGCATCGAATAAATATCGAGTCTGTAATTTTACGTTTTTGCCCTGTGGACCGGAGTCTATAGCGAACATTCTCGAAAGGGTCATTTGTGTCTTTCCCCATGATCCACTTGGGCTATATAAGGGGTAACCCCTCTTGTAATGACTTGAGGTTTTGAGTTTAATGCAAATCATTTTGAAATTTCTGGTGTGCCTCCCACCTCTTATCCTCTTCCTTCCCCAAGAAGCCTCCCCAAAAACCCTAGCAGCCGATCAGATTTTCTCTGCGTTTTCTCTTATGTTCCTGCGATTTCCTAAGCGATCCAGCCTTTTTGTTCTTCGGTGGCGGCGGTTCCAAGGCACCGTGCACTGGCGGCGGGTCTGCACAGGAGAGTGCAGCCGGGCTACCCGAGGAGCACACGCCAGGGACCTGCATCGGTCACATCGACAAGACGCCAGCGGCGTGGCTCTGTCCAGGAGCGCGCCACTGCGAGGGCTGTAGGTGGCTGCGAGCAGCGCGCGAACCGTGCGTGCGGGGAGCAGCTGCGTCAGGAGCAAAGCACGGTTTGCACACGGCGCATCTGGGCGGCGACCCCGAGACGCGGCTGGACAAGCACCAGGGTGCTCATGGCGCAAGAAGCAGCCAGGCGACCACCGGGCAGCGCGCTTCCCGAGTCAGAGCAGAGGACATCCGGAACATTAGAATGATCCGAATAGACTTTAGCATTGCGACGGGCAAGAAGGTTTCATCATAATCAACACCTCGAATTTGTTTAAAACCTTTTGCCACCAATCACGCTTTATAGATGTGAACATTTCCATCTATGTCTATCTTCTTGAAAACCCATTTATACTCGATGGTTTTTACATCATTGGGTGGATCAACCAAGTTCCAAACTTGATTGGTGTACATGGATTTAAGCTCAGATCTCATGGCTCTAAGTTATTTCTCAAAGTCCAGTCCCACCATCGCTTCTTCATAGGTCTTGGACTCATTATTGTCCAATAACAATATATCCCGTTCATGAGTGGTCAAGAACATGAACCTCTCAGGTGCATGCCATACCCTCTCTGACCTATATGGTGCAGCAGGTTCTTTAACACCTTGATTATCTTTTTGTGGTTCTATGGGAGTTGAAATATTTTTAGATGTTTCTCAAACTTCTTCGAGATGCATCGAGCTCCTACTAACTCTTTTCGAGAGAAACTCATTCTCCAAGAATACACCATGTCGAGTGACAAATACTTTGCAGAGGTCCCTGTTATAGAAACAATATCCTTTGGTTTCCCGAGGATACCTGATAAAGAAGCACTTGTCAGATTTGAGAGTAAACTTATCTAATTATAAACGCTTTACATAAACTTCATCACCCTAAATTTTAAGAAAAGACAGATTAGGATGACGTCCTGTCCATATCTCATATGGAGTCTTCTCAACTGACTTTAATGGAACCCTATTTAGTGTGAAAGCGGCTGTTTTAAGAGCATATCCCCAGAAGGATAATGGAATATCACTTTGGCTCATCATCGATCGGACCATATCTAATAGGGTACGATTTCTCCGCTTGGACACACCTTTCTACTGAGGTGTTCTGGGTGGAGTTAATTGTGGAATGATTCCGCAATCTTTTAGATGATTACCAAACACAAGCCTCAAGTATTCTCCTCCACGATTTTAACATAGAAACTTGATTATCTTTCCTAAATGATTCTGTATTTCATTCTGGAATTCTTTGAACTTTTCAAAGGACTCTGACTTATGCCTCATTAGATAGATATATCAATATCTACTAAAGCCATCGGTAAAAGTTATGAAGTACTGAAAACTACCTTTGGCTACTGAGCTCATTGGTCTGCACACATCAGTATGTATGAGTGCCAACAAGTCACTTGGCCATTCACTCTGACCTGTGAAATGTGCATTTGTCATCTTGCCAAGTAAACAAGATTCATATGTCTCAAATGATTCAAAATCAAAAGAGTCAAGAAGACCATTTTATGGAGCTTCTTCATGCGTCTCTCATTTATATGACCTAGGTGACAATGCCAAATAAATATGGGATTCAAATCATTAAGACGTTGCTTTTTCGTATTAATGTTATATATATGAGTTTTTTTAGGATTCAAAACGTATAATCCATTCTCCAATCAAATATGACAATAGAACATATCTCCAAGATAAACTAAACAACCATTGTTCCTTAATCTAAAGTCATAACCTTCTGCTTGCAAGCATGAAGCAGAAATTACGTTTTTACATAGAGTTGGAACACAATAACAATTATTTAATTCGAAAACTAATCCTGAAGGTAGAGACAATGGCATGGTGCTGATAGCAACTACAGCAACTCTTGCTCCATTGCCCACACGAACATCCACTTCACCTCTAATCAAACTTCTACTTCTTCTCATACTCTGCAACGACTTACAGATGTGAGCAACTGATCCGATATCAAATACCCAAGTATCAGTAGATGAAGTAGCAAGATTGATTTCTATAACATTTATACCTGAAGCAGAAGTCGTACTTCCCTTTTTCTTGAGATCGTCTAAGTACTTCTTGCAGTTTCTCTTCCAATGACCTAGCTCCTTGTAGTAAAAGCATACTGCATCTTGAGCGACCCCTTTCTTATCCTTTTTGGTCTTGGAATTGCTCGCGATCTCATTGGGAGTCAACTTCCTCTTGACCACACATTTCTTGACACGAGGTTATTTCTTGCCTTTCTGCAGCATCATCACATGATTGTTGTTTTTCTTAATGCTTTCCTCAGCGATTTTCAGCATCCCATGCAGTTCCATCAAGGTTTTGTTCATTCTATTCATTTGATAATAGAGTATGAACGGTTCAAAACTCGATGGTAGGGATTAAAGAATTAGATCAGTAGCCAACTCTTGGCTAAGAGGAAAGCTTAGCTTTTTTCGACTCTCAATATAGCCAATCATCTTGATAACATAGGGGCTGACGGGATTCCCTTCAGTAAGCCTGCACGCAAATAGGGATTTTGAGGTGTTGAACCTCTTGATCCTCGCTTGGTTCTCAAATATGCCACACAGACCCACAAAAATATTGTCAGCGTCTGTGTTCTCATATTGCTTCTGAAGCTCAGAGGACATTGTGGTAAGCATAAGATAGCTCACATCAAGGCAATCATTAGTGTGCTTCTCATAAGCATGCCGTGCAGCCATAGTAGCATTATCTAGTAAGTCATCAAGGTAGGGACTTTTAAGAAAATACTCTTTTCGCTCTTGTTTGAGAACATTCTTAAATTTCTATACCAAACCATAAACTTTGCTCCATTAAGCTTTTCTTTCTCATGGATAGATCACAAATTAAAAGAACTAGACATGGTAGAAGTTGACATGATCTACAACATGAGATATATAAAGTTTAGCACCTATGTTTATGTAAATCTTTTATTAAACTATTTAATAAAAGATTCTGCCACTATGTTGTGGAAACAAAAACCTCTCTCTTGGTTACATAGTGGGTCAGAATTCTCATTTCACTAATTCCTAGTGAGCTTTGGCATCACTGCTATAAATTAATGACATAGGGTAAGCAACACCATGTTAATCACAACTCCATGTGACTCCTGTTTGTTGGATTAGCATCACCATGCTCTGGCCCCAACCTAATGCTCTAAGGTCCAAAACTGTTTTGATAACCTTATTAAGCAAACCAAAACTTCTACATATAGATGTCCGACATCTATCCTAACTTGCAATGGTAATCGTCGGCACTCTGCTTTGGTAGACCCACCAAACGATGAACATTACTGTGTTAGGTGCAGTAATTAGAAAGGCATCGAAAACTTAATTTTTTGAGGGATTCTATCCTATCATGACAACATATCAAACAAGATATAGCATGAAAATACGATAGAAGATATCATAAATAAACATATTTAACTGTGAATAAGTATGGCCCAAATAAATGGTGATCACTATCTCCATTAGTGGTGTAGATGATCTCCATCGTCCACATCACTCCTTTGGGCCACCATGCTTGAAATCCTACAATCTTATATCTAGACGACTACTATAATAGCTAGAAAATAAAGATTACAAATATTGATTCAAGCACCCAACACGCAGGTCGACAAATACAACAGAGACAACTATCACATAGCCAAAGATCATGGCGTGCAAGCCATGCATAAGAGTTACATGCATCACATACATCTCTTACAAATCATATAGGGCCATACCATTAACATAATTCTCTGCAAAAACAAGTTAGACATAAAATCATATTCTAGCTAACAATGTGAACTATGACTCTATACAAGGCACGACGCTATACAAGGTGCGCACACACAGTTGTCCTACTAGCCGGTTAGCTAACGATCTATGAAGTTGCTTTGGAAAAACTGCTAGGGACAAACAATTTACCCCGATCCAAGACAACCTCTCGGGAACCAGTTTTTTCTTAACCGATGGCGTCGGCCAGGTGGTCAGGCGATGCGCTCAAGAGCCGACGATAATGGTCGAGAAGACTAGTTGAAAGGTGCTCGAGGTGGCCAGATCAAAAACTTACTCGGATTATGATACATGTTTTCATCCGATGCAACACCATATAGCGATTCGAGTGTTACGATCCAATCTGCAACTACCCCAAAAACTGATTGATCTCATCAACCCATACTGCCAATCGATACATCACATGAATCGATCGACCTAGACTACAATAGATCCAATCTACTACGACCGTATATCAACTATATGTACCGATCTAGATCACAAACAATGCAAGATGGCCCTAATACCACTGTTGGAGAACGCGAAGGCTACGCTAACCAAAAATAGAAATTTTCTACCACGCACACCAGGATATCTTGCTAAGAGAGGGACCATAGATCGTTACCTCGGGCACGCAGTGTAGTGGAAGAAGAGTTGGAGTACCAAGCCGATCCAACTTGAGCGTGCTAATGTGGTCGAGAAGCCGATGGACGTCCTCGAGAAGCCGATCGATCGTCCTTAGGAACTCCTGAGGATTTCTCTCGAGGACTCCTCCTTCAAGCTGATGATGATCCTCAAGAAGTTGCTGATGACACCGCTGATCCAATTAGCGATGCCGATGCTGATGCAAAGCAGAATAGCAACGCCTCTACTGGTATCCACATATCTAGGGTGGGAACATTGGCCGATGGTGTACTAGCACCCGGGCGGTCGGCGAGATGGTCAAGCTCTCGAAAGGTGGTGGCTAGGGTTTACTCTCGGTGGCTAACAACTTAGCACGAGACTCACATCAACATGCAAGATGAAAAGCATGGCTTCCCTACGCCCTGCACCCTCATATATATAGACGTCCTAGCTTGGGCCCTCTCGGGCCTAACCAGAACTCTACTTGGATCCCTATCCAATCTATTCGGATCTCTATCCAAACCGTTTGGATCACTATCCATATTATGCCTAATTCGAATCTTATTCGAATCCAATGTTTTAACCCGTTAGGTGTGTGACCCTGGAGGTTCACGCATAGCTTGGTTAACATATAGAAACTCCTTTCCATATTCTGTTAACAGCGGCCTCTAGCAAAGCATATTAACCCAAGTATACGTAAAGATCATATCGGCTGAACCTTGTAATGTTTCATATGAACATGTCCCTTTGCCTCACGACATCGATCAAGCACAAGGTGAGATTTGTGTCATCCTATCAATAGCTCGATCCTCTCACGATCTACGTATTGGATTGTAAACTGTGATTAGCTCTTTAATCACCTTGGCATGGCTATGCACTTTCATAATCTATTACATCAAGGGGCCCAGAGACATCTCTCCCATAAGGAGGGGCAAATTCCATCTTGATCACCCACATCTCACTACATGTTTCATAGCATATCCGAGGACTACTTTTATAACTACCCAGTTATAGAGTAGCGTTTGGTAGACTCAATGTAAGCTACTACGTATGTTAGGAACCATAATAATCTTAGGTCTAAGGACTTTACACAAATACTACTGAGACCAACTAATGACACGCGGAATCTCAATAGTGTCTTATGGTGGGTTTATCCAACAAATGTTCTCTAACATACGTCCATGTTATTAAGTTGGTATCTCCGTACCCATGATACATGAGACATGATCATCAATCAATACATATACCGATCTCAGTCATATCTTTCCATATATGACCTACATCCGATCAGGTATCTTTTAGAAATAGTCACATTATAAGTCTCATGAACAAATCACGTATTTGTTGATCCATAATGACAATCTATTCTAAGGAATAATAACTTTATTTCATAAACATAGTATGCCACGTACAACATCTCCATGTTGCCTCTAGGGCATAATGCTAACAAGCAAATCAGTCACTTTAGTTTTTTTATATTCTTGTCAAGTTGTATTACTATTTTCAACAATAATTCATAGGTTTCTTTTCTGATGCAACTGAGAGAACAAGATCACCAAGTACAGCCCTATGCAACAAATCAACTAGTCTTTGTGGGATCAAAGTATTCGCAAAGGGAAGAATGGCTATCAAAACAAATTCAGGCTTTTTCAGTAGCAAAAATACCCAAAATTTGACAACTCAATAGTTTTTTTAATTTCCAACAAGGATGAGTAAACAATAATATGAGTTTGCTTATGGGAAATACAACTAAGATATTAAACTAAACAGAGGGGGACAAAAATAAGTAACGCAAAGAATAGTGAACCATTCAGCAACAAGAACATGATCTCTTGGATTAAAACTTAGCAGAACGCACAAGAACAACAGATCTTAAACTAAGGTTCAATATTTTTGTGAGGCAATTTTCAGACATGATGAAAATGAAACTACAACTAGGGATAAAGATTCTACCATGACAACTAAGGCTCTAAAACCAAATTATATGAGGATGCGTCCAACCTTCACGCCGTAGAATCAAAGATACTCGCGAAACCTGATGAGTCTTGAGCAGCCAACCGCTATGTTGCATGTGCAACAACCTGCAGCACGGAGTTCACCCAACCTCATGTTGTCCACTAAACCAAGTCAAGTGAATTACAATCCTCGCTGCAATCACAAAGGGCTTGCAATAACATCAGAAAGGAATGCATAATCTCAGAGAAGATTCTGCATGTGGCTAGAACACTCAAGAAAATGCATAAGCATACTGTTTGATTCAGGAATGAGGTCCCTCTCATAGAGGAGAATACTCCTATATATGGGAGAGAGGGCTGATAGTTTTACAATGGCTTAAAATGCCAGTTATGGTGCATAATACCCTAATTAAACAGAATAAGTCATCTAGCAGTTTCTGGTCGTCCATTTAATTGCCAGTTTCTGATCGTCACTTTATGTGGCTGATAACTCAGTGCTCAGATTGAATTAAGGGATGGGGCTAGATCCATTGGAATGCTTATGAAATAAGCTTTCTAGGCTGTGGCTGAACATTGCAATCAGAGCTCTAGTTCATCTTCTATGTACATTTGTCTCCCAAGAGGTTATTGGAAACCGACATGATATCATTGATATTTGTTGCATGGTTACTGGCTTGGTGCTGCTCCTTCTAGGATTCTCCAATGTCTTCATATCTGAGAACAATTAATTTGGGGGTATGAGGTAACAATTGATTCTCACAGAAAATATTATTTTTACTCAAGATCGAATTCACCTATTGGTTAATTTGTTTAGCACGAGAACGCGTTATTGGTCCTTGGAGTTGATTTTGAGTATCCTGATCAACTGTGAGGGAAGAAAATAATAGTGATGCTATGTTGCCCGTATCACATCACTCCCGAGCTCCACCAACTTCCTCCCCAGCAGTAGCTGCCCCTTGCTGGCCCTGATAGTAGCTCTACTCGCTGCCTCCCATGCCGCTCCAATGTCAGCCTGCATGCCGCTCCCTCGGTAGGCCCCAGTGCCGCTCCCCTACCAGCTCCCCCACTGGCCCCCCACTCTAGTCCCCCATTGGCCCCACACGCTGCTCCTCCCACTAGACTAACAGACCCCTGCAAAAATTGCCCCTCCCCCCACTAGACCCAAGCAGTAGTCCCCCCGAACCCCACGTCATCCCCTGTGTTGGCCTCTGCTGCCACCGAACAACCCTCTTCTTCGAATGACGTCCACACGAATCAATGAATCTCACAGGTAAACAGGTATACCTAGCTCTATACGATGCTCGCAAGTAGCGGGTACGGGCATAGGTTTTTACCCATCATGGGTAATAGGTGAAGGTACGAGTATAGGAATTTTTGATGGGTATAGGTATGCACTACCCATACCCGTGGTACCCGGTTGCCATCCCTACGGTGTAGGCCCCGAGACTGAGATCAAATAGAATATTCGGTCCTAGGGTCAAAATTTTCCTCATCTACCATATTTGTTGTTCCGTGGGTCATGGCATGTAAGGAGTATTCTGGTTGTCATGGTGGTTTGAGGCATACCGAGGCATGTCATGGTGAAAGTTGGGTGAGTCCTAGCGAGGTCGGAGGGAGACGTGGTGAGGCTAGGCAAGCCGTATTGTCTTGTTGTGGTGATATGGCAAAGTCAGGTGTGCCACGGTGAAACCAGGTGAAGTGTGGAGTAGTCAGGAAAAATGCGACGGGGTTGACGTGAGACCAGGCATGATGTGGCGCAGTCGGCGTGAGCCCTCGGGTGCATTAAAGCGCTATCAGGTGAAATCCAGGAAACTAGGCATAATTTAGATCTGATCTCTCTAATCATTCGGCCAGATTCGTGGGGGCCTCTAATCGTTTCCGTTGGTAGAAAAGATCTGAGGCATATTGCATGATTCATATCTTTGCTTACATCACAATATCTTACCTATGATACCAAACCGTCATGCGCATGCCATGATATTTGGGGAGACTGAATAAGTGAGCGATCTCTTTCCTGTCTTCCACACATTCTCCACTTTCTTTCCACCACTTTAGCTTCTTGATCTCTGCCGCCTCTATCTTTTCACCCTAGTTCGCTACCAGTTCAGTCTCCACTAGGGTTGTGTAGTTTGCAAGAGAAAAGCCCTCCACCTTGCCGCTGGAGAGAAGATGGCACCACTCATCGATGAGCCGCTCTGCAACCAAGAGTCATCGAAGTCTTCATCTTCATGGTCCTACCTTGAAAGGCTAATATTCTATGGTGTCCTCCACGACCAAGCGTATGCTTCTTGGCATGCTAGTTGTTTTTGAGTCCTTTCTTCGTAGGTTTGGCCTTCTGACCTACCCTTTTCTCTGTGGCCTCTCTCACCACTATGATATCGATGTCATCCATCTTAACCCCAATTCCATTCTTTATATTTCTATCTTCGATGTTGAGGGCTGATGGGTGTGGCGGTGGTGATTAACTTCATCTTCCACTGCATCTAGCCAGTGAAGGAGCACGTTTGCCCTGGCTATGAGTTTGAGGGCGAGGGCGACAGGGTCCAAGAAGCCCCAGAAAAATCCCGAAGGATGATGTCAAAACACATATGACAGTGTTCTTCGTGGCAAGGACACTACTAAGAAATGTGAGGAGTCATGGTAGACACCATGAGGATGATGAGTGCTTGTCAACCGGGAAGATGATGAAGTGACGAGAAGATGAAAGATGAAGAGGAGAGTGGAACTCAACCGTGACGGAGCTTGCACGTGACTCAGCTACACGGACGGGCGTCGGCCGGACACAGGGGTCGCGGAGGCGTACCGGTCCAATCTGAGTGCGTGAAGCTGAAGCGGCGAGAAGGAGGTGTGATCCGGTGCAGTGCCGACCGGTGCGACCCAGGTACACGGGGGTCCGACCGCAGGGCTGAAGAGCCGCTGGGTCGGACTGGCCCAATCCGGGTGCACGGTGCGGGGGCACCGGACGCTTTGACGGCTTCGGCTTAAAA
>KE372890.1:1145246-1155263 GCA_000418225.1 Zizania latifolia | reverse complement strand
GCTCTCGGGAGAGCTCTCGGAAAATTTATTGAGTCCTCGAGAAAGCCCTCGGGAAATTCAAGAACTTCTCAAAAATTTTCCTGAGTCCTCGGAAATTTCAGTCTAGTCGGGGATTTTGCTGATTGGTCGAGAATTAGCTTCCTGATTTTATTTTTGGTGTCAGTTTTAAGGTACTGCAACCATTCACCTCCCTCTCTGGTTGTCGTGGTTAGCATATTTCGATCTTACACATTGTGAAGCAAGACTACAGTATCATAAAAGACCATGGAGTAAAGACTGGAAATGATAAGGAGAGCAAATGTTTAATTGTCATTTATGCCCAGGAAGTCAACAAGGGCGACTACGGCACGATTACGAAGATCAATAATGGTGGCTAGTTCTTGACGATCCTCGTCATCACTTCCAGCAATAGGTTTTGAGCCACCGAGATGATGAAGGACTTCCTTGGTAAGGGCCACAAACTCCTACCGATTTGCTTCAAGCTTCTTAGGGATCTCTGATAGACGTTGGCGAAGAGAGGCGATGCGCGCTTGGACCGCCGACAAGCAAGAGGCAAGATCAGCCTCCTCAACGAGAAGCTAGGCAATTTGTCCTTCAACATTAGTGGGTTCAGCTACCAAAGCATCAAGAGCAACCTTTCTCTCTTCAAGTACATTTCAGTCGGCCTAGATATTTTGCTGCAGTAAGTGATGTTGAGCGTGAGCCGCAATCTACTCCTCAAGGTGCTCGAAGCAAAACCGATGGACCTCAAGGTAAGTCCCTAGGGCTAAAACCTCCATAAGACATCGAGGAAGCAAACACAAAATCTTGGCAAGCTGTGCCCTAATGGGCCCTCAGCCACAAGGATGTCAATCGGTTGCTGGAGCCGATGCAGGACATCAAGCAGTATGGCTCGGATATCTACGGAAATTGGCTCAGTAGCAGTGATCTCGGACTCAATTGCCTCATCATCCACGACAAGCTCGCCAATGTCAAAAGAGAAGATGTCAACGAAAGACTGCAGCCAGACGATGAGAGCATCAGGGAAAGAAAAGCAACAGAAGAGAAAAAGCGCTATAGTACCTCGGGAAGCTCGGCTATAGCAGTTGTATCGGCAATGGCCGGAGGAATGGTTTCATTGGCATCAAGAGCGACAGCCTCTCCCGCAGATCCAATCTCAACATCGGCCGTCGAATTCAGACATCGACCCTTGACCCCTAGCCATGATGAGTTCAGAGGAGGTCATCGCCAAATCAGCAGTAGTCAGAACGACAAGAGGGTCATGATGGACCTGTGGAGGAGATGACGGCTGCGCCAGGGGCACCGATACATCAACGACCATAGAAGGAGTGACCGGTAGATCGGTCACCTCAGACTGAAAAAACGAACAATGAAATAAAAAGACAAGATGTAGAAAGAAAGGTACATTGAAATAAAGGGGATTCTTACAGAGGCAGCAGGAGCAGAAGCCGAAGGAGCCAGAGGAGGAGCAGTGGGAGATTTATTCTTCTTTTTGGCCAGGATCTTAACTGTCGCCGACGCTACAGGACGCTTCTGGTGAGTGGGACCAGAGGTCCGAGATGCTGCAGGGTCAGCACCACCAACAGCAGACGTGCCCAATGCACCGACCCCCAAGTTTGGAGTCAACGACGATGCCATATACACAATCGGCCTGTTGCTATTGCTGCCAATAGGCACCATCACATTCTGACCCTAATCAAGGAATAAAAGAAAGTTACAGGTGGAATCGGCAGAAATATTAGGAACGCGAGTAAAACAGGAACATACCTCGGCTGCAGCGTCGCTGGAATCAGAATCAATCAGGGCAAAGTAAGAAGAGACAACCCAAGAGAATAGGTGAAGTTTTAGCTTATCCCAGAAGCGAGTAAACGATTGGCTCTGGGATGAACTTGGCGACCAACTTCGCAAGTAACCGAAAGAAATACTGGAGGGTAGGTTAACTGGAGACTCATACTCGGGCAAAGTTAGAGTCCCTCGAAATTCCACCTTGCCGATGTAGAAAAGGTTCATCGGTAATTGGCTCAGGCCAAGTTGGCGCGCATAGACTCTCGGATGATAGAACTCATAAGAGAGCTTCACCTGGCCATCAGAGAAACTAATTGGTAGGACGAAAGGGGAGACGATGGCCCGATATACAGCATTAATACCATCATCAGAGCCAAGGGAAGCAAACCAAAATCGGCCAGGGCAGGGGAAATCCGTAGCCTCTACATAAGGGAACCAGACAATGTCATCATCGAAGAGGCCGTAGTAGAAGATGCTGAGCCACCTGGCGAAGAGATCCAGCTTCAAGTCATCCCCAGCAAAGATAGCCACGGCTTCACCGAGTGAAGCATTTGGCGAGTATTGCCATCTTCTTCATTGAAGACGTCGGCAATTTCGCAGCTGAGCAGATCCTAGCGCTCTGTCACCCGGGCGGTATACAGGTTGAGCCATAATTGGACAAACCACCAGGGGCCACTGATGTTTGCAACGGGCATACCAGCCTGAAGATACTGCAAGACAAGATAAAGAAGACAATAAGAAGATCCCAATAGTAATCGGCCCAGTGGTAGCTTCTCGTTCTAGGCAAGACGCTCGGCCAAGTTTTGCCAATTCTTGGTAGGGCCAAGGGTGGTGTCACAGAAAATGAATCACTTTAGCCACATGTTCAGAAAAGCAACATGTTCCTTCTCCTCAACTGGGCCTATCCTCTGATTGTAAGTGGCCATATAGTTGGTCTAGCTACCCGGTTTCTTAACCTCAAGATCATGCGTCGGTTTTCCTCTGAAATTGACCTCGCACAAAGGGTTCGCAACATTGAGATCAGTCAGCATCAAAACATCAAGAAGAGTTGGGGACATCGGCCCATTGGCAAATATAAAGGCATTGGTTGTATCCAGCCAGAAGTAGCAGGCGAAAGCGAGCATTGCATCATTCCGCTAAGTTTCAGCCATGGTAAACCAATACAGTGGCCAATGTTGCTAAGCTGCTAGTCTACGCTCTTTGCCGATACAACCCTCACATATCAATCTCGCTACCCATCAATAGGGTTGGCCCAAGAGCGAAACGCCGAAGACCAATCTTTGTGCTGCATACCAGATTATTTGAACGAGATCCTATTAGTCTCAGCATTGATCAAATACAACATGTCTTCATCTTCGTAAGGACCAAGAAAGAAACGATTGGGGTATTTGGTGAAGAGGACTAAAATTTGGTTCTTCAAGTTCTATAAAGATGGGTAAAAGAGGGGTAAAAAGAGTGCCCAGAAGAAAAAGTCAAAATCTAGATCAAAACAGAAAAAGTGGAGTACCTCAGGGATGAGAGATGAAGAGGCCATGGTCGACGGGAACAAGCGGCGGTGAAAAAAGCACGAACAACAGTGAGGCTTGACCAACGATGGTGGAAAACTCAAGGGTGTTTTGAAGGCAAGAAAGCAGGAAGCGTGCAAGGGAAGGAGAAAGCGTCAGGCTTTATAGGGGAGAGAATTACAACAATTGGATCCTCAAATACAACATTAAAGCGATACGACGGTTGCGATATTCTAGGCAGAATTCGAAATGTGCCAGCCCACATCCTGAACTCGGGGGCCATACGGTGCACCGTTATAGAGAAACTCCAAACGGCATGCTCTAACTTAAGATAGACGGTTCAGGTCATAGTCGCCATCAGCACTAACTAGCTGTGTTGGAGCGTTTGAATTGTTGGAACGTGAAGGGTCTAGAGAGTTTGCGTTTGGAACAGTCGAGGCCTGGAGCTCAAGAACAGAGATGAAATGTGCAAAAAGTTTAGAACAGATGAAGCGAGAGATTGAGCAAACAAGTATTGAATGACCGAAAGAAACATACCGGATCATGATCGCCGGATGCACCGTGATCACTCAGCTTGATCCTCTTGCTCGGTGGAGAGCTCGGGACATTAGACGCCATGACAAGAGATGAAAGAGAAAGAAAGAGTAAGCTGGTGTATGGTGAGAGTGACTGAGCTTGAAGAAGGGAGCTTATCGGGCAAGATTTATATATGGTCGGTGATTCGGCGATGTAGTTCTCGAGGGAAATTTTGAAACCGACGTTTTGCATTTTGAACTCGGGGGGCATGTGTTGACACCAGAATTTGGACCGGTGCACCATCAGCTAGGCGAGCTAGGCAACAAAGCTGATGGACCACCGATGGAGACTTAACAGGCAGAGATGGGCTGTGCACGGTGTGGGCTGATGCTTCATGATTAGTTTTTTATTTAGTTAACGAATAAATAAGTCAGTTAGGATTCTACGTTATTTGTAGATAGCATGTCTACCCGGCTATAAATATGTAAGCCTAGGGTCATTGTAACAAGTTCACACAACTCAGTCAATCAAACCCTCCGACGCATCACTAACTTTAGGTACGTAGTATTCAGGCGATTCCCCGCCAGAGTTATGGCTGCATCGGTTGAGTCTGATCTCTAATTTTGATGGGGATAGCCTGTTTGGTAAACTGATTCATGTGTTCATGGCTTTCTCGATTAAGTCTGATACTATGATCAGATGGAGTAGATTTGCTAGTTATCGGTTTAATGCATTGATTCATTTTCTCGCACTGTGCTTCATTGATCGAATATTTGTATTTTCCAATCACAGCGGTTTAGCTCGTCATACTAGATTAGATCGTATGTCGATTGTCAACGACACGCTGTCTTGGTTGGGTCCGATCCGTGGCGTTGACGGGGATACATACAGGATGGTCTGGCCTGATCTGTTGGATCGATGTTCATTGGAGTTTTAGCAGATGGAGTATCTGTGGCTCTATCAATCGGTTCTATTCTATTCATTGTACTCTTGGTAACTCATCTTTGTGCTACATCGGTTTAGTTCGAACTGTAGAGATTGGTATCTTAGAGCAGTAATGATAGAGTCAATTAGTAGGGTTTATTACGTTATATACGCTTTTAGTGATGTATTATGGTTTTCACGCGTGTTATCATTGTCGATGCCGATAGGCTATCATCGATAACGTTAGGACATCTCACGTTTGTTTTCTTGTCAATTGCAGGGTTAAATTGACTGGCATGCCTACTGACACATCTGGGTTATTTAGGACCTATACTTGAGCTAAGCAGACTCTCCTAGGTCTTTGAGTGTAAAGACGTAGGGATACCTGCAGTTAGTGGGGGAATACGAGGAATATCGATAAAGCAAGCGATGGGTAAGAAAAGAGTGGCGCCCGAAGAAGAAAGCCGATGCAGAAGACAAGCCGATGGAGGTAAAAATGGTTTTTATATTACCTACAGAATACAGGGCGCCTTCATCGGATAGTGAAGAAGAAGAGGGATCAGCTGCGCAATTATTGCTACAACCGTAGCCAGCAACCATTGAAAAGCTAGAGGAAGAAGATCATCGGCACTTGAGGCCCTTGTATATTAAGGGACACGTAGACGGCAACCCGATGTCGAAAATGTTGGTCGATGGGGGAGCTACCGTGAACATAATACCTTATTCTACGTACCGCAAGCTCGGTAAGGTAAATGAGGACTTGGTGAAAACCAATATGGTATTAAAAGACTTTGGTGCTAATATATCGAATACCAAAGGTGCTTTGAACATCGAGCTCATGGTCAGAAGTAAAACACCGCCGACCACATTTTTTGTGATTGACGGGAAAGGTTCATATAGCCTCCTACTGGGAAGAGATTAGATTCACGCCAATTATTATGTCCCTTCTACGATGCACCAGAGTCTAATACAATGGCAAAGTGATCAAGTTGAAGTTATTCAAGCCGATTGATTAGTTGTCATATCCATAGCCGATGCACCCGACTTCAAGAACATGGATTACCTTTCTAAACGAGTTTAGGTATGGGATTTTTTAAGTGTGTCGGATCTTGGCCTCTAGCCGATCAGCGAGATGATTCTGGGCCAGGATCCGTTTTTAGAGAAATAGATGACGAAGAGATAAAACTTGGGAAAGGATTTACGTTAGCCGACGAATTGGAAAAAGTAGACATCGTACGTGGAGACAGCCCAAGGCCGACGTACGTTAGTGCTAAATTACCTTCTTTTGTAAAAGAGAAACCGGTTACGTTATTGAAGGAGTTTCGGGACTGTTTTGCTTGGGAATATCATGAAATATCTGGACTAAGCCGATCAATTATAGAACATCGGCTCCCAATAAAGATGGGATTTTGGTCAGTAAAGCAAAGTCAAAGAAGATTTAAGCCAGAAATGTATCATCACATAAAGGCCGAAATCACGAGACTATACGAAGCAAATTTTATAAAACCATACCGATACACGGAATGGGTATCAAATATAGTCCCGGTATGGAAAAAGAGCGGTCAACTAAGGGTATGCATAGACTTCAGAGACCTAAATAAAGCCACACCTAAAGACGAATACCGATGCCGATTGTAGATTTGCTAGTCGATGCAGCATCAGGGCATAAGATTATCAGCTTCATGGATGGAAATGCCAGATATAATCAAATATTCATGGCAGAGCAAGATATCTTGAAGACTGCGTTCAGGTGCCCCGGAGCCATCGTCTTATTTGAGTGGGTTGTTATGGCATTTGGCTTAAGGAACGTCGGGGCAACGTATCAAATAGCAATGAATTACATATTCCATGACCTGATTGGTTCCTTGGTGGAAATTTATATTGACGATGTCATTGTAAAGTCACAGGATAATAAAGGACATCTAGCCGATCTGAGAAGGGTTTTGAAAAGAGCAAAGAAATATGGTCTTCGTATGAATCTAAAGAAGTGTGCATTCGGTGTATCGGCTAGAAAATTTCTAGGTTTTATGGTTCACGGGAGAGGAATTAAATTAAGTTAGAATATTATTCAAGCCATCAAGAACACAATACCACCAGAGAATAAGACAGAGTTGCAGTCGTTAATCAGCAAGATTAATTTTGTCCACTGATTCATATCAAATTTGTCAGGCCGATTAGAGCCATTCACGCCTTTGCTGAGGATGAAGGGAGGAGAGGAATTTATTTGGACTGATAGACATCAGAAAGCCTTCGATGAAATCGAGAAATATTTGAACTCTCCTCCGGTGTTGATCGCACCATGGCCTAATAAACCCTACAAGTTATATTTATCGGCCGATTACGTAAGTATCGGGTCGGTATTGATCCAAGAAGTAGAAGAGAGAGAACGCATCATGTTTTACCTAAGCCGACAGCTGCTAAATGCCGAAACAAGGTACCATGCGGTTGAAAAACTATGCCTGTGCCTTTATTTCTCTTGCACTAAATTGAGGCACTATATACTATCGACACAATGCACGGTCATATACAAAGTTGATGTGATAAAGTACATGCTATCGGCTCCAATTTTAAAGGGAAGGATTGGCAAATAGGTATTTACATTAACAAAATTCGATTTACAATATGAATCGACTAAAGCAGTCAAGGGATAAGCCATCGCTGACTTCATAGTACAGCACAGAGACAAAGCAGAAAACTATGTGAAGCTGATACCATAGGCACTCTTCTTTGATGGATCGGTGTGTAGGCATGGATATGGCATCGGGCTAGTAATTATATCGCATCGAGGGCAAGTTTCGAGTTTGCTTACACCATCAAGCCCTACCGAACCAACAATCAAGCAGAGTATGAGGCGGTCCTCAAAGGTTTAAAGCTTTTAGCTGAAATAGAAGCCGATACCATCAAGATTATGGGGGATTCGTTGTTAGTAATCAGGCAACTCTCTGGAGAATATGACTGTAAAGATGAAAATTTGAGGGGATATTTTGAAGAATGCCAGGAACAGTTAAAGGGATTTAGGATGGTATCCTTAACACATATATCAAGGAATCAAAACCAGAAGCTAACGACCTAGTACAAGCCGCATTAGGATATCGGCCGACAGATAAGATGATTGAAGTAGAAATAGCCGATATCGATGCCGAAGATTGGAGGGCTGAAGTAGTAAGTTATCTAAGGAACCCGTCATAGCCGGCCTCGAGAAAACTCCGTTATAAGTCATTAAGGTATGTGTAGCTGGATGAGAAATTATATTATTGACTGATTGATGGGGTTTTGTTAAGATGACTAAATTTGGAGGAAGCCAAAGTCGTAATGTACGAGGTACACGAATGGATCTGTGGGACCCATTAATCGGCTCACAATATGAAGTGGCTGCTGCGTTGCACTGGTTATTTTTGGGCGATTCCCCGCCAAAGTTATGGCTGCATCGGTTGAGTCTGATCTCTAACTTCGATGGGGATAGCCTGTTTAGTAAACTAATTCATGTGTTCATGGCTTTCTCGGTTGAGTCCGATACTGTAATCAGATAGAGTAGATTTGCTAGTTATCGGGTTAATGCATTGATTCATTTTCTCGCACTGTGCTTCATTGATCGAATATTTGTATTTACCAATCACGGCGGTTTAGCTCATCATACTAGATTATATCGTGTGTCGATTGTCAACAGCACGCTATCTCGGTTGGGTCCGATCCGTGGCGTTGACGGGGATACATACGGGATGGTCTGGCCCGATCTGTTGGATCGACGTTCATTGGAGTTTTAGCAGATGGAGTATATGTGGCTCTGTTAATTGGTTCTGTTCTGTTCATCGTACGCTTGGTAACTTGTCTTTACGCTGCATCGGTTTAGTTCAAAATGTGAAGATTGGTATCTTAGAGCAGTAATGATAGAGCCAATTGGTAGGGTTTATTATATTATATACGCTTTTAGTGATGCGTCATGTTTTTCACGCGTGCTATCGTTGCCGATGCCTATAAGTTATCGCCGATAGCGTTAGAACATCTCACGTTTGTTTTCTTGTCAATTGTAGGGTCAAATTAACTGACACGTCTATCGACATCTCTGAGTTATTTAGGACCTGCACTGGAGCTAAGTAAACTCTTCTAGGCCTTCGAGTGTGAAGACATAGGGATACCTATAATTTTTGCGTCAACAGAACTCAATACAATTAAATAGCTATAGTAATTAAGTACATATTGAGAACATCATTTTTACCAAGTTAGTGTTTACTAATGATATGTTTAGTACAGCTCCAGCATCGAGTTAAAGTTTATATAATAAAATAAAATAGTTTAAATTTTTATTTTTAGTCTAAAATAAAAACTATATGTCTCGACTAAATACTCTCGATCTACCAACATACCAACAGATAAAAAAAATAAACTAATTTTAATTGATTTTAAATATTGAATATTAAGTTGTGGCAGACATTAATTACAGTGCAGAGAAGACTATCGAAAATGGACCATGTAGTTGAACTAAAATCATGGCCCATACGGCCGTGATTGCAGCCCATCCAAACACCATAATAAAATGGGTCAGAAATGAAAGAAAACTAGTCCTCATATAAATGGGCCGGAATCATGGTCATCCACGTGTACATTTGGATGGGCCAATATTTAGGCCCATTATCATGAGGCCTAGCTGTCCATTCCTGGAAATGGGCCTTCAGAAACAAGGCCTTATTAGGTTTGGCCCATGATGATGTCAGAGTATCAGCGCGGGCTAGTCTAAATTTCCACACGTTATAAGAGTGGATTTCATTAGTGACCAATGCAAGTTGCAGAGATGAGAAAAAGTATTTCTCTTATTACTACGTATTTTCTAGAGTAAATATATATACTTTGTTTTTTTAAAAAAAAAACATCAGAGCATATCCACCTATTCTACTTTTAAAAAATTAAAATCTAATAGCGTTACTGGATAAATATATATTAACTTGAGCGCTGACAAAGAGTCCCTAATTATAGTGCGATTCTATGTTTATACTTAAAAATGCATATTTAATGTCTACCGTGCGTCGAAAAATACGTGTATTGTGGCCTCGTGGGATCTCTGGTAGACGTGATTTTGCAAAAAAAAAAAAAGGAAAATCTAATTTACTTGCATGCATATGTGCCATTATTAATGACCTGATTATATTGTTTCCTTCTCAATTATCAAGACGTGAACGGAAACGGAAGGACCATTATATTATATAAACACCTGCCTTATGTGGCTCCGTACTAATTATCCGGATAACCGGCCGGTAGTTAAGCAGCGTAAAGTAATACTCCACACACACAG
>KE372890.1:1127459-1144121 GCA_000418225.1 Zizania latifolia | reverse complement strand
GTTTTGAGCCCAAACCGTCAAAGCGTCCGGTGCCCCCGACCGCGCACCCGGATTGGGCCAATCCGACCCGGCCTCTCCTCTTCAGCTCCGCGGTCGGACTCCCGTGTACCTGAGTCGCGCCGATCAGCACCACACCGGATCCCCTCGCCGCTTCAGCTTCGCGCACCCGGATTGGGCCAGTCGGACCCGGCAGCTCCTCTTCAGCTCCGCGGTCGGACTCCCGTGTACCTGAGTCGCGTGACAGCTCCGTCGCGGTCGAGTCATCTCCTCCTCTTCTCCTTCATCCTCATCGTCCAATCTTCATCACCCGGTTGACAAGCACTCATCACCTCATGGTTCATACCATGACTCCTCAATGACTACTATAGACCAATGACCGATGAGTTAGAAGACTTAGCATAGAATCGGTTTCGCATGCTCAGGAAGATAGAAGAAAACAAGGTGAGGGTGGCAAGGCATTACAATAAGAAGGTATCAGCCAAAACATTTGAAGAAAATGACTTAGTCTGAGACTCTTGCTACCAGTCAGAACTAAAGGCAATCGCTTCAGCAAGTGGTCCCCTAATTAGGAAGGTCCCTATCGAGTGAGCCAAGTCATACCAGGCAATGCCTATATTTTGAAAACATTAGAGGAAGAAGAATTCGTGAAGGCTCTCAACGGGAAATACTTGAAGAAATATCACCCAAGCGTCTGGATCAAGACTTAATCGGCCATCAGGCCGATACGTGTAAGTAAAAGACAATGTTCAATAGCTGATACCGAGGGTATCGTCTTTAGCAACATTAATAGCCGATATTGAGGGTATCACCTTCAGCAACAATCAATAGCCAATACCGAGAGTATCGCCTTTAATACAAAAATTAGCACAAGGACATTGTGCGAGATCATGTGTATGATCATTGATAGGTGATGAATAAATTAGTTTGATGTTGATATGTGTTGAACAAATTAGTTTTGATTGGTTTGAGTGGTCAAGCACTTTAGTTGAGTTGTCGAGCACTCTTGTCGGGCACTTAGTACTTAGCACTCGAGAAAACATAGCCCTCGAGAGAATTTTAGCCCTGGAGAGATTTCAGCACCCGAGAGATTTTAGCACTCGGGATTTTTGGATCACTCGAATTTTTGCTGATTGAGTTGGATCATATACTTAAATTGTTTATTCAATAAATACACTTTGTTTATGATTGAATGTACTGATTGAGTCAAGTTGAAGAGAACTTGTGCTCAGAAAAAAGGTTTCTTGGTTTGTTCATGTGCAGGCATTGCTTGAGGGTGAGTCGTAGTCGATGATGGGATCGGAGCTAGGCTTGGGGAGGAGTTGAGGCTCAGAACGATCGAGGATGTCATGCGGGATGCTTAGGCTAGAGGATGCGGTACGTGAAGATGAGGTTTTCATATATCGTATATGGTATATGTGCGAATATGGAAAGAGAGGTTTCCATATGGTGTACGCGGGATGCGTGCAAATATGGAAAGGAGGAAAATTCGGAAGGAGTTAGGATTTAAAGGATTCATAAGGGATATGAATTTCTAGTTGGATTAGGATTCCAAAAATTATTATTTTCGTGGCTCATTGTGACAACCATGAGGGACTATAAAAAGACTAGAGGGAAGAGCGAAACAATGAACGAGGAACAAGAGAAAAATTAGAGTTTAGCCTTTTGCTCTCCATCTAGGGCTTTATATGTGATTTGGTAATGGATGTTTTGGATTGCACCTTGTAAACACTTTTATGCAATAAAGATTCACCTTCAAGCATCAAGGAGTGTGGTATCGTGTTCCTTCTTCTTAATGTTCATCGGTTTCCATTGTTTTGGTTTATTCTATGATTTCACTTTTACTTGTGATTTAATTTGATTTGATTCATCCAAAATTGTGCTAAGATAGTAAGAAAGAGATCTGCAAAGTTTCATTAGATAATTCCTCGTATTTTAGAAGTAATTAAGGTTTTAATTTTTAGATCAGATCTGCTCTATTTTTATGCTGCTGCAACTCTCAGAGATCATAACTTTTGATTGCAAACTCAGATTTGAGTGAAATCTCCTAGAAAAGTTTCATATTGAAGTATAGTTTATTGTGTTAAAATTTTAGATCAATCCGAGTTATGGTTTTAAAGTTACACTCATTTTACCGTACCTTGATCAGGCTGTTTTCTGCTCTCGGGAAGCTCTCGGGAGAGCTCTCGGAAAATTTATTGAGTCCTCGAGAAAGCCCTCGGGAAATTCAAGAACTTCTCAAAAATTTTCCTGAGTCCTCGGAAATTTCAGTCTAGTCGGGGATTTTGCTGATTGGTCGAGAATTAGCTTCCTGATTTTATTTTTGGTGTCAGTTTTAAGGTACTGCAACCATTCACCTCCCTCTCTGGTTGTCGTGGTTAGCATATTTCGATCTTACACATTGTGAAGCTTAAATTAACACTAAAAATTATGGTATCTTATCAAAAACTGTAAAGTCACTCTTTTCAAAAACTTTTCCCGTGACTTGACAAAAGCATGACCACTAATGGCTATGGCTATTTCTTAAACTATGAAGTATGAGTACAACCTAACTTGTTCAATTTGCTTGGTGAGAATCTTTTGTTCTTAAATTTCTATTTTCTTCTGAATATGTTAGAGATCATACCGTTTACCCAAGTATAAAAATGACAATAGCTAACTTATTGGTTTGTAGTAACAAGCATTGTAAGCTGTTACTTTTAGCCTTCTACCAAAAATACATTGCTAGAACGAACAAGCTACTTATATATGTTTAGGTTTACTAACCTTATTGTTGGGACAAAGTATGTCCTAACCGTGAAGGAGAGTAGAAGTGTGAGAAGAGAGTGGAATTGGTTCCCAAAAAACCTGCTTTTGCATGGCAAGGCATCAGTTTATATAGGCTCGTGGCCAACAGGAAGTTACAATAGTGTCCTTGCGGGGGTACAGGTACGTTTCTCACCGACAAGCAGGCCCTACTGTCTACATCAGTCCGGGATTAGCCTCCGTGATCTCCGGAGGGCTTAGGGGAGGGGCCCGCAGACTCTCTGACACGGTCAGGGAGTTGGCAACCCAACTGCCCGCCTGACATGCGCCAGGCAGGTTGGTAGAGCCTGCGGGGACAGTCCCCACTTGCCCTGTACCTTGGGGCAGAGGGGCAGGTGAGGACCGCAGGTCTCTATACCCTAGCCAGAGACCTGCTCTCCTCTTTTGGACCGCCCACACGAGGGCGGCAGACAGGGACGGTCTGTCCCCCAAGGACACCCTCCAAGGGAGCCAGCCTTCGGAGAGACGGGAGCCCTCCTTCGGATCCTAGGGGCCCCTCGGCCCGTACCCCGGAGGCTGGCTCGCAGTTCCTGACCTCCGGAGGTCGCCCTAGTGGAAGCTTTGGGCTCCTCGTGATGCCGAGGGGCGGCACCATGCCCTTTGCTCATGACACCGAAGCCTCCAAGCCCCGGAGGAGGGGCCTCCGAGGAGGGCTCCTCTTTGGGGTGCACTTATCCTTCGGAGGCGTCCGGCTCCTGGCCTTTGGCTTCGGGAAAAGGTCCTTCGGGAATGGCTCACCTTTAGGGCGCACCTACCCTTCGGAGGAGCCCCTGCTCCCCAACACTTATGATTTTGACATTTGCACAGGGTACTTTGTTCAATCCATATGCACTTAGCTGTGGCCATCTTTTCTGCAAAGGCCGTGCTTGCAGAGCTGCGTCTATGTACATCTTTAAAGGTGTTAAGTCAGCGTCACCTGATGGCAAGTGTCTTGTATATCGATCTATATGTGAGCAATCCTACCTCCCTTTTTATGCATCGTCGTTGCTCTATATCCTTGTTGCTGTTGATTTTATAATACTTATTTTTAATCCACACTGTCCATTATCTTTCATGTCACCTTTGACAATAGTAAAAGTAGAGGTAGAAATTCTTAGCTTTCAACCATTGCTTTATGCTTGAACTTGCTGCTAGGTAATGTAATGCGACTACCCTGCACACCAGAATATGAATTATTGATTACATTGCTTCAACTTCCATGGTAATGAACTAATGATTTGTATTTGACATATTTCAGGTTGGTGTCTTTGCTCATGCTGTGCATATGACTGAACTTAACTTACTCATCAAAACAAAGTACTAGAAGTTAACCTCTCTCTCTTGTACAACAATAACAAAGAGAGTATCTTTTTTTTGTTTCTTCGTATCCTCATTTGCATCTGCTTGTTGAACAGAAGCAAAGATTATTGGAGGCAGAGGCTGTGAGAGGAGCGGAAAGAGATGGTCAAGCAATCAAAAGAATACTGGGACTCTCAGGCTATGTTGTCAATGGGGATCTGACTATCTGAGTTATGAAGTCACAACAGCTGAGGATATTTTACTTTAGCCCTCGAAGAAGGGAGCAATTCCATTGCATTATTTTTTTCTAATGTTGTCACCTTATTAAGTTGTGAATTCGTTTGATCCTCTCAATGTTGTCTAGAGTGATGCACTCACAACTATTTGTTAATTGCTTTGTAAGAGTAAAGATTGAGTCAACTGGAGTGTAAACACGTGATTTCCTGCTGCTTGTTCGCAGTGATTAAGTGATATCCAAGTGTCATTTCTGTTTGTTGTGTCTTACCACTTCAGTCAAAGGACTAGCCTGTTTAGAATGTATAAATAAATTCTTAAAAGAATGCCAAAAAATCGTTTGTAAGCTTAAGTGCTCTAGAGAAATTGCCCTGCTTTCTACTAACAAATCTCTACCAAATTTCTGTTTTACAAATGGCCATACAAGTATACAACTATCACCACAGCAAGGTGTTCTAACACAACAAAATTAGTTCTTACATACCTATACATGTCGCTTCGAGATGGATAGCACCAAACCGGCCTACAACATGAGCAAAAAGAAACATGTCATCAATCTGGAAGGAAGCAAACCAATCAACTGCCATGTATTACATGCATTTAGCTTTTGCTGGTGAGAAGTAAGCAAAAACATTCCCCAAAAACAGCACGAACAAATCACAGGATCAAACCACAACCTTCCCTATTCCTTGTGCACACGTACATATCTGATTCTTTTCTAGGTTAGCTTAGTTAAATCTTTGGCTCTTAATTTAACCTCTCTAAAAAAAGAAAAGAAATACTAACCTCTCTTGTAAATACGTTGTAGAACTATACATATTTACCAATCTTTGCTTTACTCGCTTTCTGTGTGACAAATTCAAATTAGACTTATAATACGATTACATTTGTTGTTATTACTTATTACAAGAAAGAAAAAGTAAAAAAATATCATGTTTCTTTTAGTTGAATGATTCAATCTGAATCCTTTTCGCTTTAGAATATTTTGCATGCTGTATCAGGAAAATCTGTTGCACAGGAAAGACACTTTGATTCGTTGTCGACCTCTTTTGACGTGAATTTTAATTTATTTCGTTACTCGCTTCAAGTTCAAAACATTTGTTAACTTTTAATTTTTACCGTAGCGTTAGTACGATCATACTACTAGTCTGAAGTAGCTATCGAATATATCCCAATGTATTTTTAAAATATAAGAAACTATTTTACGAGATTTACTCGAAAATCTCTACTATTATAAAGCCACACTTTGGTCCCTCCGCTCCCCTCCCTCCCTCGCCGCGCGCAGCGCCTCAACTGCCTCCTCCCCACGGCGCGCAGCGCCGCAACCCCCTCCTTCCCCATGGCGTGGAGCGTCACAACCGCCGGCACCCACGTCGCCACGCTGCAACCGCTGCCTCCTCGCTCCATCTCCTCCTTTTATTCCCCACCTCACCGCCGCACCGGCTTAGATCTAGCACCGAGACACTAGCGGCAGAAACGGGGAGAGGAGGCCGACGTGCTACCTAGGCCAGGGGTTGAGGGGGAGATGGTGGTGGTGTTGGAGAACGGGTAAGCTATGCTAGCATAAAATAAAAAATTTTCTATCATGTTCAACCTAGGAACCATACGAGTAATGAGATCATGGATTGTTACCTCTAGTCGCGAGATGTGCTAGGGCAGCGGAAGAAGAGTTGGGGAAACGCGTCCTCGAACAACTCCGCCCAGCTTCGTCCGACCGTCGGCGATGAAGACGATGCAGCCTTGCGATCCTCACGTCGAGATGATCAGCGCCATAATTACAGCGACGCCTCTACAGTATCCACACGTAAAGGGACGGGATCACCTCACGCCGGTATGCTAGTACCACGCCTAAGGTTAGAGGAGATGCGGCCACAGCAGGTGAGACCAGGGGAGAGTTGACGGCTACGGTTAGGGGAGTCCAACAGCCTCAGCCAACAGCAACTTGCGCCCTAGTCTCTCCTCTCCTTATATAGAGCCCAATAATGAGTCTTTAATTAATATTAAAGCCCAACAGATCTAATCTGTATATTCAGCCCGGAAGTTCTGACCGAGGCCCGAAACTTCCGAAAATAATATTCTGTATCGAATTTATTTTAATCCAAAAATTTCGGTCCAACCAGAACTTCTGATCCGGAACTTCCGGTCTAACCGGAACTTCCGAAAATAACATTCTATATCGAATTTATTTTGGCTCGGAAGTTTCGACCGAAGCCTGAAACTTCTGATTCATCCAGAATTCACCTCTAGAGCAGGCCCAAAAGTTTTGGTCCAACCGGAACTTTCGGTTCCTCCAGAACTCGCCACCAGAATAGACCCAAAAGTTTCGATCCAACCAGAACTTCCGGTTTCTCCGAAACTTATTTCTATTTCTAGGGCGTAATTGGCGGGAAGGCTAAAGGAGCAGTCCGAGGGGCCGCTCGGGAGTAGCCAGCTGGACATCGGCGGTCTCGCCTTCCATGGGCGGCGGGTTCGCTGGCCGAAGCGCCGGCAGCGGGGGGACCAGGGCTAGCCAACCATGGAGCCCGCGCCGCTCGCCTCGCTGCAGCAGGAGGAAGGGGAGCCCGACGAGTCTCTGTCCTCGGCCTTCTCCGCCGCCGTCGTGCCGCCTCGCCCCGCGACGCAGTAAGCCACCCCGCCCGGCACTTGTGCGTTCCCCACCGCACCCCGGGCGCGGAACCCTAGCTGACGTTCCTTGCTGTCCGTGTGCTCGCAGCCACTCGCTCCACAAGTACGCGCCGCTGGACTGGTCGGCCTACCTCGACGAGGAGCGCAGCGTCGCCGTCCCCGACACCGAAGACGTGCGTGCTGCAAATCCAGGAGTGATCTTAATATTGTGTTCCTTTTTGGGCCTTTTGGGGTGGTTTTCGTGTAGGTTTTCAATGTGTACACGGCCGGATAGGTGGGACCAGTCGTGTTCTGCCTGCATGGATATGGCAACTCCGTATGGATGTGCCACGGTTTACATACCAATTTACACTTGTTGCTTATGAATTGCATAGATGTTCATGGAATTTCAGTTGAACACTTGCTGGAAATGAGTACCATGTGACTGTGATTCATTGGGTTTGGTGTAGCTATCTGGTTCACATGGTAATGTTCGTGGTGAGGATGGGCCATAAAAACCTGCAGACACAATGAACAATCAGTGCTTGAGGGGCTGGGGATTGTGCTACAATAACCCACTATTAAAAATTAAATGCTTATGTTGCAAAATGTGGAGGTGCCTATGTGTGTCTTGCACTCTTGCTGAATTTCTGAAGAAGGCCTTCTGGATACTTGTTTCCCTCTATGAAAAATGTACCAAGCCAAGTTGCCCAACTTGTGTTTCAGTGTAGAATGTTTTGGTGAATTTTAGTTTTGATAAATGATTGAAAAAAGGAGATAAATGCTGAATGCAGAAGACCTTTAATCAAATTGTTTTTATCATGAAAAGTGAAAACATTGCTGTTTAATCGTTTGCTTTGGGTACGGACTAGGGAGCATACTGGCATGCCATTTCCTTTTTATTCAAAATGATCATGTTAAAGTTACTTTAATTGACTTGGTTACTCCTTATGAATTGAGGCAATAATCTTAGTTAACAGATGTGTGCTTACATTGCGGTTATTATTATTCAATCAGCCTTAGGCTTTCGTTTGCTCTAGCAGCAAATCGAATAAAGGAAAAGGCTCTTGTTGTTGCTATGGATCTGCGAGTGCATGGAAAATCCACCACAAATGATGATTCAGATTTATCTATTGAAGTATGTCCTTCGATATTTACACTTTACAGAATTTATTAGTCTCTATCTCTATCTATACTGTTGTGACTGTGCTAACGCTACAATAAAAATTAAAAGAAAATAAATATCTTGTAAATTTATATACACTACAAACATGCACGTCATGACAGCAACATTCGATTCGCCATCACTAACAAGGCTGATAAGCGCGTGCATATAACACAGGAAAGCCCTACATTTGTTTTACACCAAAAAAAAATTTTAGGCTGCGTCCATTCCTGCTCTGCATACGAATTCAGAAATCCTTCCTGGCTTCTTGAACTTCAGCATCAGCATTGCACAGATACTTCTTTGTCGCATTTCTGCAGCGCGCCCCAGATTGTGAATTATCCTACCACAAAAGACCTAATAAAAAAAGAACTACATTAATTGGCTGTATTAGATTTAAGTCTAGCAAAAACAGGAGGGATCAGTTACAGTTTTACTGAGGCATCAAGAAAAATTAGCTCATCAGATGAACAAGATTAGAACAGAATATGCAAGCACGCATTTGAGCCATCACATCGGACAGTGAAAAAAGGTTTTTAGTTGCCTATACTCTTATTACTATAGGCGTCACATGTTCTCCAAATCTTTCGTACTTTATCAAATACAAAGAGGCAATGCACTAATGAGGAAATATTGAAATAAACAGAGCAGACATGTCGATTTGACAAACCCATAAGGCAAACTATATGCTTGTAATGCAACTCACCCAAACAACAGTTCTTTCCTGGTGATTTTTCCCCAAACTTAGCACAATACAATGTTGATTTGCAACTTGGAAGAAATCCTCCAGTGCATTACAACAATAACTCCCTCCTCCGCAATTCAAACAATGGCACTAAATATTATTAACTTTGAAGTTGTTGTTTCCTACTATTTCTAGCATGACAGGCAAGTGTTTACCCAATGTGTCTAACAGCTTCTGAACAGAATATATGAAAAAGCTGCTGCAGCATGTTAACTAATCTACCAACAGGTGTTCAGATACACAAATGAAAAATGCTATCAGGTCTTTTACACTCATTTGGTTGATACATATGAACAAGATTTTACGGTTTGTACAGCTAAATTTTCAGCATGTGCAAGATCTGCCACTAAAAAATTGCTTGCATGGAGTATGATACCAAATTTCACCAGGTTAAAAAACAGTTTTGATAACTAATCAGTTGCACACCATAAAACCCAAACTAACAAAGCAGCTGCAGAAGAACAACTTGAGTGTGTTTGTTGTTGGTGCAAGGGTTTCGAAAACAACTTTCAACATCCACACACATGATCTGCAACTCTTAGAGGAAGAAGACACTAACAGTAATCAGCACAAACAAATTAAAGTGGTACAAATGAAAATGTAGAACACATTGAACACCCCTATGCCAAAGCATCTTGAATACATGTCTACAGTAATTCTAGTAAACAACGGATATCACATCAGTTGAATAATGAATTCGAACCATGAAGAGAGTATGAACAGACCATCTCATGACGGAGGCCTTGTCACACGAGAGTTCCTCGCAGGACATAATCGAAAAAAGTTCAAAGTATAAAAAAAAAGCATTCAATGAGTTTAAATAAAAAATCTTGCCTCAGCAAGGTATCAGTAGCATAATTAATGTTATAATCATAGCTTCAACCAAAATTTGTCAGAATAGAATTACTTCAATCTTGAGTTAGCAAGGTATCCGTAGCACATCAGATGTGATAAACATAGTCACAGTTGGATAATTACAACATAATTACTGAAAAGTAGTTTGCTCGTGCTAACGTTACGGTAAAAACCAAAAGACAATAAATATATTGAACTTAAAGCAAATTTTTTGTTAGTAAAATTAACTTCAAAAATCTTCAATTCATAGTTATGTGTGAAGTAAATAAGCTTCTTGAATTATTTTGTTTATCTAAACCAATTTTACCAGGAACAAAAATTGAATACAACGATTTGAAGGAATGAATAAGAGTGCTATTGTTTGAACTTACTACTAAACCAACAAAATATACTTACTATAAATTATTTCAAGTTAAGCTTACCTCATAACTCAAAATGTCAGAATTATCCAAAGAAGCTTGAGCTACTTCTACCTGTATGGCATAAATTGATTCATGTCAGTACAAGCATGCACGATCAGATCAACCTATGTCATTTTGTTTATAGACACTATTGCAAAGCAGAGTTGAAGTCCTAAATTTCAGGCAGCAGGACTTGTTTCTGATTCATAATAGTGTAAAAGATGGCAAACATGGGCAAATGTCCGATTGGTCCTTGAAGGCTTCAAGTTTCCCCCCCAAATGCACTTTGGTGCGTTGACATGGAACAGTGAGTCATCCCAATGACATGTTTCGCCAAACAGACAGATTTCAGGGACCAAGGTGGACCATTAAAACAATTCATGGATTTAGGGACGGGGCCATTCATTTTAGGTGGATGAGATGAGTCAATTTTTTGTTTGGTTTAACTGATAAGAGTGGTGTGGATGACGGCATACCGGTGTTTCTCCAACATCAGATTTTACCTCTATGGAGAATTATTAGTCTTTAAACCTATCTAGTTTTGAGAGCTAGTCGTTGATCTTGTCCTTTTCTCGTAGCAGATGTTATGTTGGTCGCAGATCACCGCGCCAACCTATCAAAGAGACTAAATGTGAATTGATTGAGCATTTGGACATGTCCTGTGTGGCCGTGTAGATTGAAGAACTGATGAACCCAGTGAGTAAATATTTAAGATGAGAATTTGCTACTTTATTGCACATATTTCATATCGATGATCAGCAAAAAATCGAAGATGCAAAGTAGAAGAAAACATTGTAGACTGGTGGGTGGTACATTGATTTGTACAGGCGCCGCAAACACGACCAGAAATCCAGAATGATCTTCCTAGTTGTCAGTTCAGAATAGCCTCTAAGGCTTTGCAAGTTGCAACTCCGACAAGCTCATTATAGGTTCCAAGTAGAATTGCATCCCGACTATACACATAACAGTGATCCATTCTCGCCTTGGTTGAACTTTGAACTCTGAAATGCACGTAACAGGAAATGCAAATATACAAACATGAAATGCCATTCGCAAGGACAATCTATGATTCACTTACCAAAAACGATATTCTAATCAGTAATCACTAAAACTATATACTAAAACTATATATGCAGAAGACAATCAGAGAAAGAGAAAAATGGACATAAGAACTTTTTTCAGGTTAACCCACAAACTTCAAAATTGATAGTACTGGTGTAGAAACTTAGTTGATTGATAAAGAGAAAGAGGGTATATGGGTGAAAGGAAGCAAGTATTAACTATTGTCTAAACCCATTACAGGACTAAGCGGTTCATGAAGAACTATCTTTGAACTCGTTTGTTATACTTTACCTTCCCAACTCTATCCAAACTCTATTAGGAACATCTGCTAGAATAAAATATCAGCACGGCAAGGATATATACCGCCTGATGACTATCTACTGGAATTACATATACAAAGATGTTACTGCTTCGCTTGCCCACATCCAAGAATACAAAACCAATGTTCAGGAGAGAACCGCTCACTTCTGTGAATGGCCATTAAACTGAAACCTAGAATTCCTGACCAAATAAAATTAGAATCAGGAGCCAAAGTTACTAAAAGAAGCATCCAACAAACATTTTTCTTAATCATATCTCTCCATGCGACATTCAACAATGGTGAGGTCTCATCCTTGGAGTGCTCCTCCTAGTAGCTCCGCTGCGTTTTCCTCTGCACCTCCCTGAACCCTGCATGCATTAGGCAAAACCTATCAATCCCAATCCCATTAACATTCACCGCGACGGCCATGGCGACGACGTGAATGGCCAGGGGCCACTGAGGAGGAGGGGCATGACACGGCTATTAGCAGGAAGGGCCACCTTGCGACGGCGACGGGGGAATGAGGAGGAGGGGCCACTCCTGCAGGCACGGCCAGCTCACATCGGCGGCGAGATCAGGGGCTAGGGTTCAGTTCCCCGCGTCGCGGTGGGTGAAGTGGGGCGATCGGAGACGGAGACCGCGAGGAGGCGGATGGGGACGCGGCCCACGTTACCAACGGCGGCTTCAACGATGGCATGGCTAGGCGCGGCCTGCCTGCTCTCCTCCATGACGCCAGCGCGCGCCACCTTCTGCCTAAACAACTGCAGCATCAACGATGGCATGGCTAGGCGCGGCCTGCCTGCTCTCCTCCATGACGCCAGCGCGCGCCACCTTCTGCCTAAACAACTGCAGCATCTATTCCCCGTCCACCTCCTCGTCGCCCGCGTCCACCTTCGTATTGTGGTACTTGGGGTTGGCCGACGGTAGGGCGGGGGCTAGGGCGGATGTGACCGATAGGAGGGTGGTGGTGAGAGGTAGCAGTGCAGGGTTGGGAGGAGGCGGGTGATGCGGGAGTACGGGCGGGGAACAGAAGAGCGCACCTGACGCGAAGATTAGGGGAGAAGATTAGACGAGAGAAATTATAGGATTAGAGGATTAGAGTTGAGGAACGACTGAGGTTTAACTTAAGCGAATAAAAGGCTAAAATCTTTTAAATAAACATCCATTGTGAATACTCAACTTCATTAATTATAGAATATAATAGATAAACATCAGTTTAGTCCGTCCGCCTCCCTCCTCCCTCTATCCCACGCGCTCAGCGGCGCCCTCCCTCCCACGCGCTCAGCGCCGGTCGTGGCCTCCCCTCCACACGCAACCGTCGCCTCCCCTTCGCGCGCAACTGCTGCGCCACGACCGGCACTAAGACGTGCCTCCCTGTCGATAAAACCGATGCCTCGCCCCGCGAACCCTAGCGTGGGTAGCGGCGGCGGCCTGTTGCGGCGGTGGTTGTGAGGGGTGAGGGGGCCGGTGGTTGCGGCTGCGAAGCAGATGCACTGGGCGAGGATCGACTCCTCTGACTTCGGAGGCCAGGTCCCCACTCCTCGCAGGTAATCCTTGATCCTCTCCACGCCATCTCGCTGTCATCATCTCGATCCCCGCTCAAATCCGCCGTCACCGCCTAAAACCACGCGTTTTCATGCTTCTGCAGCGGGCACACGACGGTGAGCATCCGGCGGCAGCTTCCATCTCGTCGCGTCTTCTCCTCCACAGCTCCGGAGGCTGCTGCGGTGGGGCTCCCCCTCGTATCTGGGATGGAGCTCCAACCACACTCCCGCTGCGTCGTCTCTCTTTCGGCTGCTCTTGCTCTCCCTCCCCCGGCGACAAGGTCGGTGCCCGCGACCTGTTCGATGTAATGCCTCCCTGGTGAATTGCGTGCTCGTCGGATGTTTCTTGGAATCTCCTTTAGCTCTCTCCGCTTATCAAATCAGTGTTACGCTGAAAGATTGTTGTTTTTTATTTTTGAACTGGCGGATTTCGCTGAAATATTCTATTGTTCTACTATGCTTGACACGTATTGTGTTGGTTAAACCAATTTCCTCTGTTTGGTCTCCGTGCTATAATATTTGAGATTTGCTGTTTAGCCATTAGCCGTATAGGAATCTCGGACTGTTTCTTTCTTGGTACCTTTTCTGCCCTTGATCGATGCAAAATTATCCTATTTTTTACAAGAGTTACAGTTAATATAGAATTTCGTATCACTTAAAATCTGGTTGGGATTTAAAGTACTTTATCATGAGAAAATATCTCTCACTTCAGGTGTTGTTTATTTTGTCTTCTTGGCTTCTTCAATGCTCAAGACAAGTATTTTGATTTTGTAGCAATAGTTTCTCCATCATAGCTATACTTATAATTGCAACTGAGACTTCACACTATAATGCATTGTAAAATGAAAATTTCTAATGACACCGCAGGAGTTTTCAGTTCTTTCCCCAAACATTCCATGGGATGTCGAGGATATATGGAGAACATTCGCAGCATATTTCTTTATCTTGCATATCCCTTTCAGCTTTGGAGGGCTTGGTATGGTGGCTGAACTGCTACCCTCACTTGATCCACTGACAACAGTAAGTGGCATCATTTTACTAATTATCATTTTAATTCACTCTGTCTTAATTTACATTCTTTTAACTGCTACTTTCATTGTAGGTTGCATCCACAGTCGTGCTTCAGTTGGCAGAACTTACTTTGGCTTTAGCACTGCTGTAGTACACCACAAAAAAAGATCATGAACTTGGGGCATTCTTTGCTGGGAAGCTTTATTCACAACGGAGCTGGGTAAAAGAAGCTGCTTTAGGTTTCATATTTCTGATGACCATGGTTTCACTCACAACCGTACTAGCCGACAGATTGATAGGTCTTGAGGTCAGATGCAACCCAAGAAGTTCAATGTTTGGAATATTATTGGGCTTGCTCAATTACGGTACCATCGCATCATTTCTCAATTAGCAGGGAGCTAATTCTCTGTTCACTCAATTCTATTGCAGGATACATATGATCCAATGTTAAGAGCAATCCTTTCTGACAGCATAACCTCAAGGCTAGCCTGTTTTTTCCTATACTGCGTGATTGCTCCATTGTCGGAAGAAACCATTTACCGTGGATTTCTCCTAACAGCCCTGTCATCGTCAATGAAATGGAAAGAAGCTGTAATCATGAGTTCACTGATGTTCAGCATATAGCACGCCTCTCTGTAAATAGTTCGTTTCAGTTGTTCGTCGTTGGATGTATCACAGGATTAGCTTATTGTCGGACTGGAACTTTGGCTGCGCCTTTCACCATCCATTCATTGTATAATGCAGTAATATTGTATACGACATTAGTATCTTGACCATTTGATGCTGTAGCGTTCATGCTAATGCTTTCCCCCAGAGTTCTTGCATTGTCGTATTATTTAAAAGCAGTGTGCTACATGTAGTTGAAATGATAGGATGATTCAAGAACTATTTAATCCATCTCATCTGCATATGCTCCTTCCTGCTTTGCTTCTGGGAAATTTGGAACCATCATAATGCAGTTATTTTCAAGGCATCTCCCCCCATCTATTCAAGTTTTGTTTTGGAATGCATTGAGTGTAATAACTTCTATATTTCATAGGAATATGGGATCATCTTTATGAAATAGAAATACCTTGAACATTCTTAACTAAAACCATGATATCGGACTCTACAATTCATGAAAAAAAAGGAAATTAACGAAAGATCCAAAATAAAGATGTCTTATGTAATTTCATGTTACATTTATAATTACATATATGTAATAGTACTTGTAATTAATAGAAATGATTTTATGTACAATGGCTAATGTTAATGCATAATCGAATCTCTATTTATGATTTGTTTCGGACAAAAAATATATCATATTGCTTTTTTATCATCGCAGTATTACTAAGCGCGTTTAAATAAATGTCATGTTTTAAATAGGTGTTTGTCATTAAAAAAATGTTTCGTTGCAAAACATGGGCATCTTACTAGTATATATATATATGTATGTATGTATGTATGTATATATGTATGTATATATGTATATATGTATGTATATGTATATATATGTGAAGGTATATATATGTGTGTATTAGTGTATATGAGTCGACAACAAGTGCATCAGTGGCATTGTATCCGTAAGATGTTTAATACTTTTTAAGCTACACTTATTTAATTTTATAAAAATATAACAAAAAGTATAACATCCAATTATTTTTTATTAAAGTAATCATTAAATATATTTTAATAGTGTATTTATTTGATATTATAAATATTTACATATTTTTATTTAAATTTGATCAAAGTTAAATAAATTTGATTTTAGGAATAGTAAAATAACTTACGATATAATATAAAACAGATATAGTAATAATGTTTGCCGATGTATCGCATAGTGAAAGCAAATAGAGCAGCACGTAAGATGGTTTTTACTACCGGGCTACCGGGGTTTATAAGGTGGAGTTTTGTGGTAAAGGACGTGTGCGGAGCTAGATGAAAATACGCTTTAAGGCTCAGAGTTAAAGTGACAAATATATGAATATCTATAATACTAAATAAATACACCATCAATACATATTTCATGGCAGATTTTAATGAAACTAATTTGATATAGTAGATGTTGATATATTTTTCTATAAATTTGGTTAAAGTTAGGAAGTTTGACTTAAAGACAACTTTAAAATACGGAGGGAATACTCTGTGATGGTACTTTATGTTTCTGTAACCTAGATCCTGCCATCTGCAAGAACGAGGCATTGCTTGCATGTCATTCACATGCATGCTGCTTCCTTCAGGTGAAGCCTTGATTCGGAAATGCCGGAGTCAACTCAGATTTGCAAAGCAAACCACACACAGATGCATGGTGCATTGCTTAGTAAAGAACTCCAGTTTTTATACTTCACACAATTGTTCATGCAATTCTCTTTCTGGTTTCTGCACTGCTACTCTCTTTCTTCGATCTCCATCTGTTTCTGCTTCGAGATCTTGTGCTATTTTATTAGCACTCAAAGTTGACAAAGGACACTTGATACAAAACTTGCAGATTCATATTGCTTATGCACAGAATCTGACAAGTAGTGTCAACTGTAAACTAGTGCTAACTATATTGGAATAAACCTTTTTCAAGCAAAGCTCTAGGAGTACATTTGGATGGATGGATCATGAGACCATCTGATCTGATGACCATCAATGCAACACCCGCCGCTTCACATTAGGTTGTTGCTTTCTTCTATTCC
>KE372890.1:1077673-1099549 GCA_000418225.1 Zizania latifolia | reverse complement strand
TTGATGAGTGCATTGTCAACATCTCCTTCAACTTCAACTTGGGTATCCTAAAAAACACATGTGAAAACACAAAAACAAAGCACAAGAAACAATAGAAGAAAATAGAAAGAAAATAAAATAAAAATTCAACCAATGACCAAAAGCCAAACAAAAGCCAGAAAAGGTCATTAAGGTCAAACATAAAAGAAATCAACAAAGATTTCAAAAGAAAAAACAAAAATTCAAATGAGTGCAAGTTCTGAAAAAATCAACAAAGGAGAAAATTTTTAAATCTGGGCCCGGAACTTCCGGTCGCTCCAGAAAACCCAGAACTTCCGGTCCAACCGGATCTTCTGGTTGCTCCAGAATTCCCAGAATTCTCCAGAACCCTAAACTTTTGCTCTTGTGCTCTAGAGTCGACCATCGGGTTCGAAGGCGCTGTGCTTTTCTTACACACATCTAATCACCACCTCGGGTACCCCCTTGGGTGGACAGCTCAATGATTCAACGACAGTTGGCGCGCTAGGTAGGGGATCATGACTGTTTCACCAGGATCCGATGGCATCTTCTTTGAATTTTCTCGTGTCGGCTAGCTCCGTGTTTATGTTCGGAAGTTTAGCATTTGTCGGGGACTAGACGGGGCAGCTTGTCCTCTTGAGCCCCTCGGCGACCGTCACTCACGGATCAGCCGTTTCAAGAAGTTCAGCTTCTCCCTCGATCCTCGGGCATAGTAGTCGGTCGAGCCGTGTTTGAGACCCGATAGGACCCGAACACTACGTCGTCTTCTCCAGCAAGAAGGGTCAAACCGTCCATTGCCAGTGGGTGGAGGCTAGGCCGATCGGTGGGCTTGAAGCTGATCGACAGCCAAGCGGCCCCCAGTTCCTGGCTAACCTTGTCATGATGGCCAAGAGCACGCTATCCACAACCAGCAGTGAGCGGTGTTGACGCACCGAAGGCAATGAGACCGAACAAGACAACGGGGTTTGCTGAAACCTGAAGGACGAATTCACTTTAGAGTTTGATGGGGAAAAGGTCTTCAAAACTCTAGCCGCCAATTTGGTGGCGATCGAGAGAGCTCTCAGTTCTCTTCCCGAGACTCTGGAACTGCGACGGGCAAAAGCCTTGGCCCAGGCGGCAGCAACGCAAATCAACGCCCTGGCTTCGGTTCTAGCCCAACCGCCGTCTCCTTCCCCAAGAGACAAGGAGGGTGACAATCCGGACCGGTACCAGCCCTCACGGGACCAGAATCTACCCGTCGATAATCCACGCAGTGATCGCTCAATACCACCTCCACCCCTAGAAGGGCGGAACAGGCTGCACTCCAAAATCCACAGACGGGCGGATAATCGGGACAACTTTGAAGATGGAGGCAGTAGCGTCAGCAGTAGCACTGACTATGCCGACTCCTATGAAATTGAAGGTCGAAACTAGCTCAACCGCAGAAGAAGTAGAAGCCGAGACGATCACGGTGGTTTTCTCACGTTCACAAGTCACCTAAAGCGAGTCAGGTGGCCAAGGTCGTTCTGTTCCACGGGGATCGAACCATACGATGGCTAGACGGATCCCTCGTAGTGGCTACAACTCTACTATACGGCCGTCCATGCAGTCGGAGGTGATGAGAGGGTAATGGCTAAGTACCTTCCGGTCATGCTCTCTTCGTTTGCCAATAATTTGCTCTCCAGCCTGCCTAAGAACTTCATCAACTCTTGGGCGTAACTCCTTTCAACCTTTACTAGGGGACCTGGCAGAAGCTTAGGACTAGGTATGACCTCCAGCAGTTATGACAGAAAGAAGATGAGTCACTTTGAAACTTTATCCAGAGGTTCTCTGAAAAGAGGACTACCATTGTGGACGTCGAGGAGCATAACATCATTAATTACTTCATCGACACCGTGTACCATACTTCTGAGGTGCACGGGGCCCTCATGAGGAAGAAGCCGAAGACCATAGCACATATGATCTCTATCGCAGAAAGCTACGCCGACAGTGAAGATGCTAAAAGAGAAAAGATAGAACGATCACGCTACGAGAGCTGGCCTCGTCGAAACAAAAATGATCGTCCTCAATCCCCTCGACGAGAGGATGACCGACCGAGATCCTCTCAAGGCAAGCAGGAGCAGAAAAGGAAGACAGAGAGAACTATGGTGACAGCCTACAGTTCACGATATCAGGAAGACGAAGTCATGTTGGAAGAACTCGACAAACCCTGCCCATTTCACCAAAGGGTAAGCATACCATGCGCAAATGCTATTCCTTGCAAGACGCACTGATAAAGGAGTCCCGCGGTAATCCCCACCAAGGCAAACGACGCCGAGACGATGATGATGCCCCAAGAATAGATAGTCGGCCTCAAGACAACAACAATTTCCAGGAACCTCATAAAATGGTGAACATCGTCTTTAGGGGCCCCACATCGGCTGAAACTAAATGGCAACAAAAGATTTTAGACCAGTGAATCAATGCTGCTGGATTCGAGGAGATTCAACAATTGCGGTGGTCAGATATTCTAATCACCTTCTCCCAGAATGACCAGTGGACCAATGTCCCTAAAACTGGGCATTGGCCGTTGGTTGTCAATCCGATGATATTTAAAGTACGCATGAGGCGAGTCCTGATCGACGGAGGGAGTAGATTGAACATCCTCTTCCATCAATCCCTTGTCGACCTTAGCATTTTAGTCGACAGCCTTCGAAAGGGGGACAATTTCCCGTTCTATGGTATTATACCTAGGCAAAGCTCGCTACTACTCGACTCAATAACTTTGTCGGTCATGTTCAGCTCTTGGGACAATTATTGGACCAAGCACATAACCTTCCTGGTTGCGGAGTATGATATCCCATTCCACGCCATCCTCGGGAGGCCATCCATAGCCAAATTCATGGCCATTAGACACTATTCGTACCTGGTGCTCAAGGTGCCTGGCCCTGGCAAAGTCATTACTGTACGGAGAAACATCGACACCTCTCACGCATATGAAAAAGATAGTCTCGCTTTAGATGAGGCTGTCGACCTATCGACTCATATGGAGGAAACCCTCAGGCAAGTCTCAGCGCATCCCTCCGAAGCTTCGGAAGTTCTAGCTCAGGCACCAACTCTCTCCGAAATCTCTACCATGCCCTCAAGCACCAAGAAGATCATCCTCTCCGAAGCCGACCCATCAAAGATAGCAACCATCGAGGCAGGACTTGACCCCAAATAAGAAATTGCACTCATCAGCTTCTTGCGCTCTAATATGGACATCTTTGCATGGAAGCCCTCTGACATGCCTGGGTTCCTCGGGAGCTGATCGAGCACGAACTCCACGTATACCCACCCACTAAACCGATAAAGCAGAAGCTATGGAGGTTCGCACAACACAAGAAAGAGGCAATCAAGGCTAAGATTGCCCGCCTCCTAGCAGCAGAATTCATCCGTGAAGTTTACCACCCAGAGTGGCTCACCAACCTAGTCCTGGTAAGGAAGAAGACAGGATATTGGCAAATATGCGTCGACTACACCAACCTAAACAAACACTATCCGAAGGACCCTTTTGGGCAGCCTCGGATAGATCAAGTCACCGACTCAACGGTAGGATGCTCTCTCCTGTGCTTCCTCGACTGTTACTCCGGTTATCACTAGATTAGACTTAAAGAAGAAGACTAGGAAAAGACGTCCTTCATCATGCCCTTCGGAGCATACTGTTACACCACCATGTCATTCGTACTCAAAAACACGAGGGTAACATATCAACGAGCCATCCAGCGATGTCTCTTGGACCAGATTAGCCATAACGTCGAGGCATACGTCGATGACATGGTCATAAAGTCGAGAGAAGAAGATAACCTCATCAATGACATCATCGAGACGTTCACAAATCTATGGAAGTTTCGATGGAAGCTTAACCCCGATAAGTGCGTCTTCGAAGTACTGTCAGGATAACTGCTCGGGTTCATCGTTTGCAACCGGGGCATTGAGGCCAATCCAGACAAAATAGCAGCAATAATAAAGATGGAAAAGCCAAATAACGCCAAGAAAGTCCAGAAGCTCACAGGCTGCATGACGACCCTCGGGAGATTCATTTCTCGGCTAGGAGAAAGAGGACCTCCATTCTTCAAATTGTTGAAGAAAGAGGAAGATTTTCAATGGACAGCCAAGGCCGACGAGACATTTTTCAGCACTGAAGAAATTTTTAACTTCACCTCTAATCCTTACGGCTCCAAACCTAGAGGAGACCCTCCTCCTCTTTGCCGCCATGACTAATGTCATCAGTACGGTTGTGGTAGTCGAGCGGCCTGAGGACATACATGTTTTCTCGGTCCAAAGGTCGGTATATTTTATATCAAAAGTCCTCGGCCTATCAAAATAGAGGTATCCACAAGTACAAAAGCTCCTTTACACCGCCCTGCTCACTGCCCAGAAGCTAAAGCATTACTTCTAAGCCCACAAGATTATGGTCATCACGGAATACCCTCTAGGCGATATACTCCACAACCGAGATGCAACAGGACGTATCGTAAAGTAGGCCATTGAGATGGGGGAATACACAATGGAGTTCCGATCCTGCACTTCCATAAAACCATAAGCTCTGGCCAACTTCATCGCCGAGTGGACCGAGATACAACTGCCCCCAAGTCGAGAAGAAAAAGAATATTGGATGATGTACTTCGATGGCTCTCTAAATATAGACGAAGCCAGCGCAGGTATTCTCCTCACGTCTCCAAAAAGGGAGGAGCTGCGTTACGTACTATAGCTACTATTCAAGGCTTCGAACAACGTGATCGAGTATGAGGCCATGATACACGGCCTTAGGATAGCAATATCGCTCGGGGTGAAATGGCTCATGGTCTACGGAGACTCCAAGTTGGCTATCAGCTGGGTCAACAAGGACTAGTCTTACACCTATGACAAGATGAACGCCTACTATGCCAAGGTTGAAAAACTCAAGGACAAATTTTGTGGCCTAGAATTTCACCATGTCCCTCACGATGATAACTCATCAGCCGATGCTCTAGCTCACCTCGGGTTGTCTCGAGCGGTGGTCCCCAAAGGTGTGTTCGTCCAAGAGCTTACTAAGCCATCAATCAAAGGCAACGAACACCAGGCCACTAGTTCGAAAATAATCATCGCCATGGCCGAAAGTGTTGATGACTGGTGATAGCCCATCATCGAGCACATCCTAAAAGGCACCACTCTAGAAGACAAAGTCATGGCCGAGTGCCTGACACGCCGAAGCAAGCAATACGTGGTCATCGAAGATAAACTATACAAGCGCGCAACCTCAACAAGGATACTTCAGAAGTGTGTTTTGCCAAGCGAATGTCTGCTGATCCTTAATGAAGTTCACACTAGAGCATGCGGCAATCACGCCGAGGCTAGAACACTGGTCGGAAAGGCATTTCGATAAGGCTTCTACTGGCCAACAGCCAATAACGACGCCAAAGAACTAGTCAAAAAGTACACCGGTTGCTAGTTCTTCGCAAAGCAGAACCACGTGCCAGCTCAAGCTCTTCAAATGATCCCGCCAATTTAGCCCTTCGCTTGCTGGGGCCTCAACATGGTCGGCCTATTCCAGAAGGCTCCCTAGGGGATCGACCGGCTATAGGTAGCCATCGACAAGTTTATCAAGTGCATAGAAGTAATGCCACTAAAGAATTGCACAGCCAAAAAAGCAACACAGTTTATCGAAGGGATCACCTACCAATTTGGCGTTCCGAATCAAATAATAACCGACCTCAGGACTCAGTTCAATGCAAATGATTTTTGGGACTTCTACGAAGAAAGACTAATCGAGGTCAAATATGAGTCAGTCGCACATCCTCGAGCCAACGGGCAATGTGAGCGTGCAAACAGGATGATCCTTCAAGACCTAAAAGCTTGAATCTTTGACCCCTTATAAAAGTACACTATGAGGTGGCTCCAGGAACTCCCCGTAGTACTCTAGGGGCTCCGCACACAACCAAACAGAGGCATGGGGCAAACACCTTTCTTCCTCATCTATGGCTCCGAGGCGATCCTTCCGAGCGACATGCTATACAAGTCCCTCTGAGTCCAGTACTATGATGAGGGAACGGCAAAACAAACCAGGGCCGAGGATATCGACTCTATCGAGGAAGCCCGAAAAGCAACTATAGTGCAAGCGGATCGGTATCAATAGACCCTTCGGTGGTATCATGACCGCAATATGCAAAGCAGAAGCTTCAAGGTCGGTGCCTTGGTACTTCGCCACATACAATCAACCATCGGGATGCACAAACTCTCTGCCCTCTAGGAAGGACCTTTTATCATCACCGAAGTAATAAGACCAGGGGCATACAGGCTAATGCGAGAAGATGGGCAAGCAGTACCAAACTCCTGGAACATCGAGCACCTTCGTCGGTTGTATGCCTAACTATCTTTTGTAAAATAACTTTTGTTAATAAAATGTGTTCAGGCACTCATCGATCCCATGGTGCTGTTTCTCCATCGACCTTGCCGACAACTTCCCTCTCTTAGACACGTTGCTGGGATAGGAAGGGGTCAGCCTTAGGGCTGTACACCCACTGTTGAGTATTTTTTCTCGCCAACCTCACCGACTACTTCTCCCCCAGACATGCAACTGGGCTGGGAAGGGGTCAGCCTTAGGGCTGTACACCCACAGTCAAGCATTTATCTCACCGACCTCGTCGACTACTTCCTCCTAGACATGCAACTAGGCTAGGAAGGGATCAGTCTTAGGGCTGCACACCCTCAGTCGAGCATTTTTTCTATCTGACCTATGCTGGTTACATCCCCCTCCGTGTTGGGCACTAGATAGCCGTCGTGGATGCAACCGGACCTAGGAGAGGGTCGACTCTTCAGTCATACACCCGCAACCATGCATCTTTAAAGAACTCACCGACCTATGCAGAGTACATCCCTCTTCAAGTTAGGTGCCACATAGTCATCGTGCATGCAACCGGACCTGGGAGAGGGTCAGCTACTTAGCCGTACACCCATAGTCTTGCATCTTCATCGACTTTGCCAAGATACACCGTGTGGGTGGTAAAGAGCACACGACACATGATACAAGTTGTGCAAGATAAAATTAAAAGCACCTTTATTTCTCAAGGACTAATCTTTTACAGGGGTTGCACTATTTTAAAGAAGGGGACACAACACTCCTACGACGATTGCACTACTTCAAAGAAGGGGATGCAGCCTCCTTCAATTAACAAGAAAGAAAAAAGCACACAGATGGCCAGAGACAGCATTCTACAAAGCAAACGCAGCTGTGAACAATGAGGTTCTCACAGCAGCTTCACGCGATGCAGCATCATCCTATCATGACCGCCATGAGCACTAGGGATCCTGGGGGCTACCGCTATGGTAGCAACGACTCCACGCGATCCTCATCTCGATCAGAGGAGATAGTCATTGACCCTGAGAGACTAGCACAAAGGGAGAAAGTAGCTCGATCTCAACAGTGGGGTTAGTAACTGCCTTCAGGACGCCTGCGCTGGTGGACATCTCTTGCTCCTCCCAAAGGGTAGAGCCTCTACCTTAGCACCTAGACATTAAGACAGGTAGCATAAAAGCACTAGGTGACAGCACATTAGCAAAAAGAACTATGCTAGGGAAAAGCCTCGAGAAGGACACAACATCCTGCACCACGCCAAGCCAAGAGTCACATACCACATAGGGCAGGCAGAACAGATCTGTATGAGGACGAACACACTAAATGCACCTAAAATCATGAACCCTCAACAACTAGGCCAGCCAAGGTAAAGCAAAGCAGAAGAGATGCACGAGGGTAAAGAAGGGCTTTGTTGCAAATGCAAAGAAGGGGGCACCCCGGGTTAAATAGAAACGCCGCCTCAAAGCGCCTGCTCTCACCACCTCACAAGGCGTCGTTTCGATCACCATGGTTCTCACCTTATTATCTGCACCCGTGCTCTACATCCCACGCGTGGCTCCGTCAGAGATAAGGCATCTTCAGTCCTTTCGTCTGCCACGCATTAACTGTGGATGGGAGAAGAAGTTATGATGCATCCCTTTGGACACACTAGGCGAAGTCCGTGGCGTTTGGGATCGCCTGTGCCGATGGGTCTCATGCTTGGGGGCTCGCGTGCGCTCGAAGACCCTCATGCCCGGGGGCTCACATGTGCTTGAGGACCCTCAAGCTTAGGGGCTCACCCGACCAGAGGTGTAAGCGCTCGGGGGCTGGCATGCTCAAGGATTCACCCCGCCTTCTCAAGCACCTAGGCGATCAAGGACCCAAGCAGCCGAAACATCAACATATACGAAGATTCAAGATCAGTCGCCCTCGAGATCATCACAAGTTTAAGATGTCTACCATGGCCTTTTTTCCTAGTAAGGCCTCGATACTGACGGTACTAGAAGACAAGCTCATCAAACAAAGTTTTAGAGGATTCCTCGAAGGTTTTTTCAGGAGACAAGAAGACACAGAAGGTTTTTTCTTGCAGGTTATACTTTGACCCTCGAGCTAAATGTTCCATTTACTCGAGGCTCAGGGGCTACACCGTGTGGGTGCACCTCACACGAAAGAAGGAAATTAAAACTTTTTCAAGATCATCGAAGTTAAGCAAAAGTGTCGAAGCTTCAGATTAAAGGAGAGCTCCTCCTAGCTTGTTTTGTCGAAGATGTCTTTAACCAAGCTAAGAAGAGCTCGGGGGCTGCTATCGGGGATATAACCCTCGGGTATCTCATGACTAGGCTTATTAGTCCAGACCAAGGGCAGGCCAAGACTAGTATTGACTGTCTAGTATGGCTCATGGAGAGGGGTTCAGTACTAATAAGGAATGTTGAGTCCTTATCGGGTAGTCAAACTCCAAATGTAGTATCAAGAGATTTATTTGTACCAGAATCCTTGTAATTAGGAATTTAGCACCCGAGTTTGATAGACAATCCTAGATCGACTCGAGATAAAGTGCTGGGTTGTTGGGCTTACCTCCTGAGTATATAAATGAGGCGAGGCACCCCCGGAGACATCTATCTATCGTCTAGTCATCTAGCACCATCATATTTTTCTTGCTTTTGACGCCTCAAGCCCTGATAGCTTAATTGCGTCGTATTGTAAGCTCCACCACTATATTAAATACCAAAACACTGGACGTAGGGTTATTATCCTCAGGAAGACCCGAACCAGTATAAATCTTGGCTCTTGTGCTCTAGAGTCGACCATCGGGTTTGAAAACGCTACGCTTCCCTTACATACATCTAATCACCACCTCGGGTACCCCTTGGGTGGACTGCTCGGTGATTCACCAATAGTCAAGGTTGAGGAGCGGGCAGGGAGCGGTAGGCTGATGGCAAGGCTAGGCGCGCCAGAGAGGAGGGAGCGGGCGGTTGTGCCTAAGCTAGAGAGGAGGAAAAAAGAGAGGAGAGAGAAAAGGAAGAGAGGAGATAGAAAGGAAAGGAAGTAGGGAAGGGAAAAAAGAAAAAAAGGAAGAATGAAGGAGAAGGGAAGAAAAGCTCATTAACATTTATGGACTTTGGAGAATTTAAAGAAAATTGTGAATTTACGTAATCTTAGAAAAACTAAATATTGACATATTCGAGCGAATTTCAAGGTTTAGAGGTTTTCAAGAAATGGTTGGATTAATTGATGATCTGAATGACTAGGAATTTCACAGTCGAAATTTGAGGTTCAAATTTGGAAGTCAAAATTAATAATTCAACTTTTCCTCGAGGATTTCAAGGGAAGGGAATTTCTGAAGGATTTTGGGAAGATTTAGAATACGGAGTTGTTCGATGGACTAAACCAAGACAATATAAGATTGAAACTAATAAAGCTAGATTGCTCAACAGTAGATTAAATATACATCGACTGGTAGTCCGATACAGATAAACTTCAAGCTTAGAATAAGGATAACTCATCAGCTCACCGATGCACCACACATACGAAGGTCTGAGAGGTCCACATAACTCCACTGCAAGTCATTAAATTTTTTAGGTTTGGGACATGCCAGTCAATTTGACCCTCTGATTGATAGGGAGATTAAGGGTAACAAGAAAAAGTCTATTTAGTTGATAAATCTTATGCAAACATGATTCACATATCAGATCAAATAAGAGATCGAAACAATGCCGCCTTAGACAGAACCAATATATCAACATAACTAGTAAGCATATAAACTTAGCTAAGATATCGAACTGAACCGAGAAAGTCTTAACCAAGCTGATGAATTTACTATATGACGAGACTTACCACTCGTTGAAGATCAAACTTAACCGATGCAGCCTAGCCCGAAAAAAGAACTCATCGAAAACTACATTACTTCTACTCCAAAAGGTGGCGATGCCCTGAATTTAATTGTATTGATTTGTCTATCTTTTTATAAGGCCCTCGGGTGTACATATTTATACCCGTAGGTTCATACAAGTCCAGGACGATTACGAATAACCTCACGGGGTAATATTTCCTGAAATTAAAAGGAAAATAACTACTCCTGTCTATCTAGAAGAGATATTTACAAATATGAAACCACCTCATAGTAGCTCTCACAAAACCTCCTCGAATAATCCTGAAGCCTCCTTGAATCTAGCATTTGCTTTAACCGAATCCAACGGTCACCATATTTTACCATAGTGCACTTTTTGATAGACTAATTTTATAATATTTTCTTGCTCCCTATCATTTTGTAATTAAATTTGATTGCAGGTATATATTATTTAAAAAATTATGATTATATTTTAATCCGTAGCAACGCACGGACATCCAACTAGTTGTATAGGAAAATATCACCGCCTAGGTGCATTTGTTCATATATAGACCAAATCATACCATCAGTAGCGTAGATGATCATAGATTTACATTCTAACCTTACCCAACACATTATATTATAATTAACTTCTTAAAATTACTTAACTTTCATTAAAAACGATAAATTTTCTACAAAAAATTAGTAAAGAAAGTTTACAAAGAGGAAGTCTCCGTAGAGGCGTAGAGAGTTTCCATACATAATGTTTTCGTAGAATATAGAAACCTTTCACGTTAAGACTACAATTTTTGCTTGAATTTCAAACGATATTCAAAAATAACCTTCAAATCGATTATAAAATATAACCATAATTTTTTGTAAACAATATTTTTTATTCAAAATTTCAAAAACGGGCCTATTTTTAAAAAAATCACAAATGTAGCCCCCTGTCGACTAACAAACGGTTGACAGAGGGCCTGTTGATCTACCAACAGTCAATAGCTAATAAGAACATCACTTCTATAATACGCACGACGTCCCTCAAGTTGCTATACAATATCAAATCACTAGAGGTTTAACATGGCAATTAAATCTCCATGTGAGTTCTTTCCTAAATACTCCCTCTGTCCTAGTTTATAGCAATTTTTAGACATAAGCACGTGTACCAATACAAGAGGTGAAAAGCCAAAAATACCCTTCTGAAACAAAACGTAGCACTCAGGCGCACAGTCTGCCCACCGTGAGCTCCGCTGGCCGCGTGCTCCACCGCCAGATCTGCCAGCCACGCGGTCCGCCCACGAGCTCCGCCGCCATCTCCGCCCGCCACGAGCTCCGCCTCAAGTGTGAGCTAGCTAACTGAGAAAGAAAGAAGCACAGCGGAAGAAATTGAAGCAAAGAGAGTGAAATCATCAATGGCGCCTGCAAGTGTGATGGCAACAAGACCATAAAGGACCTCGTGCGTGTGATATGATTGTTTTTTTGCAGAGTAACCTATGATTAGCTTTAATTAATGGATGGATTGGTGGATGCAGTTGGGAGGGAAGGGGGCGAACTTGGTGGAGATGGCGAGCATCGGGCTGTCGGTGCCGCCGGGTTCACAGTGTCGAAGGAGGGGTGCCAGCAGTACCAAGCAGAGAAGGCGATGCCGTTAGGGCTGTGGGACGAGATCCTCGCTACGCTGACTTGCGGCGGAGCTCGCGGCGGGTGGAGCTCCACCGCCGCGCGGTCTGCCAGTGAGCTCTGCCCGTGCGCTCCGCCACTAGCTCCACCGCCAGCTCCGCCGGCTGCAAGCTCCGCCATGCTATTTTGTCCTGCACTAGCAAGTAGTAGTAGATAGGGGCAAAATAGGATGGTTTGGGGAGAAAAGTTGTAGAAGTTGTTATATTTATGACAAAATTTGAAAGATAGAAATGGTTGTATTTTAGGATAGAGGGAGTACTTCTTTATATAAACTTATATATTGCTACCTAATGACGTTATTATTTTTAGAAACCATGAAGAGGACCAGAAAGTACATGGAGACATGGGAGCAAACAAGTCCAACAAGAGCGTCCAAGTCGGGTTGGAAGCCCAACCCACATCAAGCTTGAGTTCATCTCGGATTCTAAGAGATGCACACATTAAATCCATCGCCTAGGCCACGTTCGGACTTTGTTTTTGACGTTCTACATATGCAAGGAAAGCTAATTTATAAGCTTTCCAATGGTGCTGGTCTCAGGCTAAAATTCCTTATGATCAATCGAAATCATCAAAACAAATGAACATCTAGGATCTATCAGGGTGTCACGTCATGATCTGTTTGGGTCTTTGGGCCGTGTATCTAGTTGGACCTATTAGAGGTGCGTCCAGACTCAACCCTAGCATTGTATATATATATATTCTATGCCAACACTAGAATTAGGGTTTGGGTTTGCTTTTTATGTATGAACAGTGTCGTCGCACCGCCAATTTGTAAACCTCAACTCATAGATTCAATTGATTTTAGAAGATTCAATTGTGTTTTTCTGCGTTCTTGCTTGTATTCTTTGATTCGCAGACAGGAATTAGCCTTCATAGCGAGGTCAATAGGATTGTGCATGATTGATAACTAGAGGAGAAGTGGTGTTGCAATTGTAGAGTTCTTGATCTCGCTGATCAGAAGTCAAATCGTATGTGTCTCGTTTCCACTAAGTTGTCACTTATCTCCACATGGCAGAAGATCGGGCATCCTACCCTCCATCAACGGGTATCAAAGCTCTAGGTTTACCATCGGATCATAGTAGATTAGATTGATTTTGCATTTCATTTGTCCCACAGTCCATGAAAAGCCACAAAAATTGGTAGTCGTAATTTTTCTCATCCTAGATCCATCTCTAGCCTTTACATATTTTAGTTTCAGAGTCCATAGTGTAGAATTTGTGTCCTAGGTCGAGTATGGTTGTCGGTTAGTATTTTGATCACCATGCATCAACCTAATACACCATCCACCACCTCTAGATCCCCTTCGGCTTGCTGATTGTGTGCGAATCAGAACCCATCAAACCCTAATTCGGAGGGTCTCAAATAAAACAGACATAACTTCCACATACTGACTCAGAATTAGGCAAATTAGTACTTCGTGGATCTATAGAAAAAATTATATCTAACTCTACCCTGCTTTGCCAGGTTTAATGAATTTATTTTTCCCAAATTCAGCCTAAAAGGTTGAGTATTCGAGCCTTAAAGTTTTCTACACTAATTTTAAAGCACATATGTGATTGTCTACAGGCCAATGCTTGCATCACCAGATTTGAGCCAAAGCTTCCTGGTTTGCCTTGTGCTCTTTCTGCTGAATTTTGCCACCATCCTGATGGAAATATGCCCAAGAGAATTCTAGGAGAACCGGAAGTTCTGGCCTGAGGCCAGAAGTTCCGGGTTCTGGTGTAACCGGAAGTTCCGGTTCGACCAGAAGTTCCGGACCAGCCCCAGTTTCGGTTTCTAAAGGAACCGGAAGTTCCAAGCCTACCTGAGAGATGTATTCTCGATGAATCAGAAGTTCCGGGTGGAACCGGAACTTCTGGGTCGAAATAAATTCGATACAGAATGTTATTTTTGGAAGTTCCGGTTGGACCGGAAGTTCCGGGCAGAAATAAATTCATACAGAAGGTTATTTTTGGAAGTTCCGGGCTTAGACCAAAACTTCCAGGCTCGACGAACAGATTAGATATGTTGGGCTTTAATACTAATTAAAGGTCCATGAGAGGGCACTATATAAGGAGAGGAGGGGCTAGTATGAAATAAGTTGTTGCTGTTGCCCCTATCCAAACCCTAGCCACCACATCTCCCCTGGCCTCACCTGCTGCGGCCGCATCTCCCCTAACCTCACGCGTGGTACTAGCATACCGGTGTGAGGTGATCTCATCCCTGTACGTGTGGATACCATAGAGGCGCCGCTGCAATTGCGGCGCTGATCATCTTGACGTGAGGATCACAAGGCTGCATCGTCTTCACCACCGATAATTGGACGGAGCTGGACGAAGTTGATCGAGGATGTGCTTCCCTAACTCTTCTTCTACTGCCCTAGTGCGTCTCGCGGCTAGAGATAACGATCCATGATCCTATTACTCGCATGGTTCCTGGGTTAAACGGGGTAGAAAAAGTTTTGTTTTGTGCTAGCGTAGCCTACCTGTTCCCCAACAGTGGTATCAGAGCCTACGTGCATAGCATTTGATCTAGATCATGCACATATAGGTGATACGTGGTGAAAATAGATTAGATCTATTGTTCTTGCGTTGGATTTTTGGAAGTTTCGGGCTCTAGCCAGAACTTTCGGGCTAAAATAATCCCAGTACAGAATGTCATTTTTGGAAGTTTTGGTTGGACCAGAAGTTCTGGGTTCGAATGTTCTGGTTAGACTGGAAGTTCTGAGCAAAAATAAATTCCGTACAGAAGGTTATTTTCGGAAGTTCCGGGCCTTGAGCCGGAAGTTTCGGGCCAAAATAAATTCAACACAAAAGGGTGATTTCAGAAGGTCCAGGCTTTGAGACGGAAGTTCCAGGCTTCGGCTGGTAGTTCCGGGCTTTGAGCCGGAAGTTCCGGATCCACTTTTCAGTCACACATAGATTCGATGCCTAACTTGTTTTTATAGAGAATATTGTGACAGGTATGGCCTTGTGACGTATATGATGCATGCATGTAATTTTCATGTCCTGCATGTCATGGTTAATTGTAGCCCAAGGCTGTTCTATTGTTGTATGATCTGTGTGTCGACATGTGATGCTTCTTCTCATGTAATTTGTATAGTGATATTAGATGTAATAGACTCATACAAGATCATGGAGGCTTGAAGCGTGATGACCCGAAGGACAGGAACCATGGAAATGGAGATCACCATATGAGAAGGACCATACTATATCATAGTTAATATAATTACCTGTGATGTTTACTTATGTTCCTGTCATACTATTCTTTCATGTTTTGTATGCGGTAGGCATCGTTATCATGTTAGAATAGTTTTGCTCAGAAAATTAAGAGTCATTGATGCCCTTTCCAATAGCTGCACCTACGAAGGTTTTTGATTATTGCATGGTAGGTCTACCAAAGCAGAGTGCCATCTTTTATTTTAACCAGTTAGGGTGGATGTCGGACATTCACAAGCATAGTATTGGTTTGCTTAACAAAGCTATCAAAATGGTTTTAGGCTTTGGGGCATGGAATTGGATGTTGAAGCATTGGATGCCCCCCAACGAATAAGAGTCACATAGGGATGTGATTAGCAAAGGGTTGCTTATTTATGTCACTAATTTTCTAGCAGTGATGCCAAAGCTCACTAGAAGTTAGTTGAATATGGATCTTATCCCACTATATGTCATAAGAGGGAAAACGATTGTATATCATGTAGTGGAGCATTTTTTATTTGATAGAAGATTCACATAGCATAGTGCTGAAACTTGCATTTTTGTTGTAGATCATGGCACCTATTGCTAGTAACACTTTCAGTTTTAATTTGCGATCAATTCTTGAAAAAGAAAAGCTTTCTGGAACAAACTTTATTGATTGTTATAGAAACTTGAGAATTATTCTCAAACAAGAGAAAAAGGAATATGTTCTAGCGGAGCCCCATCCTGATGAACCAGTTGATAATGAATCTGCCACGGATCGGAGGGCTTATGAGAAGCACGCCAATGATTCAATTGATGTTAGCTATCTTATGCTTGCCTGTATGTCCTCTAGGCTTTAGAAGCAATATGAGAACATGAATGCCTATGATATGATCGTGGGACTCAAAGGCATGTTTGAGAACCAAGCTCGGGCCGAGAGGTACAACACCTCAAAGTCCTTGTTTGCGTGTAGGTTGACAGAAGGCAGTCCAATCAGTCCTCATGTGATCAAGATGATTGGTTACATTGAAAGCCGAGAAAAACTTGGTTTTCCCCTTGGCCAAGAGTTGGCTACGGATGTGATTCTCCAGTCGCTCCTTGTGAGTTTCGAGCCGTTTATTTTGAACTTTCATATGAACAGCATGATGAAAAGCATGGCTAAATTGCATGGGATGCTAAAGACTGCTGAGGAAAGCATTAAGAAAAGCTCTAGTCATGTGATGATGGTTCAGAAGGATAGCAAGAAGAGAAAACGCAAGGGCAAGGCTAAAGCTTCAGATGAGATCTTAAGCTCTAAGCCTAAACCCGCTAGAAAGTCAAAGGTTGACCCTGCTACTTCTGACACTTGCCACCACTGCCATAAGATTGGTCATTGGCGGATGAATTGCAAGTTATACTTGGAAGAACTCAAGAAGAAGAAGGGAAGTAAGACTTTCACTTCAGGTATAAATGTTATTGAAATTAATCTTGCTACTCGTCCAAGTGATTTATGGGTATTTGATACCGGATCAATGATTCAAACTTGCAAATCGTTGTAGGGACTGAATAGGACAAGAAAGTGTGTAAGAGGCGAATTGGATGTGCGCGTCGGCAATGGTGCAAGAGTTGTTGTGTTGGCCGTCGGCATTTATTCTTTGTCGCTATCCTTAGGATTAGTTTTGGAATTAAATAATTGTTATTACATTCCTGCCTTGGGCAGGAACATTATCTCTTCTTAATGTTTGGAGAAAGATGGTTATGAATTCATAGTAAAGAACAAGTGTTGTTCGATATTTTTGAATGGTATGCTCTATGGTACTTATCCATCGATGAATGGATTATATATTCTGAATCTTGGGGATACACATGTTTATAACATTAATACGAAGAAGCCACGGCTTAATGATTTGAATTCTACTTTTGTTTGGCATTATCGTTTAGGTCATATAAATAAGAAACATATGCTGAAGCTCCATAAAGATAGTCTTCTGGAGTTATTTGATTTCGAATCATTTGATACATGCGAGTCTTGTTTGCTTGGCAAAATGACTAAGACACCTTTCATTGGTCAAAGTGAGAGGGCAAATGAATTGTTGGCCATTGTACATACAGATGTATGTGGACCAATGAGTTCTACGGCCAGAGGTGGTTTTCAATACTTCATCACTTTTACCGATGACTTTAGTAGATTTGGTTACATCTACTTAATGAGGCATAAGTCGAAATTCTTTGAAAAGTTCCAGAATAAAGTATAAAATCATATAGGCAAGACAATTAAATTTCTATGATCGGATCATGGAGGTGAATATTTGAGCCATGAGTTTATTGATCATCTAAAGCAATGTGAAATTGTTCCACAGCTGACTCCGCCGGGCACGCCTCAATGGAATGGGGTGCCCGAGCGGAGGAACCGAACCTTGTTAGACATGGTCCAGTCAATGATAAGTCAATCTGATCTTCCATTGTTCTTCTGGGGATACGGTCCAGAAACTGCTGCTTTCACATTGAACAGGGTTCCATCTAAATCTGTAGAGAGGACACCACATGAGATATGGACTAGGAAGCGTCCTGGGTTGTCTTTTCTAAAGATATGAGGTTGTGAGGCCTATGTAAAATGTTTGACGTCTGATAAGCTCACTCTCAAATCTGATAAATGCTTCTTTGTGGGGTATCCTAGAGAAACTAGATATTACTTCTATAACCGAGAAGAAGCCAAAATATTTGTCGTCCAGAATGGTGTCTTTCTTAGGAAAGAGTTTCTCTCAAAAGGAGTTAGTGGAAGCATGGTGCGACTCAAAGAAGTTCAGGAACCACTCGAAAGTGTTTTAGCTCCCATTGAACCACAACTCGATATGCAAGATGTTGCAGAACCTATTGTCGAGACACCAGCCCCACGTCGGTCGGAAAGGGTTAGTCGTGCACCCGAGCGGTTTGTGTTTCTAACCACGGGGCAACATGACATTTTATTGTTGGACAATGATGAACTTAAGACCTACTAGAAGCGGTGATGGGACCAGACTCTGAGAAATAGCTTGGAGCTATAAGATCCGAGTTAGAATCCATGCGAGAAAACCAAGTTTGGAACTTGGTCGATCCACCTGATGGTGTCAAAACTATCGAGTGTAAATGGATTTTTAAGAAAAAGATAGACGTTGATGAAAATGTTCATATCTATAAGGCACGATTGGTGACAAAAGGTTTCAGGCAAATTCAAGGTGTTGATTATAATGAAACATTTTCGCCCGTCGCAATGCTAAAGTCTATCCGGATCATCCTAGCAATTATTGTATATTATGACTATGAGATATGGCAAATGGATGTCAAAATAGTTTTCCTTAATAGAAACCTAAGCGAGGATGTGTACATGACACAGCCTGAAGGTTTTGTCAATCCGAAAAATGCTGGAAAAATTTACAAGCTTCAAAAGTCCATTTATAGGCTGAAGCAAGCTTCTTGAAGTTAGAATCTTTGTTTTGATGAAGTAATCAAAGGGTTTGGTTTCATCAAGAATGAAGAAGAGCCTTGTGTTTACAAAAAAACTAGTGGGAGCGCACTTGTATTTCTGGTCTTATATGTAGATGACATATTGTTGATCGGAAATGATGTTCCAATGCTCTATGCTGTTAAATCTTCATTGTGAAAAAGTTTTTTAATGAAAGATCTTGAAGAGGTGCGGCGATGAGCAAGACATAACGTCGACAAGGAAGAAGCAGTGATGGCACTGATGAGAGGCTAGGGTTAGGGATCAGCGTGAAAATGAAAGTGTGACTGGTTTAATTTCGCCCCGTCTATTTATACCCAGGAGACGCCTATAGTGATGGGTCATAACATGATGCATCACTAAAGAGGGTGCCCATCTTTAGTGACGCGGGTAAAATAATAACTGTCACTAAAGAGCACACCTATTAGTGACAGGTCGTAATATGACCCATCACTAAAAGGGGTGCCCATCTTTAGTGATGGGTCACAATATGAACTGTCACTAATGGGGGTGCCCTCCTTTAGTGACGGGCCACATTACGACCCGTCACTAATGGTGCATCTTTAGTGATGGGAGTAAAACAGTCCGTAACTAAAAGTGTATTAGTGACGACTCCATCACTAAAGACTGTTTTTGTGGTAGTGGAAGGCCGAGAAGGGAGCAGAGAAGTGAGGTGTGAGGAAAGGGGAGGAGGCTTAGCCCACTTACATAGCTGTTCCTATCGACTATCCAACGATCGACAGAAGCCCCACACGGTCCTGTTGAATGATGGTTGGTCAATAGAGCCTCCTGTCGACTAAACATCGGTTGATAGGAGGGAAACGGTCACATTTAGCTCCCCATCGATCATTGTTCCATTGATTGGAGCTGGATCGACAGACCAATGGTCGATATTGGGCTAGATTTAACTTTTTTTTAAATCCAGCCCATTTTTAAATTTTCAAATAAAAATATTGTTTAAAAAAATTAAGATAAACTTGGTCCGTGCAGCTTGTCACACAAAGGCCCACAAAAGAGCACAGTGCGAAAAAGTGCTCGTATCACCTGAATCATTATTGAGATGCAACTAAACTGTTGAGAAACCAAATATCCAGTTGTTAGAAACTGAATTCCTATCTAGTGGGCACGTCTATCTCTTGGGAGTTTTTGCATATAAATAGAGGGGTCCTCTCCTCATTTGCATGCTGTAGAATCTGAGCAATAAAGAAGTTCAACTTTTCTCCTACATATTGTATCTTTGTTCTTTGTCTCGAAGCTCTGGACTACACACGGTAGCAGAGTTCCTCAACACGTTATCAGTACGAAGCTTTACCATGAAGGAACCGATCTACAGCAGCGATCTACCGCATCAAAGTACGTATCCAATTGAATTTTTGTCTCTGAATAAATTAGTTTTATAGATTAGATCTAATCTACTGTATGAGCAAGTCACGATGACATGCTGTCTAGCATGGCCCTAACAGGCTAACCACCCTGAACGGCGTTGTGATAGTAGTCATCGGCCGCGCCACTTCGCCATGGGCAGAACCCCGTCACAGGCCACGTCTCGCACGATGCATCAGATCACCGTCCAAACACGGATCATCGTCGCCTACCACACGTCACCTGCTATCGCTGCATGAGGCGATGTAGATTGGACGCTACGCGCTACCACCGATAGCGCTAATGCCCTGTACGGCTGGTGCTCCACCATGGCCATGTATGGCAGGCGCAACCCACAAGAAGGCATTGCCTCGTATGGCCCACGCATTGCACGGTCACCGGTCGGCCAGTCCTGGCGCATAGGTAGCATAGCTGCCTTCTATAGCCCCACATGGTTGTAAGCCGATGTAGCGCCACATCGTTGTCTCACCATCACAGCACTGCTAGGCACCGATCTGACTTTTCGACGTGTCGGCTATCGCCGAAGCTGCCGCATTGCAGCTGGCCACCGCCCGAAGCCACCACACCGCAGCCGGTCGCCACCACTAGAAGCACCACCACCACCGTGCTCTGTGCCTGTATGCGCTGGAGCTGCACTGCTGCACCGCACGTGCTAGGAGCACGCCACTGCCATTGCGTCGCAGGCGCCAGCAGTGCCTTGCCGCATCGTGTCACCGGGCCATGCTGCGCGCTGCAACCGGCACATCCTGCCACGCCACGCTGGGCGCTACCGCCTCCCGCCACCCACCAAATGGGCAGGCGCGCTTAGAAGCTAGCGGCGGCTAGGGGTGGGAACCCTAGCCGCCTCCCCTCCCTTTGGGCCTTATGGGTCGGCTCGGTCAGAAGAAGAAAAGAAGAAAAGAAAAAGAAAAGGAAGAAAAAGGTACATTTTCATTTTAGTCCCTAGATTTCTAAAAATCGCGCAGAAATATGAATTTTGCATAGAGGCTCTTGGATTTCTGAAAAATCATGAAGAACATATGAAGTTTGCATAGAGGCCGCTGGATTTCTAAAAAACCACGTAAAAAATATGAATTTTGCATAGAGGCCCCTGGATTTCTGAAAAATCACATAGAAAATATGAATTTTGCATATGGGCCCTCGGATTCGCTGAAAATTTCAGGAATACCCTTTTCTTTCATAAAAGGACCTCTGAAATCTGAATTTCACATCCGTTTTTCCTTTTTAGTAAAATTTTCTATGCTTATTTACTGTTTACTATTTTACTATCTTTAATTGCCCGTATGCATTTAATTATCCGTACTTTTTATCAGTAAATATAGAATTGCATAGAAAACTACTGAAATATTACAGCAAATTATTTATGTCTTTATTTAGCGTTGTGAGGCAATTTTACTCGAAGAAACATGCACAACACAAATGACGTTCATCGTGACCAAGCAGTTCGCTAAGCAAAGTGCGGATGGCCGCAACCATCTCATCTAGGCATCGGATGTCCTGATCATAAATTGAGCCAAGAAGCTCTGCATCGTCGTAGGCCAATGGGCAATAATGCATCTACCCCATGCTGGATGAAAATGATCGAGCAATTCATCTCCTCCGACATATCTCTCCTACTTTGAAGAATGAGTATATGGCCATGACGAATTAAAGAATGGGGAGATGCCCTAAAGGAGCGTTTTGAGCGCCTCAAGTACACCATCAAGCCTCTAGTAGAGCAAGAATAGATCTGACTCTGACTCTTTCTAAGTAAGCTTGAGAGTTTAACTTCACGTTGCACCGAATCTGCACGTTTCTGAATCTCCACTAGAAAAAGATTTCAGATTAAGGAGAAATTGAAAAGACTCTTCATTTTCCACCCAAATGCGGCAGAATCCGCACGCAACTATCGTCAATCAAAATCAAAATATACAAAGTATTCTAAATTGATTGACGTAATGTAGTTCAACGAAGTTCGAAATAAAGTTCTAAGAAAGAATTTCGTTTCGCTGCCACAATGAATGAGCAGCCTAGAAGCTAATGCTATTTCTTCAAAGTTGCACAAAACCCGTCATAAGAA
>KE372890.1:1004954-1022651 GCA_000418225.1 Zizania latifolia | reverse complement strand
ATAGGATTTCTGCTGCATAATCATTAGAGAATATCAAAAAAGAAAAAGGAAAATTGGGATTGGGGGTTTTACTTGCCACGCTGGTATACATTCAATTTAACCCGTATCAACAGAAGTTAGTAATCGTTAATTTAATCCGCAGTAATGCGTACTATGGAAGCAAAGTTAATCTCATCAGATTTAATCATGTTCAGTTAATGCATGTATACCTTTCGCATAATCCCTTTTAAGCTACACTAAACCAAAATAGAAGCAAACGTATACGCAGCTTCGTTTGACGAGTTTGTGTACTCAGTAAACTAGTCCAATGTAAGCATTTGCGATTAATTGTAGGGTGTCTCAACTCAGCAAGTAATATCCCATAAGGAACGCAATAATCTACACAACTCGTCAATAATTTTACTCAATTTTCGTAGCAGCAAGGGAAATTTTCCCGCGTACCAAACGAGGCCTTAATTATATAAGCCATTAGGTGTTCATCAACTGGATTAGTGTTAATTAATCGCTTATTAATCTTCCCCATGCCTTTTATGCTAGAGGAGGTTAAGAAGACTAAGACTACAATTCAATTCAACATTGTAAAAAGGGCGGTTAAAAAGGAAGCCAACATCTCCTCCCTCCGCCTCGCCTCTCTTCCTCCGTCCTTAACCGTCACCAAAAGTCCAAAACACAGGAATCCCAAAAGCCAAAGGAGAAATTGCAAACTCCAACTCGATTTGCCACCAAGAAACCAAATTTGCAACAGGAGGAGGTCACCGGCGACCCCCCATTTTGTTTCCATCGCCGTCGCCGGCCGCCATGATCATCAAGACACTCAAAGCTCGCATCTTGCGCGCGCTCAAGTCGTCGCTCCCGGTCGCCGCGGCAGCCGACGCGTCCCCGCCGCCGTCGTCGACCAAGCCGGCGCGAGGCGTGGTGGTGGTTGCGCATGGCGCGGATGCGTTCTCCGACGACGGGTCGTTCTTTGATGCCCATGAGACCCCGACCAGGTACGGCTCCGCCGACGCCGAGCCCATTGACGCTTGGGAGCTCGTCGACCAGGACGGTCAGGCTGTCGCCGTCGCCGCCGCGGTCCCGGACCCGCTCCGGGAGTTCCCCGCCAGATGCCCGCCGGGGGGCGGGGACGCCGTGGTGCTCTACACCACCACGCTCCGCGGCATCCGCAAGACGTTCGAGGACTGCAACGGTGTGCGTGCGCTGCTGGAGAATCTCGACATCGCGTTCCAGGAGCGCGACATGTCCATGGACAGGGGCCTCCGTGACGAGCTCTGGTCTGTCCTCGGCGAGAAGGTCGTGCCCCCGCGGCTGTTCGTGCGCGGCCGCGACGTCGGCGGCGCCGCCCAGGTGCTCGCGCTCCACGAAGACGGTCGCCTCGTCGCCCTCCTGTCGCCGGCCGCCGAGGCGAACAGCGGCAGCAAGAGAAGGACCGGCGCCGACGGGGGCGGTAAGTGCGAAGCGTGCGGCGGCCTCAGGTTCGTGGTCTGCGGTGAGTGCGACGGCAGCCGGAAGGTGTTCGACGGCGAGCGCGGCCGCGGCGTCCGGTGCCGCAGCTGCAACGAGAACGGCCTCGTCATGTGCACGCTTTGCTTGGAGCTGAACAGCTCAAGCAAAGTAATTACTAGCGGTTAATTGTCAATTACCTCCCCCTTTGTACTTAAAATACCACTCTTTTAGTAATTATAATCACCCTCTTTGTGTGTTTTGAGTGTGTGTTTGGACTTAGTGGTTGGCCTGTCATGCACATATACTGCTACTTGCTTGAGTTAAACTACATGTGATGTATATATGCTAGTTTAAGTTTAGATGTCCATCTCAGAACCTTAAATTGCATGCATCAATCAATCAGTTTTCTGATAAACCTTGCTGGTTTCATGAAAAATGCCTTGAGAATCAAGCCACGACAAACAAAAGAAGTTCTCTCTCTCTCATTTTCTTTTCAGCTCATCATTTTTGGGCATTTGGGAATGTTTCCTGGCATAATCTAGTGCATGCTTACATTTCTGAATTTCTGACAGAAGCAGCTTAGGATTATTAGCTTGGTGTGGTGGTCCTATAGATATTGCAGATTAGAGGAGCAAGCAAGTTCAACTTTACCCTTTTGCTGTTGTTGCATAGACTTTTGGATTAAAAGAAGGCTGGCGTGTTAGTGTCTCAGCAGCTTTGCATCATTCCATGGCACCACACAAGTTTCTGAAGAATTGATAAACTGAATCAATTCCCAACTGTGCTTGCCTTGCCCTGACCCCCCATGTATAGGAATCATGCATCACATTCAGCAAACACAATGTATGCTTGCAACCCAATGATAACTGCAATGCTGCATAAGCCCCATCTAATCAAAGATTGCAATAAGAGCAAAAAGTAAAGTGAGTACATGCGAGATGGTGCATCAGCATCACATTGTCACACCACTTTTCCTCTCCAGGGAGCATATTGAGAGTAGGCAGAGGTGTTAGTTTCACCTCTGTTGAACAGAGCAAAGAAAGATGGGATTGATTATTGATCAGTCTTAATTTAACACAGTTAACACCAGTTCGTGTGAGCATTGCAGGGGACCATGCAGCAGCCATGGCTAAGCTTAGGGATGTCAATGGCCCTATTCCATGTTTCCCGGTGGGAAATCCCTCGTTAGAGACCGGGCATAGAAAATCTTGCCCTTAGAGGAAGAGAAATTGGGAGAAATTCCCTCTTTATCCGGTGTAGCACGGGCAAGAGCATTTCACCATTCTCCGTCTCCGTTTCTCATCTAGAGACATGATAATATTTTACATATAGGACAATTTATACCACAATATATATATATATATATCAAAATTCCATAAACCCTAGCCACCAACCTCTAGCCCCTGCAAATAGCCATGCCCTAGCCATCACGCCCCAACTGTCGCTTGGTTGTGCCCCAAACTCTAACCATGCTTGGCCACACCCCACTTCCTTCCAACAAGGTATTTTGTGTTATTCGCAAGAGATTTTTTTCCCTGATGGATACCTGTCAATCTGATAGGGGGCAGGGATGGGAAAATCGATAGGGGATAGGGACATGAAAATTGTGTATGAAGCTAAATATAGGGACAAAGAGAGAGAAAAATAACTAGTAAGAGACGAGGAGAGGGGACCTCTCTATTGCCATCCCTAGCAAAGCTAGGTGCTGAGCCCATATGATCATCTTGACTAAGTCCACTGGCCTAGCTTGGAGAAAACTATAATTGCAACACAACACCTAGCAATGGTCTGAGGCTTGTCAACCTATATGTAAGTATATCATTTTGTGGCCAAATAGGTGTGTGTCACATTTGTTCACTTGCATTCATATCTGTTCACATCTCATATAAGTGATATAGTTTAGGCAACGAGGAATATTGCAGAAATTTTGTAGGCAATAGATCGTTCCTCCAATATTTCGTTGGAGATGATGTGATGTCAATGAAGGATCCTAACTAGTGATGTCAAATAGGGGACATGAATAAGGTCAATTTTTTTCCATGGGAATTTAATGGGAAAAAGTCTCTCATTAGGTATGGCGTAGGCGAGGATGGCTCTTTATCGTATGCCTCCATTTTCCCATTAGGCCCCGAATATATAGAATTCAACTTAACCAATCGGTCTACTTTAATTTAGAGCATAACATGACTAAGCCATCCATCTTAGTCTTTCTAGATTTTTTCATTTTGATACGGAGATGGAGATCCTATCAGATATCATTCCCCGCATGGGGATGGGAATGGAAGAAATTTCTCTCACTCATTGGCTAGGTTGGAGAATTTTTTCCTAATTAGGGACATGGATGGCTATCCCTCCACCGAGAATTTTTTCGTTGACATCCTTAATCTAAACTTCGCTAGCATGTTTGTTGATGACAGAGAACTGAGCACATATGGAAATACATACTCAATAAATATGGCAAAAGTGGTTGGTTATGCACTTTTGAGACTCATGAGGACAAAACTAGATAGTTATTAGAACATTGAAAAAAGTATTTATTTGCATGATTGCATCCATCCAAGCCCAATGCATTTATTTCATTAGAACTCTGAAAATCGAGTGACAAAATTAGAGACAAAAACATTGTATCGATCTATAGATAAGGAAATCTTACACGATTGACTGCATTGACATTGTCCAAAGCCATAGTCATGACATATTTAGAGCACATGCAATTCAAAATAATGTAAGCACTATGTTACCATCTATGGATGTTTTAACCGTGTATCTTATATCGATCATGAGTAGCCTATAAGGGTTACTTATATAGACGTGGATTGTATCCGGTGAATCAAAGAACAAATAACACACACACACCATAACAATGATTTATACATGTTGAGGTCATCAATACGAGGTGTTATATATCCTGTTTGGGAATTTATCTATAAGTACATAGATATACCTAGTCATATTATAATGATATGTGTTATGTGTGTGTGTGTATATATATATATTAGATGATTAGAGGTAGCCAATGAGGTTTGGCATAGCCTCTTAATTTTTTTCTGGATACCTTTTCGTGGAATTGTTAGAGAGATCTTGACATGCCTTCTAAGGAAGCCATTGCCCATTTTATATACCCTAGAATTCTACTTAGATTATAAGTCTAAGTATCTAGCGGGTTGGTCTGAGTAGCTGAATAGTCTAAATATCTAGCTGGTGAGAATCTGGAGAAGCTGATGTTTCCTAGCTTCTGGATATTTAGATTATGTAGCTACTGATTCTCACAATCTAGATTCAGAATCTAGACTGTTTATTTTAGTTTCAGATTCTAGAAGTAGCTATAGCTGCCAGAAGCTGAAACAAACAGGCCCATAGCCTCTTTATTATCTTCTAGAGATTCTCAGATTATTAAAGATCTTACATATCTTGTGAGAAATCTCTTTCTCTCTCTTTATATAATCAGAGGTAGAGACTCATATGTTCGTAGGAATCATAGTAGTCAGATTATGAACATCAAACATTTTACATACCCATGGATAAGAGAATATGTCATATATAAGGTTTGTGATTTACGTGAATTCTATTTCTAGACACCGTGCAATTAAAATGAACTGGTAAAAAATAAAATTAATATGTCACGGAAAAAAAATATGAGTACAGCAGACCGATTTGGAGTCATCCGGATCTCCAGTGGACAGTGGCCAGTGCGTCCAAAAACCTTTAGGCTACTGGCTACTGCTGCCAAGAACACAACAGAAAGCTTCGATAGGCGACATCTCCACACAACAGAAAGGCAGAAACGGCTCGCGAGGCTCCAGCCAGTACAGCTTGAGAGCGCAACCGATGGCTTCCATTCCATCGATCGCCAGCAGAGGCGACGAATTCCTCCCGGAAATTCATAAATCCCAGCGAGAATCGATCGCTACGCTCGATCGAGCGCACGCCTCCCCTCTCCGGCTCGCCAGATCCCATCTCGTCCGATGTCTACGGCGGCCACCGCCACCGCGCCGGCATCGTCCTCCACCTCGGAGCGCGGATCCCCCGCGGCCTCTTCGCCGCCCGCTGCAGCCGTCTGCCTCGTCCCTTTCAGGTACGTTCACGCGCGCGGTTAGTTAATCCCGCACCCCTCCGTGAGGGTGACAATGTGGTTGGCTCCGTCGTGTGCAGGTGGTGGGCGACGGTGCGGGAGGAGGCGGCGGAGGGAGGGGTGCGGTACGCGGCAACCGCGGCGGCGTCGCCTTCCTACTACGGCCTCAGGCTACTGCACTGCTTCCTGCACCCGGATCTCGTGCTGCGGCTCGAGCGCGGGGAGTGCCACGGCGCTGGCGGCGGAGCAGGGGGACGGAGCTACGCGCTCGTGCCGGCCGATGAACTCTCGCGGGTGCTCGCCAGGTGAGTCACTCCAGAATGCTCATTGCTTCCATTACTACTTGTTTGGTCATTGGAGGGAGATGAGGGAATTGTATATTACACCGAAGTTGGGGCGCCTTCAAGAAAAAGTCTTAAGTTGAACGACCTTGTAAAAATGACGCATTTTTGCCATTTTTCACGATTAACATATATTTTTATTTCTTTTTGCTATTTCCTCATAGATTTTGCCCTTGGACCGATTCAGTCATCCCCACTCATCTTGCCGCCTCCCCCGCTGCGCCCCTTTGCTCGCCTCCCTTCACCGTCTTTGCCTGCCAAGCTTGCCGCAGCCAATCAGAACTCTGAGATGATCATTTAGATCAACCATTGAATTAAAGCCAAACATAGTTCATCATTTTGGGTGCTAGCACAAAGGCACGTTCTATAGAAGTAAAACACTAGTCTATAGAAAAACCTCTGTTATCTCCACAGGCAGGCAGCAGTGGAGGCGACTTTGCCATACATGGAGGTACACAAACCGAGAGCCACGGAGTGGAGTGTACCTAGAGGCATGGGATCTCACGCGAAGAGGATGAATGGAGGTGTTAGGGTTCGATAAGAGATCTTGTGCTTCAAGTGGCTGAGTGGCGGTGACGACTCTGGTAGAGGAGCGATTGATTGGGGAGAGGCATGATCATCACAACAACGAGCAGCCAACGATAGCCAATGGTTAGGAGGGAATTGCATATGTACCCGGTACAAGGGCAAAATCGTCCGAAGAGTATGAGGAAATGACAAAAAGATATGAAAAATATTTGTTAATCGTGAAAAATGGCAAAAGTGCAAAGAAGAAGCCAAGTATGGGGCATTTTTACAAGGTCGCTCAACTTCATGATGAGCACAATCGTGTAGTTCAATCGAGTGGGCAAATAGGGTTTGATCTGGTACATGCATTCCAAGGGCAGATGATCTTTGATCTGGTTGATTGAATTGAGCCCTAATTACTAATGTGGATGTGAGTCCTATGCCTTTGCCATTTCGAATTCCTATCAAGAGCTCAGGGCAAATGTTTTTAGTAATGCCTGAAACTTGAATGACTTGTTCTATGGCCTTTGATCTCATAGATGAATTCACCATTTTAAAGTTAGAATTTGCCATGCCTGGTTCGCTGGTGAGGTTAGCACTCATCCAAGGCGAACGTACAAACTCTCAAGAGAGAACTTGAGAATATGTACATGGAGGATGCAGAGATTATCGGTGAGTATGCTTTGAAGCTCACCACAGTTGTTAACAAGATTCGTGCTCTTGGAACCAAGTTGGAGGAGACTGCCACCAATGGCCAAGTCGAGTCGTTATGATTCTTGCATGCACTCCAGAATGACTAGTCAAAATTAGTTGCATAGGTGTATGTTGCATGCATGGCTAGCATCGTTGAGTTAGTGGTCATGTGTTATCATGGGATTATGGTGTATGTGGCGGAGAACATGGGCAGAGCATGCGCTAGGAAGTGCGCTGCTTGGTAGCTATTTAATCTTCTATTGAGTTCATGTAAACATGAGCTTGAGGCCTTGAGGGAGAAAAAATAAAAAAGATTTCAGTTGTGCAGTGAGCCGTGGTGTGTAGCGACAGAAAAAAGGCTGCGGTGTGCAGTGAGCTGGCTGGTCTATTTAAGCTTGTATTATGAGGTTGATTAGAAGTGTGGAAATAAAGGAAAACTGCAGTTGTGCAGCACCAAAAATTCATGTCTCCTTTGTCTGTCTTTCTCATGTGCTTGTGTTCACTAGGTGTGTATGCAACTCTGCACACCAAAAAACTGCAGGTTGCAACCAAGGAAATGCCTTGGAGGTGTGGACAACTCTCCACACCATGCACATGGGGGCTGATCGAGTTGAGGCGAAGTCTAGACTCTTCGCTAGGAGTTCAAAAATCTCAACATGGGTGACGTGGAGTCGGTGGATGATTTCACACCAAAGGTTACATTACCTGTTGGTGAGATGTAGACACTCGGAGAGAAGATTGAGGAGAAGTACAAGATTGAGGAGAAGTGCATCAAGAGGTTACTATGAGCCATCTCCAAAAGTTCATCCACATCACGACGGCGATCAAGTATTTTGAAGACATCAATAAGATGGTCTTGGAGGAGGTCGTTGGTTCCCTTAAGGCATAAGAGGAGCATACCAAGCTACGCAATCATAGGAACAAGGATGACAAACATCTTCTCCTCACCAAAGCCCAGTGTGAGGCACGATCGTCAAGGTGAGAAGGCGACAGTCGTGGTTTCAAGCCAAAATGAGACAAGAGTCACATAAAGTGCGTCAACTGTGACGACTACGTGTACTATGCATCCAAGTGCCGCAAGCCAAAATGTGATCATGGGGACCAGGTGAATCTCGTGTGTGAAGATGAACCAGCATTGCTTTAGTTGAGTCTAGATTAGGGGGGAGATTGTTAGTAAATAATCTAGACTTTTTTGTTTAGCTTTAGCCTTTAGCACATGTTTCGTGGTACTATGTTCCACATAAGTCTAGTTGCATGTAGTTAGGAGTTTGCATAAATTTGATTGGTTATGGCATAGTTGGTATGGCGGGAGGCCGTAATAACTGAGTCGTCTAGGTGATGCATCCCAATTGGTTGCACTTGAGTAGTGTGGTTGGATTCATAATCGTGCATGCAGGTTGGGATGGCCAAGTCGAGTTGGAATGACTCTTGCATGCACTCTAGAATGACCGGTCAAAATTAGTTGCATAGCTGTACGTTGCATGCATGGCTAGCATTGTTGAGTTAGTGGCCGTGTCATTAGCATCGTGGGCGTATCATTAGCATCATGGGATTATGGTGTATGCGGTGGAGAACGTGGCCATTGCATGCACCAAGAAGAGTGCTGCTAGCTAGCTATTTAATCTTCTGTTGAGTATGTGTAAACATGAGTTTGAGGGAGAAAAAAGACTGCGGTTGAGTTTGAGGGAGAAAAAAAGACTGCGGTTGTGCAGTGAGCTTCAGTGTGCAGTGACAGAAAAAAAACTACGGTGTGCAGTGGGCTTGGCTGGTTTATTTAGGCTTGTATTATGAGGTTGATTAGAATTGTGGAAGTAAAGGAAAACTGTGGTTGTGTGGCACCAAAAATTCCTGTATCCTGTGTTTTTATCTTTCTCGTGTGCATGTGTTCACTGGGTGTGTACGCACGTGCTTCTGATTTCCAACAATCTACTCGTACTGCAACAACATCCCTATGCCGAGGAGAGGGTTTATAGGTTAGAGTCATTGGACCGGATCCTTTACTAGGTGGTGTACGTGTTTCTTGCATTGCATGGTTATCAATTGATTGCCATTCTTGAGTTTTGGTATATATGTTTTAGGCCTTTCAGCTCTATGCCTCTACCAGATTGTTATGCACTGTCAGCTGTATTGATGAACTTGAATATAAACAATTCTTTCGTCCAACGTTCAAATCTAAAACATAGCAATACCAACAATTTGGCATGCACACTTGCAAAAAAACTAATGGAACTTGTAAACCCCTGCACTTCATGTGACATTGGTGACTTTACTTATGATTTGTGGAAAGCCAGGTTATATAAAAGAAATTCTCTTATGAGCTAAAGTTCTGATCATAGCACAATTCCTTGTAAAATTTAAAAGTATAAATCTAATTTAGTTATGTTTGATGCCAGGCCATTTTTGACATTCTTCATATCTCCATGTTGGGGACAGGACACACCTTTGGATTTTTGGTTTGGCTTTCTTAGGAAACGAGTCACGCCTATCTCAAAATAATTACTTTTAATGATGCTTAAGTTTTGCATTCATTTTCTAGCTAGAAAGTCTAATGTTTCAACAATGATGCTGATGGATTCATCTTCCTTTTTATACTCAAGTTCATGGTGTGTTTTGTTGCTTGAATTATTGTTTTCCCAACTGTGACTTCAGTAATATGCTTGTGAGTAAAAGCATGCATGGGTATTTTCTCCTTATTCTGCGACCTTCTGGAAATCGGCTTTACTTAGTCCAGTAGAGTACTGGAGTCTGTTAGTTGATAGGCATAATATTTTCATAATACCTTTTCTTTTGTTTCTTGACAGAAGATGGCATAAAATACACATGCACAGCCTTTTGCTTTTTATGGAAAATGACAAAATGTATGGCTTTCTATATGTAGTTTTTATTCAATTTGAGTTCCCTTTAATGCTACGTGGATCCTGCTTTTGTGGCACTGGGCTTTGTTGGGTTTGATATTATCGGTTATTTTGGCAAGACAGAAGCACCTTTGAATATCTCATGTTTTGCATTTTAGCATCCTAGCCTTTCTTTTTAGGAAACATTGTGCAACCTAGCAGCCATTACTCATCCATGGTTTTCATCCTTCAAGGTATTGGTGATTAAGTGAATAGGATAACTAGAAAGAAGCTGTGGTTCTATATGTTATCATGCACTCTGTCACTAGCTAGTAGTTACATGTATTCTGATTATCATTGACTGGAGTATAATTTTAGCATTTATATGGAAAAATGATTTAGCACTGTGCCATATTGGCTGTGCATGTGCCACTTGTTGCATGAAGTGTGGTCAGCACATTTTCACAATGACATGAGTAGTTGTTTCCTCTGGTCTTGGTCGATGCATTGAGATGACTGGGAGAAGGGAGAATTCACGGCTATTTGACTAAAATGGAGATTGAAATATTTTCAGTGCTATGAATATCTATATTATGCAGTGCAGAAATGCCATGCAACTGTTTTTGTACTTTGATGCTAAACATTACTTCAGCATCCCATATTATTAATTTGATAGAATCACAAAAATTTCCATGAAATCTTGTTTGTGTCTGTTGCTTCTTGCCTAATAGGTTGAACTTACAATTTCATCTTGTTGCATCCACTGTCCCTGACTTCATTCTATTTCCTTCTTCAGGCAGAATTTTAGTTTGGCATTGCATAATAAACATTCATTTGCTGGAGATAGTGCTGGTGCATACCCTTTGGTGTTTAGGATATCTGTGCGAGAAACAAACATTTTGACTGTGAAGATCAGCAAGAAGGTAATCCTGTTTGACGTCATATATGGCTCATGAAATTCCTTCTCTTGACCATCCTTACATTTTCTATTCTATTCCAGGACAATCCAGTTGAGAACTATAAACGGGCAAACAAGATTTTTAGTATTTATTCTCAACCAGTATGTCGCTGCTTGTTGCATTTCCAAGTTCAACTTGTGCATTTATTTAATGTTTCTCTATCCACCTGTGCAATCTACTTATTGTTTCTCTATGCAGGTTCATGTTTGGGATTTTTCAGGGCAGACAAACCTAATATTAATGAATGAATGGAATAGGCCACATCATGACTGCTGCCACTCGGACCAAGAGGTAATATTAGTTGATATTCTCCTGTTTGATACCCTTGTTTTTCTATGCAGGCTGCATTTATTGAATAATTCGATCAATAGCCTTCCTTTCTGGTTTCAGTTTGTTTGGAAACCTGGCATAAGAAGTCCTATCCTATAGCACTCTTACATTTTTTTGGCATGTGCAGAATCTTCTTGAAGTGCAAGTCTATGCAATGTCTGACTCCTTAACTTCCAAGATTGGTGGAACCAACAAAGAGTATGCAGAACAATCTTCTGGAGATGTTCATGATGCGAATGCTGATTTGTCCTATGGAGGCTTTGGGAGATCTGACTTGACAGGGTTAATTGGATTGGAAAATCTTGGCAACACTTGCTTTATGAACAGTTCAATCCAATGTTTGGCTCACACATCAAAGCTTGTTGATTATTTCCTAGGAGATTATGACAGAGATGTAAATCGGACTAACCCACTAGGACTGAATGTATGTAGGGTTCATCACTTATTTACAGTTTTTTCCTTGAATAAATCTGCTAAATTCACTGATATTGTCATTGACTAGGGAGAACTTGCTTTGGCATTTGGAGTATTATTGAGGAAATTATGGAACAACGAGAAAAAACCAGTTTCACCATATCACTTTAAGGCAAAGGTTGCTTGTTTTGCCCCTCAGTTCAGTGGATTTAATCAGCATGATTCACAGGAGCTTCTTGCTTTCTTGTTGGATGGTCTCCATGAAGATCTTAATAAGGTCAAGTGCAAGCCATATGAGGAAGCTAAGGATGCAAGTGGGCGTCCTGACAAAGAAGTGGCAGATGAGTATTGGAGCAACCATTTAGCTCGAAACGACTCCGTAATTGTTGATATTTGCCATGTAAGTTTTCTAAACTTTATGCATAATGAAGCAGTGACATTAATAATAATTCCTGGCCTCCTGCTTCTCTTCCACAGGTCAATAAGATTTCATAAACAATAAATTGACATATATTAAATAACAGAGTGCTGATGTGCTTTTGCATAAGAAAATTGAACAAATCTTTACACTAATAAGGGATGAGATTAAAATATTCAGGTTGATTTGTAGATATGGACATAATTGAAGCTTCCCTAAGATTTGCACAGCTTATTTAGGGAAAGGAGAAAAACACACTAACATCTCTCATCAATTTTTTCTTGTGTATTTTTTTGTCAGAGACAACATGCAATTTTCTATGTTTGTTGTCATATTGCAAATTTCATTGTTTTTGTCATAGTTTGGCCATTAAACCATTTTTGATATCTAATTGCAGGGGCAATACAAATCTACATTAACTTGCCCTACTTGCAGTAAAACATCTGTCACTTTTGACCCCTTTATGTACTTATCTTTGCCTGTACCTTCCACGGCAAAGAGGGCAATGACTGTGACAGTTTTGAGCACTGATGGTAGCTTAGAGCCAGTCTCATATGATGTCAGTGTGCCACAATTTGGGAGTCTTAATGATCTAATTCAGGCTGTAAGTTCTGCATGTTCACTTGGAGACAATGAGATCCTGCTGATTACAGAGGTATGCTTTATTTTTTGTTTGGCCCGTTTGCATTGTTGCAAGCTTTCTATCCCAGGTTAAACAGTACGAGTCATATATGTCTTTCACTTACTGGAAGTGATTAACTGATTATACAGGTCTATAACAACTGCATCATTCGATACCTTGAAGACCCTCCAGATTCAGTTCCATTGCCGAGAGATGGAAATATATTGGCAGCATACCGGCTACCAAAAAAATATGAAAAATCCTCACTTGTGGTTTTTACACATCAACACTTTGATGAGTAAGCACAATCAGATATATTTGTTGCTAGACCTTTATCTAACATAGTTATCTCTGTGCACCTAATAATGTGCTGTACCACTGATACCAGGCATTCGAGTGTTGATAATATGACACCACAAATGAAGGAATTTGGGGCCCCACTACTGGCAGTTCTTCCTGAGAAAGTTAATGGATTGACTCTGAAGAGTATCTATCTGAAGTTGTTGAATCCATTTCGATTTTCCAAGGGTGTTAGTTCTCTTAATGATAGTGGGAGACGTAATAGTGGTTGTGCTGTTAACCTGATGAATGCGACACCTGATTCAGATGGTAAGTTTCAGAGTGCTCCATCTGAAGATGTCTCTGAATGTAGACACTGTGGTATTAATGAATGCCGAGCATCAGAAGGACCTAGCATGTCATATACTGGTGGCACTGCTGATTCTGATTGTCAGGCACAGATGGAACAGTTTGAACTTTATTTAACAAATGGAAAGGGTGGCGTCCAGCAAATGAGAATAGAGATGAATGAGCTGGATTTACTTGAGACAACCCCAACCCGGCTATATATCAGTGTCTATTGGCAACAAAATGCATTAAGACAATATGGCACCTCGATGCTGAGCTGTCTACCTGAGATTCACAAGCTTGAGCTTATCCCGAAAGGAACTGAAGATTATGTTGCCCTACATGGTTGTCTGGAAGCCTTTCTAAAAGAGGAACCATTGGGCCCAGAGGACATGTGGTGAGTGTCCCTGAGGAACAACTGTTTTGCTTTTGGCTTCACTGCTTATCGATAGCCTTCTTTGCATTCTTCTTTTCTTTCTCTACAAACAAATTATTGATACACTAATATATGAAGCACAAATAGATTGATTGCCATTACAAGCTATTACCTCAATATGTGGCATTCTTTCGACTCTGAATTAAAAGTGTACTGTTGTTTCGTCATTGATACCCACTTTATTCTATGCTTTGCATTCAGGTACTGCCCATGCTGCAAAAAGCATCAACAAGCAATGAAGAAACTAGATTTGTGGAGGCTACCCGAAGTTCTGGTCATTCATCTCAAAAGGTTCTCGTATACCCAGTTCATAAGAAACAAGCTTGAGACATTTGTAGATTTCCCCATTCGTGATTTGGATCTGTCATCATATGTCACTGAGAAGAATGAACTATCAATCTGCCATTACCGTTTGTATGCTATTAGCAACCACTATGGAAATATGGGAGGTGGACATTACACCTCTAGCATCTATGTGAGTTTCCTCTTTTATGTATTCTCATTACTCCCAACCTTAATTATCTTTTCAATGTCTTGATAAAGATTAAGACCCGTTGTTTTACTGGCGTGCTGACATATGATCTTTCTGCAGCATGAAGAAGGCAAGGGATGGTATGAGTTTGATGATGAATGTGTGACTCCTATAACTGAAGACAGTATAAAGACACCTGCGGCTTATGTTCTGTTCTACAGACGAGAGTGATCAGGACACAACGTCGGCAATACATCTCAGATTTTTTGGGATATTTTGCCAAGTCTAGATCTTTATACACAACAATATATGGGCACTTGAATCTCTCAAGTCACTAACATATACAACAACATGCACAGATTCAAATTGCCGACAGGAGAATAAAGGGCATATCTAATGCAATGTTTTTTTTTCCAGTTCGAAAAATTCTTTTTTGTACATGGCTTGGGGGGTCCTACCAATGTAATTTCTGCTAGTGATTAGCCCGAGTTCAACTCGGTTCTCTTGTTACCAAATTGTTGCCAAGAATTTGAAATGATGTAACAGCTCTTTAAATTAACTTGTGCGATCTGTTCCTGTCCTGCCCTCTGCGGCGAGTGCGACGCTATAGCTACTCCTTGTTGCTCCATCCATGAATGGCAATTTACAATCTAGAAAGCCAGATGACACTGACATGATCATCATTGAGTGTCTGAAAATCCCTTCTGCAGCTTGCTTTTGGATCCGAAAATATATCCATGATCACTTCGGATTTCGACTTATCTCGGGAACTCTGCTATTTGACAAATAACAGAAGGTCATTGCTGCCCTCAGTGCTGTTTGGCCTGATTGCCTTGGACAAATATTCTGACATATCTTAAAACATCTTTTTTCTGGATGACATATCACAGGACCAGACCAGGTAGGATGAGCATCAGACCTTTATGTGCAACAACAGGTGTCTTTAGAAACTGTTCTGAATATATGACAACTCCATGCCCAGGTACAATGAACAGCACTGATCTTCATGTGCAAGCTGTGTGCTAATACCATCCTTTTGTCCTTGTGTTTTCCCCTAAAACTTTGTGCGTTCCTTTGTGCTTATGTTGTCAAGGTTGCCATCTGAAGGAGATGGTGTTTCCACTAACTGCAATAAGCAAACTGTTCAGGTAGACTTGTTAGTTTCCGGAGTGATCCAAGTTGCTACTTTATCAATATCTCAGGTTTTATCCAAAGGCAACTGTTCATCTCCGATGGTGCGTGTACTTTTGTTTAAGATAATGGAAGGAAACTTTCGGCCCCTGCAGCAGGAGATGCACAAAGCCATATTCGAAGGTGCGTACTTACATACCTAGCTTACACGGGTTCTATTTATTTCAAGATGTTTTTCTTTTCTTTCAGGGAAGCTAGAGCAGATTTAATTTGACCCAGATCCAAGACGAAGCCCTGATCGATGATGGTGAGGAAATAGTGTGGAAAGAATTGATGACTGATGGGAGATGGGTGCTTCAACTGTAGAGGGAAGAGCGAGCCACATGAATGGTCAGATCGATGATAGGATTGGGTACCTGATGGAGCGAAGCAAGGGCGACACCCTCTGATGGACGACCAAGCATGCATTTGCTACGCCTGCATCGCTGTCCGGGACCCACACTCCAAGTACAATCCATCAGCGTCTACATTTTTCTAACATTGATGGTGGAGACGATGGTTGGATACGGTGCTCGCAGTAACTTTTTTCTACAGTTACTGTACATGTGCTGGAGTATCTTGTCGTACGGTATTCTGAAGAATATGTTGTACTGTTCTACCCTTAGCTTGCAGGCGAGCTACATGAACTAGTTCTGACGCTGGAGCATCCTGTGCTGGAGGAAGAAGTTTCAGCTCTTGTAGATTGCAAGAACCGGAGGTAATTTTCTTTTCTTGGGGAAGGCACCGGTAATTAAGCTGATTAGTTGGTCCTCGTAGATATGTCAAAGGATACAACAATAATAATAAAACATTTCAATCCCAAACAAATTAAAGTAAGCTAGAGTTAAAACTAACATGAGCCATTAAAGATTCAAACACATGAATAACTTCTTTCATGCAATCCTAATCATGACTAAATCTTTACAAATATTCTATTTTTTTAAGTCTCTTTTTATTGTCTTCTTCCAAGTCAATTTCAGTCCTCTCCTGTATCTTCTCACATTATTGTTACGTGTACACCGATTTTTGTAGAGATCATGTTATTAGATATGCCTAAACCATCTCAACCAGTGTTGAATAGATAACAAAAATCCCATGATAATTTCAAAATTAAATCTTAGCTAGAGTAGTCCAAATTGCATAAGTTAGACTGATTCGAGGTATGGTGGTTAACCAAAAGACACGTGTGGCACGATTGGACTAGCCACCGGTTGATAAGACACATACGCAATTGACCTAGTTGCTCACCATGAAAGCTATACTACAGCTGCAGCTAGGTAATCTCTATGGGTAACAAATTAAAATATATGTTGTTGAATAATGTGGAGAGTGCCATTCATCCATCATTTAAGTGTAACACTGTCTAAGACTAATCTTGCATCCACATCAACATAACTACCTAACTAACCTTAACTTCAAACACTTGTTCAGTAATATCCTGCCTAGCTAGGCACCTAGCAACCATCCAAGCTTTTGAAGCTTAACGACTCTACTTGAGAGTACTCGGAGGTAAAGAAACACGCTAACAGATACACACACGACTAACCATTAATTATTTTTCAATTTAAATTGTTGCTAGTAGAGTGGTAGTATCTTCCATATAGCTAGCAGATAGTTGAGAAGGATATAACGATTTGAGGAAGTTTGTAATAGTAAACGACAGGGCTAGCATAACTAATGAATAGTAGTTGAGAAATTAAAAAGGGCTGGGGGACCGGCGGGCTGCTGGCTAGACGACGATCGAGAAGAGAGTTAAATTAAAGCACATCGATACGACCGAGCAAAAGACGAGAGGCGCAAACAGTGCGCGTACGCGGAGCAGGGAGAGGACAAAGTGCACTGCTAGGCCGCAGGCCATGTAGTGGCGTGGTTAAATGGTGGGCGTACGCCAAGGCTGCCACCACCATTTCCGGGCACATGCATGCGCTGCATGCATGATGCATATATGCAGGCTAGCTACCCGGGCCAGCGCCAGCTGCTGCTGCCTCTGCCTGCATGCTAGCTCGATCCGAGCTCGCTGGTACAAGTCAAGAATGGAATTTGTTATTTCCTGTTAAAAAGGGCTGGACTATATCAAGAGGAAAGGACAACGGAGATGAGTCCACATGCATGCATGTATATGTATCAGCTGATCAAGATTCACGAGGCCGGAAGAGTTTTTGCATGCAAGTAGCCCGACATCTATCTTGGTTACTTTCCTCTTTTCCAAGTGACTGTTTGAGATGGGCAGGGCTGATCAGTAATTAAAAAGATAATAATATATAGTAAGTTGCATATATATATATATATATGGGAGCCTTTATGTGCCTCGTATACCTTCTATAGAGGTAAGAAGTAAAATCAATCACAACCATTAATT
>KE372890.1:960956-974094 GCA_000418225.1 Zizania latifolia | reverse complement strand
GTGTAGATATGTAGACTAAAATTTCAAACAAGTATATTTATGTTGCCAAAAAGTCACATATGCTTAGTTAATGAATTAGTTCAACGGGTTACACTAAGGCAAAAATCATTTCCTGGGTAGATGCTGATTTAATTTGACCGTGCAAAAAAGGTCTTAAGCCTTGTTACTTTTCCTAGCTTTTGGAATGATAGAAGGAGTACGGTGCCAATCCCACTGATGTATATCATCACAACGTCAGTTGACTTAAAGCGCGTGAGTTGCTCCCATCTTGATGTACAATTTACAATCTCTTTCACATTTTGTTCCTGCTACCTAGCATGGCCGTTTCTAGCATTTCGGAGGCTCTAGATGAGAAAAAAATAAATTAGGGGCCCTTTAACCTTTCTTGGAACATAATATAGAATATTATTTTTATATTAACAAAATTAATCAGTAAATTCATAATAAATAATATCAATCCACGACACTCTAATAGACTCTAATAAATCTTGCATCACTCAAAGCGCTGTTAAGTAGATCCATAACCTTTCTTGAATCACTAGCAAAAACAAAACAAAATGTTGAACCGTGAATGGTTAGCGCACTCAAAAATCACAAAAATAGACCTTTGTTGATACTTCAAGTATCGACAGAGGCCTTCTGTCGACATTCAGGCCTCTATCGATAGAGGAAAAATATTTCTCTATTGACAGTTGAACCATCGAAAGATGGGCCTATATAAGGGGGCCGAAGCCCCCTCCCAGCCCCACGCGCCCCTCATTCAGACCTCAGTCTCTAGCTTGCAGGTAAGCCCTCTCCTCCCCTCCCTTCTCTTCTTTACATAGCTTAGGTAGTTTAGATAGTTTAGTAGTTTAAGAGTAGTTTAGTAGTAGTTTAGGGATAGTTTAATGGTAGTTTAGGTGTAATTTAGAGATAATTTAGGGGTAGTTTCACTACAACAAAACCGTTCTTTTAAGATGTTTCACTTGAGACGTTCCAAAAGTCGCCTATGTTTTTAGAACTATAATTGAAATAGAGATATTATTTGAGACGCTTTATAGGTTGAAGACGTTGTTTGAGATACTTTATATATTGAAGACATTGTTTGAGACGCTTTATAGGTTGAAAACATTATTTGAGACGCTTTATAGGTTAACATAAGATTAAAGTGTTTAAAGATGAATATTGAAACTTTTTGGTATGTCTCATCGGTGGAGATGAGTTTTGAAACGTCTTCTTATTATATACCTGTCATCGTCATCCAAATAATATTAATTATTTGAACTAAAAAAATATGTAAATCACTTAGGCTTCCTCAGTAAAAAATGTAAAAAATTTAGATACTTCCTTATTGTCGTTATCAAATAATATTTGAATCATTTAGACTGCTTTAAAAAATAGACATCATAGTTATTGTTCCATAAAAAATACTATTATAATTATTTAGATAGAAAAAAATGAATATTTAAATCAAAAGTGGGTTAGTTGGGTCGATGCCCTATGGCTGCACCCCCTCTACGGTTTTCTATTGAATAGACTCCAAAAATTATCGTGAAAACACCGTGGCCTAGTGGATAAGCTCGTTTCCGATGAAACTCAGTTTATGAGTTCGATCTCCAGTAGTGCAGAATATGTATAGGTTAATTAAGACGTTGTAGACATGTTTTTTTTTTATAAAAGCATATCTCTGTTTGTAGCGTGTCTCTATATTTTTGAGACGGTCCATATGGAGACGTTCCTATGACGCTTTGTAAAAGTGCCTCAGTTATCTATGGAAGATGAAACAAAACGTCTCTATCCTATAAATAAGATGTCTCCGTATGAATGTTTTGTTGTAGTGTTTAGCGATAATTTAGAGCTGGTTTAGAGATAATTTAGGGGTACTTTAGACATAATTTAGGGGTACTTCAGAGATAATTTAGGGGTATTTTAGATATAATTTAGGTGTACTTTAAGGGTACTTTAGAGATAATTTAGAGATAATTTAGTGGTACCATATATCCTCACTATTACCATATACTCTAACCTGCCATATACTCTAACATTCCCTCGTAGTCTAAGCTTGAGCAAAATGGATGCTTAGACTAGAGAAGAAATCAACAAGAGTGCTCAATGATGATAGCTCTTTGTGCCATGTCAAGATAGCCAAAGCAACAGAACTGAAAAAGCTGAGGACGATGTAGCCACGCGTAACGTATCCATGGTCGATATATCCAAAGTCGGGGTGCCGATGACAGAAAGTCACCTGAAGCCACAGACGCATAGAGAAGCATCATGAAGTGGTCATGGGCACGCGTAATGGCGTCGGTGAACTGAGATGTGCAACGTGCACTAAAGACAAAGATGGTGATGTAATCGTGGCAGTCATTGAGGAAAGATATGCCAAAGAGCCGATGCTATCAAGTCGTCGAGGACGAGATGCCACATTGGGTTTTCCATACCCAAGGATGAATCAAGACAAATGTGAACAACATTGTTGCCAAAACCGTGCGGATGAGGGAAGGGACCATAATGAACCTTATGTCATTGTTGAAGGGAAACCTCATGGCTACATTACTGGCATCAGTGTCGACACTTGGGGCTGTGGGAAGGGAGAATGAGGAGACACCGATATGAAAAGTAGAGGTGAGATACGCAAGAGCCGAGGAGGATCAGGGAAGATCACTATATTTGTTTCTTGATTGTCTCCCGTCTTCCTGGCTAATGGGCCTAGTATAGTATGGTTGGTTTGACTTATTTTTTATATTGGATATATATACATGTATACACAATTTGGGATCCCATTGCCCCTATGTTTAATGGGCACTAGATGATTGTTCCTCTTGCTCTAGCACAGGAATGGCCCTGCCACCTAGATATACAATCTATCATATCTTTTGGCATTAAATTAAGTGGAGGGTGCCTATATAGCCATCCATGCTCAGGATATTTGTTCACCCAATATGCACCACTAGTAGAATCAGGGGTGGTTGGGTGGAGCCTCAAAAAAATAGAGTGGGTACATATATTAGACTTTGAGAACTGATTTCTATACTAAAAGCAAACTTAGAAGTACATATGATCAACAGAAGATATTAAACACTAATTTATTTTATTTTACCAAGTGTCAAAGCACACTATAGGAAACAGCAAGTTTGCCGAGTGCCTGAGAGTTTGCCGAGTGCATTCTCTCGAGCACTGAGTGTCAACAAAAAACACTCGGTGAAATAGATCTTTGCCGAGTGCCCTAGACAAATACACTCGGCAATATTTTTCACACCCAGCAAAAAACAGGGAAAAAATCGGTACTAAACGGACGTCACGACGGCGTGTTTGGGTGGGCAAAATTTTTTTTCGGGTTCGCCGAGTGTTTACACTCGGCCAACCGTAGGGTGAGGGTAACACTCGGCAAACCCGACATACTCATCATTTTGTGTGAAAAAATATTTCAAGCCTGATATTTGCAACTTTATTTGAGCTTGAAAATTTTTCTACACTCAAAATACAACATATCTTGAACCATGTAAAATTTTTGCATTTTTCTAGGTTCGTTTGCTATTTTTAATTCATTAATTGTGTTTCTAGGATTTAAATTGAAATAGGTGAAATTTGAATTGAAAGTGCCTGAAATAATGAACCAAAATTTATAGAAAAATCATATTCATGTTTTTGAGTTCATTTTTAGTTCTTGTCCATAAAATTGAATTTTTTTTGAAAAATATAGGTTACGACACTTGATTGGCAACACGGATCTTAATTGTTTTTTAATTCTAAAAAAAATCTAATGAAGTCTAAAAAATATGAGACTTGTCGTGGTGTCATGATATGATACATAGATGTTGTGATAAAAATTTAAAAATGTTTCAAGAAAGTTGTCACAACCGGAGATTCTTCGAGGAGGAATTAGGGTTTAGAGAAGGAATGGATTAGTTTTGATAGAAAATCGATGGTTAGATCTTTGTTTGAACTTGAAACTTTTTTTACAATCAAAATACAATATAACTTATTTCATGTAAAAATTCGGTATTTTTCTGGGTCAGTTTACTATTTTTAATTCATTAAGTGTGTTTCTAAGATTTATATTGAAATAGGTCAAATTTGAACTACAAGTGCATGAAATAATAAACTAAAATTTGTAGAAAAAATGTATTCATATTTTTGAGTCCATTTTTAGGCCTTACCCACTAAATGGAAATAAAGTTTGAAAAATCTAGGTAGCGACACTCGATCGACAACGTGGAGCTTAATGATTTTTTAATTCTGTCGGGGATATGACCCTGGGGTACTTCTCGAATGTAATGGTGATCAAGTAGGAGGGGTTAGGAGACGAAGCATTAAAGATGACTCATAAGGGATCAGATCATTCAATAGCCGAAGATGCGGTCAGTAGTCTGAAAAGCTTCCGAGTCTCACACTCGGGAGGATGGCCCGATCGTCGGCACTCGGATGGTCAAAGTTGACAGCTAGATCGCCTCATCAATGATAATAAAGCCTGGGCGTGTATGTAACTGTTCAATCAAGACAGCAAGTAACGCTAGGGTTAATAGCCCACGTCCCGACCATTTCAACTGTTGTAAAGGGACTTAATAGGACGCATAAAGCCTAAGCGGTAACCCCTCAGCCCCTACAGTATATAAAGGGCTCGGGGGAACCTCTTACGGGCATGACGTTTTTTGGCTACACATCCTGTTAGGCATATTCATACTTTCTCATACGCTTAAGGCCATTTCAAGCCCTTAAGACTCATACTTCCACACATAGGACTAGGGTTATTATCCTCCAGGAGGTCCAAACCTGTCTAATTCTCGTGTCTCGTATTCTTTTGGGGCAACCATTGAATCTCGACTATAGTCATCCTCTTACACTTACACAAAACACCTCTATGGATAACCCCGTAGAGTACTATCGTACTTACACGATAATAGTTAGCGCGCCAGGTAGGGACAGCGCTCTGTGAGATTTTTAAATTTGGATTCAATGGCCGTTGTGTGCAAGGTTAACACCAGGGTTCCCGTTGGCTCCATCATCACCTTTGGGAGCCTAACTTTTGTTAGTAATTCTACGTGACAACTCATTCTCTCCACCTCCACCGACACCAAGGCGAAGGTTGCGCGCACGCCCGTCGTGCGCCCAACTACTTTCTCTGCACGGGGCGTGGCTCACCCCAAGGCGATCAAAGCGAATGAACGCCCAGCTCCACCAAGCACTCACTGACCCGTCTCCATTGACTCCCCCCGCCGACTTCGTCATCTTCGCCAACTCAGGCGGGCACATGATCCAACGGTGCCAATTCACCGAGGTCGCTTCGGCACGGACCCGGAGACAGAACACGTTGGTCACACCGACGCCTCCTCTTACAAGGGCTATCATGATGATGACGGCCACCGTCTCCGAGGACGAGCTCACCACCAACGCCGCTGAGTCCAGCACTCACCAACGGGAGCGCCGGAGGCGGAATGCCTCCCGCTTACTTCATCGAGGAAGGGCTCAAATAGCCGGAATCTCGCAACAAGACATGCAAGAAGCGTTCACGATGGACTTTAAAGGTCACGTTGTGTACGGCATGCCCACAGTGAATCTTGTCGCCATTGAGAGGGTACTCTCTGCCCTCCCCGACACACCTGAGTTCCAGAGGGCTCGAGCAATGACGCAGGCTGCCACCGCCCAACTCGTCGAGGTGGCGTCGCTCGCACGGTCGTGATCTCCTGACCGTGACACTACTCCCCGACCGTCCAGTCGGTCATGACGCTCCCGATCGAGCGAGCGCCATGGGAGTTCCTACTTGGGTGATGCCCGGGAGATCCTTAACCAAGTGTGTGATGCGCACAATACTATTTCTCGCCGCCGCGGAGAACTTGAGCGTGGCGAGCTTCGTCGCTGGAAATGCTTCGACCGAAGCCATGGAACGCTGAGAGTTAGTTGGCTAGAGGACTTCGATTCCCGCCACAATGCCTTCCCCGCCAAATACGCCAGAAGAGTGATGAGTTCCTTCAGGATTATATTCGCCGCTTCTCCGAGCGCCGGAACGCCGTCGCCAGCATCTTCAACGCCGACGTCATCTCCATCTTTCAGGATGGATTGAGGAAACCATCGGAATTATTTCGCTATCTGGTGATGAGTGAGACAGCGACTCCAGGCGAGATGATCACCACCGCCGAGCTATTCGCCAACGCCGAGGACGTCAAGCGGGAGCAGATGCACCCGATCACTCGAGAGTCCCACAAAGACAAGAAGTGCTCAGACGATCGTCGCCGATCACCATGGCATGACGACCACGACAAACCTGAGTCCTCCCGATCAAAAGATCGAAAGAGGAAATCTGAGCACATCATGGTCACCGAGGAGAAACCTTGATCTCGAGGACGGGGGAACTCGGCGATGCAGGAGATGTTGGATAAGTCCTGTATTTTCCATCCAAATAGCAGCCACACCACCCGTCGGTGCTACCAGCTATAGAACCAGATGGCTAAAGAGGCGGAAGAAAACCCTCGGCAAGACAAGCGTTGCTGGGATGACAAAAAGAAGAAGCCTCACCGGGAGGACAAAGATGCCGATCCCCGGCCGAAAACGACTTCCAGGAGTCCGCTCGGACGGTCTCCATGATCTTTGGTAGGGCAATCGCCGCAAAATCTAAGCGACAGCAGAAGCTGCTTGCCCATCGTGTCAATACCCTCAGCGACAAGGCGATCGAGCACCTACGGTGATCAAAAGTCCCGATCACTTTTAGTCGAGACGACCAGTGGACGGACGTCCCCAAGCCAGGTCGGTTCCCACTGGTGGTCGACCTAGTAATCCTCAAGGTGCTCTTAAAGAGGATGCTAATTGATGGTGGTAGCGGCCTTGATGTCCTGTTCAAGGGGACCCTATCGGTTCTCGGCATTGACATGTCGGTGCTACAGAAGACGGACACGCCTTTTTATGGAATTGTCCTGGGGAAGGCCTCCATTTCACTCGGCACGCTCACCCTGCTGGTGACGTTCGGTACTCGGGACAATTATAGGACCGAGCACATGAAATTCTACATCATCGACTTCGAGACCGCTTACCACGCCATGCTCGGACGGTTGTCCCTTGCCAAGTTCATGGCGGTACCCTATTACACGTATATGGTCCTCAAGATTCCTAGACCAGAAGGGGTTTTTTCAGTGAAGGGGGACGTCGCCATCTCTCACACATGTGAGCGGGACAGCCAAGCAGCCAAGACCACGTCGACCCACGACATGGAGATCCCAACCGCCATGCCGTCAACCTTGGGCCTAGCGCCCTCGCTAGCTGAGTACAAAAGTATTCAGCTCTCGGACGCCGACCCCTCCAAAACGACACTGATCAGGACAGCGCTAGATCCTAAATTAGAAAGCGTGCTCGTCAGCTTCTTCCGCGCCAACATCGACATATTCGCCTGGCATCCCTCCGACATGCCGGGCGTACCAAGGGAGCTGATCGAGAATGAACTTTATGTCTTTCCGACCACCAAGCCGATCAAATAAAAGATGCGCTGATTCACCCAGGATCGTAAAGAGGCCATCAAGGAGGAAGTCACCCGCCTGTTAGCGGCTGGGTTTATCAAAGAGATATATCATCCTGACTGGGTTGCAAATCCAATCCTTGTAGAAAAGAAAAATGGGAAACGGAGAATGTGCGTTGACTATACAGATCTCAACAAGCAATGCCTAAAAGATCCTTTCTCGCTGCTGCGCATTGACTAAGTGGTCGATTCTACCGTCGGTAGTTCTCTCCTCTGTTTCCTGGATTGTTATTCAAGATATCACCAGATCAACCTAAATGAGGAAGACCATGAGAAGACATCCTTCATCACTCTATTTGGTGCCTACTGCTATACATCAATGCCCTTTGGGCTCAAGAATGCCGGAGCTACATATCAGCGAGCCATTCAGCGTTGCCTCGCCGACCAGATCGGGCGCAATGTGGAGGCTTATGTGGATGATGTCGTCATCAAATCCAAGCGCACGGAAGATCTTATTCCTGACATCCAGGAGACTATTGACAATCTCCGCAAGTTTAGGTGGCGGCTCAACCCTGAGAAATATGTGTTCGGGGTGCTGACCGGGAAGCTACTTGGTTTTGTTATCAGTAGTCGGGGAATTGAAGCCAACCCCGATAAGATCTCAAGGATTATAAACATGGCCAAGCCAGTCAGTGTTAAGAACATTTTGCGCCTCATGTGTTGCATGACTACACTCGGACGCTTCATCTCCCGACTCGGCGAGCGGGGGATGCCGTTCTTCAAAATGCTGAAAAAAGGGGGTAATTTCACATGGACTCCGGAGGTCGATCAGGCGTTCGTCGACCTTAAAAAATTCATCTCCACACTGCCAGTCCTAGTCACGCTGACCCCTAGAGAGACGTTACTCCTCTACATCTCTGCCACTACCCACGTGGTCAGTACCGCCGTGATCGCCGAGCGCCCAGAGGAAGGCCACACCTACCCGGTCCAACGACCAGTATACTTTATATCTGAGGTACTTGGACCATCCAAAATTTGATACCCTCAGGTCCAGAAGCTCCTATACGCCATCCTCATCACTGATCGGAAGCTCAAGCATTATTTCTAGGCGCACTCGGTGAACGTCATCATCGAATATTCACTTGGCGACATCCTTCGAAATCGGGACGCTATCGGTCGGATTGTAAAATGGGCTATCGAGTTGGGTGAATATACCCTCGATTTCAAGCCCCGAATGGCCATCAAGTCTCAAGCCCTTGCCGACTTCATTGCCAAATGGACAGAAATTCAACTTCCACCGACTGTCGATACTCAAGAGCATTGGGTCATGTATTTCGACGGCTCCCTCAGCATTGACGGAGTAGGCGCTGGGAATCTCCTGATTTCTCCCCAAGGTGAAAGACTAAAATATGTTCTTTAGCTATTATTTATAGCGTCTAATAATGTAGCTGAGTATGAAGCACTCATCAATGGCTTGTGAATCGCCATCTCACTTGGGATCAAGCGCTTAATGGTGTACGGAGATTCCAAGTTAGTTATCAGTCAAGTAAATAAAGACTGGTCCTGCACCAATGAGAAGATAGACGCATATTGTAAAGATGTACAAAAGCTAGAAAGCAATTTTTATGGCCTTGAGTTCCATCATGTCCCTAGGGACGAGAACTCGGCCGCCGACCTCCTCGCCAAGCTGGGATTATCCTGAGCACCGATGCCGAGCGGCGTTTTTCTCCAAGAGCTCCAAAAGTCATCAGCCCAGACTGAAGAAATACAACCCTTGGACAACAAGGAAGTCCTTTCTATCTTAGTCATTACCGATGACATCGAAGATTGGCGACAACCCCTCATCGACTTTATCCTCACCGCCAAAGCTCTCGAAGACAAGAATTCAGCTATTCATCTCGCCCAACGGAGCAAGCAGTATGTCGTTGTGGGGTCGGAGTTATACAAGAGGGCTGCTTCAACCCGAGTGCTCATGAAATGCGTCAGCCGATCCGAGGGGTTGGACATATTGAAAGACGTGCACTCGGGAATGTGCAAAAATCACATCGGCACTTGAACACTGGTAGGCAAGGCTTTTTGGTCAGGTTTTTATTGGTCGACCGCTAACAAAGATGCCAAGCTGCTAGTCAGGAGCTGTCAAGGATGCTATTTTTTGCCAAGCAGAATCATCTCCCTGTTCAGGCTCTCCAAACCATTCCGCCTTTGTGGCCATTTAGGTGCTGTGGACTTGACATGGTCGGCCCGTTTCAGAAGGCTCCTCAGGAATATGATCGCCTCTTCATCGCCGTTGACAAGTTCACGAAGTGGATTGAAGTCATGCCACTAAGGACCAACACCGCCACGAAAGCCGCAGAGTTCATCTAGGGCATAATTTACCGGTATGGTGTCCCCAATCAGATCATTACTGATCTCGGGACTCAGTTCACCAGCAACGACTTTTAGGAATTCTGCGAAGACCGGTGCATCGAAGTCAAATATGCATCCGTGACACATTCAAGGGTGAATGGCCAATGTGAACGAGCCAACGGCATAATACTCCAAGGCTTGAAGGCCAGAGTTTTTGACCCTCAATAAATATGGTGGTCGGTGGATGAAGGAACTGTCAGTTATTGTTTGGGGACTCCACACTTAGCCCAGCCGAGCCACTGGTCGGACCCCGTTTTTCCTATTATACGGGTTAGAGGCTATTTTACCAATGGGTATGCTCCACGAATCTCCAAAAATCAAATATTATGAAGAGGGAGCCGCCAAACAAATGCGAGCATAAGATATCAACAGCCTCGAAGAAGCTCGACTGGCCGCCATAATTTAGTCTGATCGGTACCAACAAGTACTTTGCCGATATCATGATCGCAACGTACGTGGTCGGTCATTTCAAGATGGTGACCTGGTCCTTCGCCGAATACAGTCGACGGTCGGCTTTCACAAGCTTTCTGCTCCACGGGAAGGCCCATTCATCATAGCAGACGTGACCCGACTAGGTTTCTATCGGCTGATCCGAGAAGACGGCCAACGTGTTCCTAATTCTTAGAACATCGAGCATCTTCGCCACTTTTATCCATGATGTTACGAGCTACGTACCTTTATCTTGGGTTAATAATAATGATTTTTTCTCTCACTCCATATTTCATCCCGCCCAATCCGAGTGCTTGAACTTTCTATTACTTTACCCGAGAGTCTATGACCCGCTCTAGCTCTGGCGACTGGTCAGACGCTACTCCGACCAGTTACCCCGAGTTGGTATTCATTCCACTTTAACGGGGAGGTACTGTTGATATGTTCATCACAAGCTCGGGGGCTTGCTGAGTTCGCCGCAAATCTTTTTCACCATACTTGTTGTCCGACCACTTCTATTGTTTTTTTCGACTACTTGTGAAGCCTGTCGTTCAGCATGCATGTATGTGGCTCAGTTTCCCTATGCTACAAACTAAGGTTATACCAATCATTCAGAAATAAACTGAAAGCGATCGGACATAGTACAATTTCAACTCCAAATGATATTCCATTGAAAGATAAATATATACGTAGTCTTTCCTTCTTTTTTTCTTTTACATACTACTCGGCAGGATTTTTAGGATAAGCCTCCAAGTCTTGGATGAGCATGGTACCCGCCTCCTCCACTTCCGAGTAAATGTACTCCATGTCGGACTCTTCAACAGTCGCCGGCCACCCTGCTTGGATGCGATCCATCCGCGTGGAAGGATACAGCGCTCGAATAACACCGAGCACGTGTGTGGCCGCCGACTGCATGAAGTCTCGTGTTTGGTTTCGTAGACACGTCGCCGACCCGTGAAGCTGCTCCAAAAACTGCTCCATTGACCACTCGGCGCTGGCGGGCTCATTGTCAATCATCTTCACCAACACCTCCGCACCAGCCCGGCAGTGGTCGAGGTGCGCCTGAGTGCTACTCAAGCACGCCTCCAAGTCAGCAAACTGAGTGTTCACGCGCCGATGCAGCTCTACAAAAACAACAAGATTATCAAATACAACCTTCAGTTCAAAGACTGAAGCAAGCGCCGATTGGCCGTACTTTTTTACTCACCGACTGCTTCATCGGTCTTCTTCTTCGCCACGACAGCGATAGCTTCAGCTTCAGTAATCTTCTTCTTTAAGGTGATCACCTCAGCTTCCGCCTTCGCTAGGATTTCTTTAGCCTCATTGGCCTTGGCGGGCGCTACCCCCACTAACTTCACCGACTACTCCGCCAAGGCAGTCGTCGTTGTTGGACCGAAACTAGCGACCAGAGGGGGGGTGAATGGGCGCAAATAAAATTCGCAGCGAAAAAATGAACTTCTGAAATTTAAGTATTGGACTTGCAAGTGACTTGAGAGAAATTAGTTCGAGACTAGATAATAAAGTCACACCTGGCAATCCGATACAAATATTTCAGGATAAAAACTTCCTCAATCTCAAGTATCCAACTCGCGAGTGATTAGATGAGACAAGGCGAACGCCTGTGCTAATGTTGTTCACTCATAAAGTGAGTATATGCCATCCTCGAAAAATAAACGCCGAAAAGAAACACCACACGTAGGTACAAGCGTAAAATGATCTATCAATATGCCTCAACTAGAGTGACGAGCGTTCTATGAAAAAGAAACACTCGAGACACTCTAATGCTAGAGATCAAACACTTGGAGAACGAACGTGATTTCATTTCATAAACCACACAAAGAACATTCCAAATCCTCTCAAGCAATCACACAAACACTTGACATGCATCACACAATAGTCACATAAACATTTCAGCAAATAGGTAGTGTGCAGTCCAAAAAAACAGATTCATTTAGACATTTCAGCAAACAGTTTGTGTGCACAGGTTTTAGAGATAACCAATCGATGATGTTTGTTACTGTAGATGTCGCGTTCCGGTGTGGATGTAGGCGTTCCCTAGCTTGGAGTCGATGTTCTATAAGATGACGCAGGCATTCCCGTCGATGGAGTGTCGTTCCTCCTCATCGCCACGCCGCGCGTCGTTCGTGCGCAGCCCCTCGCTGCAGCCCGCGTGCTGCCCCTTGCTGCAACCCACACCTCCTCTTGCTGTGCCGAAGAGAGAAAAGGAGGGAGAGATGGCTGCTAGCTAGGGGAGAGGGAGAGTGGGTGGAGGAAGGAGGCTTGGAGGAGAAGCTTTCTTGAAGAGGAAGAAGCTATGCACACGGAGATAAAAATTCTGGATAGGCACCCTTTAATTCAAAATGTCTCACCATACATGAGGGATGGCAACCCTTTATATAGGCCTAGGGACTAAAGGAAAAGACCACTATACCCCTAGGGTTTTATCCACTCATACACACATGTCTAAGGGGCAAACATGGAAAACATCCAGAATAAATGAAAAACATCCCCGAATATTTTTTATTCGGCATCGCACTTTGCGTGACCGTTACGACACCGTCAACTCACACGGTAAACACACTTTTCCGTTGGGTGGTGACGGTTTTGAGCCGAAGCCGTCAAAGCGTCCACCGCCTTCGACCGTGCACCCGGATTGGACCCGATCCGACCCCACGGCTCTTCAGCCCGGCGGTCAGTCGTTCGTGTACCTAAGTCGCACGCGCCAACACCACGGTGGATCCCGTTTCTTCACTTGCCGCTTCAGCTCCGTGCACCCGGATTAGACTGGCACGCCCTCGCGACCCCTCTGTCCGACCAGCGTCCATCCGTGTACCTGAGTCGCACGCGAACTCGTCACGGTCAAGCTCCTTCATCTTCTTT
>KE372890.1:866394-882187 GCA_000418225.1 Zizania latifolia | reverse complement strand
TAAATAATTTTTTGATAATTTTTATTTAGAAAGTATTTTAAAAATTGTACTGTTTAGAATAATTTTTTGGCAATTTTTATTTATAAAGTAATTTTATTGTGTAGAGCTCATTTTCTAGAAAATTATGCAATTTGAATGGTCAAGTTTGGAGTTAAAATGATTTAGTTATGAATTTTTAAAGGTTTCAGCACTATTCTGTCACGTCAGCCGCCACGTCAGCAAAACCGCCCGCAGTTTCGCCACATCACCAAAACTGCTCTTCAAAGGTGTAAATTGAGCTATTTTGTAATACCACTGGTGTTTTTCAGACGGTAAAATTCTTTAGGGGGTTATTCAAACTTCAGCGATATTTCGAGGGTGTAATTCAGACTTTTTCCTCTATTTTATTCATTTTATTCATATTATTGCATTGTGGTTATTAAATTTTATGTTCTATGTACCTACATTATTACATTGTACTCATTGCATTTATTTTATTTCACTTTTTAAATTCATGTTCTATGTTACATTCATATTACATGTATTTATATTATTTCATTGTGGGTTTTAAAGAGTATCTTACTTCTTATCTCCTTCCAAATAAATTTTAAAAAATGAGTTAGAGTCGCGCAACCGATTACGTCGTCTCCAATTCAGGAATGTTGGATTATAAATATGATCGAACAACTGGTCATATTTATAGGAAGATGCTCCCAAATTGTCCACGAACTTTGGACAGTCTAGGGATGTGTGGCTAGTGTAGCTGGACTCCGTGGTTCCGTATGGTTCTAGAGAGAGTTTCGGTGGTGTCTTCCTGTTGTTCTCTAGATACACAACCCTCTCGACTCCAAGTCAAGACGTGTATTTAGAGAACAGCGGGGTGATGCTGCCAAAATTCTCTCTAGAATTGTACGGGACCACGGAGTCTAGCTACATGGCGGCACATCCCTAGATGGGATTTAGGACCTATCCTTGCCTATTAATGCCTAAAGTCTAGCCTCGTTCGATCATACATTTATTGGTAATGACACTTGGTTCGATTTTTTTAATGAAACATTAAGGTCTTTCTTCTCTTAATGTTTATATGTCTCGCTATTCCTTTTTCGGGTCTTCTAGCTTTGTCGATGAGGTTGAGCTAGAAATAAAGAAACTAAGGGATAAGGCAAAGTGGCTGATGGACAAGCTAATCGTCAAGGAGGTAGACAACAATGGCATGCCAACAGATAAAGTGGCCTTTGCAGCGGTTGATGAAGGTGGCAGGATTGAATGCATGGGAAAGGGTCCCGTTGACCCTGAGAAAGTTCAATGATCTCAGTCGAGAGCAGAAGATACACTCTTCAATGAGAGGATCAATAATTTCCTCGAGTTTCCCGAGAAAACCAAGGCGACATCATTCAGGACAACGATGAAAATGATTGCTAAGCTATAGAGGTCTCACAAAGGAACCTTATAACAAACTTTGTCACCAAAGACCTCGAGCCCTTCACTAAGTTTTCGTACTTAAACAGGGAAGACTGGGATCAATTTGAGAAGATGAAGAGCTCAGATGCATTCAAGGTAGAAAGCTCTGTGAAGAAGTAGCTGCCCAACAACCTTGGCACGACAAGTTATATGGGGAAGAAAGACAAGTGGATGGCCGAAGATGCCAAGATGGCAAATGAGGGCAAGGGAAATCCATGGCAACACTTTCTCGGAAGGTCACAGTCGTTTCTAAGGGCTTAGGAAACTGTCATAAAGCGGTGAAGTAACGTGGACCACGAGCGAAACAACAATAGTATCTCAGAAGGTGAAAGATCTTATCATACAGTCGTCTCAAGGATCCTTCATAGGTGTGTGGGAGAAGGATGAGCTTACAAGTGCTCTAGGAAACCAAGAGCACTCTAGTCACGTGCGAGACGTGTCTAGATCGCAAGGTTGGAAGTATGGTTTTCCAAACAACGCTGACATGTACAAGAAGTAAAAAAGGTCCACGGAAATCAATGTCGAAGCACTGACATACACTATCACATAAATAATCTTTAGTGACTAACTTTGCTGACGGATAAATGATGCGCGTCAATAATATACTTTTAGTAATGGACTGTTGTACACGCGTCAGTAACTCTGCATTATTAGTTTTCTGTGGTAGTGGTAGCCTATCAAAGACACTGTATATTCAGACCTCATGAGGTTCACTATATAGGGCATCGTTGTTCTAGCTGGAGCTTCACTTGGAAGCCCCAGATGTGCCAGAAAGAGCAGCCAAGGTTCAAGAGATGTTGAGCAACCTGACCTAACCCATTCATCTCATGCGGTTGTGCAAGATACAATTGACCAACTCACTGGACCCACCCCGTACTAGCTTGTCATAAGACCTAGGGGGTATCAGATTGAGGTGGCTAGGGGTATGGTCTTCCTAGATATGCTCTCGACATCAGCTTGTTGTGGTGCTAGACATTATAAGTCACTTAACATATCCTTTCAATTAAGGTCAGCATGTAATTATGTGGTATTAATTACTTTTTTATATCTACAAGATAATGTGGCAAGAATACAACAAAAGGCGACCATTCCTATTTCTTAACCCACAGATGATAGCAATGGCTACCATTGAGTCTAATGGAGACTCATGTGTGGAATACATAACTAAATTCTTATCCCTATGCACCGGAAGAGGAGATTTCATAATGGGCGTACACAACACGGGAGAACATTGGGTCCTACTGCTCTTCGTCCCCTAAGTGGAACATCATATGTTATATTGACTCGGCAAGACCGTTAGGACCCAATGATGACTGCACCGAGAGGGAATACTCCGTAATCAGAAGTATAATCGACGAGTAAGGTTTTCTTCACTTTATTATTACAAGTTCAACCTTTAATATATTCTCGCTGAACTCATTTTTGTTGTACCTCATTATAGAGCTTTTTGTGTCGGTATCGATACATCAAACACAACGGAACACCGACAATTGGTGCATAAAACTGCAGTGCCGATAAGTCTATAAATATTTGCCTTATCCAAATTAAATGTATTGTCTAAACTAATCGTCTATTTTCATTACAGTGCTACACTCAACCTCTTAGAAACCAATGCGGGTTTTATGTCGCACGCCATATGATGATGGCCTTAAAGGCAGCAGAACTTCAATCGCCAGACGTAAGATACTATCATGTACTTTATTGCTGTGTTGAATTTACTTTTCACTTATGTAAACATCAACTAATGTAAAAAACTCATTTCGTAGGATTTCAGCATACCTAAAAATGTTCTCAGCAAAAATGACTTGCATGGCATCCGAGGATGGCTAGGGATATTCTTAATGGAACAAGTCATCAATCCGAAGGAGGAATTACATTGTAGTGGCATGGATTAATTTTTATTGGTTGTGATGTAAATATAACTTGTAACAGTTGGTGAACGGCTCTTTTATGTAATGTATGTTTTGTTTTTGCAATACAATTTGTGTTGTGGTATTCTGTGATGAAACTTCTGTGATGTTTACAATGTACAATGTTGGCTGCTAAATCCTGGCTTTGATTCAGGATGCAGCCTAAAAAAATATTTTTTACAATATGACCATAACATTAGTGACGGACCTAAATAAATACCCGTGATCACAAAATATACTCTATAGTGACGGGTGTCAGTTTAGGCCCATCACTAAAGGGTTTGTCTAGGTCCATGTCCTGGTCGGCATGACCCCCTTTAGTGATAGTTAAATATTGTCACTCGTCACTAAAGGGTACCATATAGTGATAGGTGGAAATTATTGCTCGTCATTAAAGGGTGCCCTATATTGACGGGTGGATATTGTTACCCGCCACTAAAGAGACTCTTTAGTAACGAGTGTTTAACCTTCACTAATGACAGGGCTTTACTGATGCGATAAGTGTGATGGAAGACATGCCCGTCACTAATATATGTTATTACCCATCACTCATATGCTTTTCTGTGGCAGTGAAGCAAGCAAGGGTAGTGTGCTAGCTTAACTCTGAGATCGACCGGCTATGACTTGCGGTGATAGATGTTGGCCACATCATCTGTGGACTTCTTCGGCCTTGGCGAGGTGCAAATGCAGCAGCCTCAATACCTTATAGAAACATATATGCGTCTTATATAAATATGTTCTGATTTAACTTAATATATGTTCTGTTAATTTGATTTTAGATTGTCTGTATAAGATTTGATGTAAGCTATACATATGAATTTAATATATATGTGCATTTGCATATATGATGTAATACTATATGCTTAATATATAACATATAAGAAAAAATGGCCATTGAATATGTATATATATATATATGTTGATGACACTATCAGTGGATATTCGTAATATGAACACCACTTACAGTGGCGGTTCTAGAAACATCACTGATAATCATGGACTATTAGTTTTAACTAATTAGTGGCGATTCAAAACCTACCACTAATGGTGATTTTGAACTGCCATAGATGGTTCCTATAGTAGTGAAAAGAAGTTATCCTAACTATAATTAGAAAAGAATGAACATGCTAACCTTGGAGAACTTGTAAGATTGAAATCCCCTAAAACTTTTCAAATTTTGGGCAGCGCATCTCCTCTTTGTTCATCGGTTCATGGTGCACGGCGGTGCTAGCGAGGCACCTTTTTATACTGCTCACTTATTTTAGTATTAGGTCAAGAGACCACCCAGCACTAAAATTATTAGTACCGGTTGGGCTCTCCATCTAGTATTAAAGCCCAAGTTTTTAGTACCGTTTGGGACCCCAACTGGTACTAATAAGTATACTACCAGGTGGTCTCTCGACTTGGTAGTAAAAGTCTTTATTAGTACCGGTTATACCTACCCATAACTTTTTCTCTCTTTTTTGACTGTCTCAAATTGGAATGAGTAGTAAAGTGGTGGATAAAAGCTCACTTCTCTAGTAGTGAAAGAAGCTATATTGATAGCTCAATTAACTTACTCAAAACCATAGTGGAAAAAACTAGACTGGACCGCTAGTTAAACTGGAAAATTTCGGAATTGGGCACTTAATCGGGTCGGTTTTGCTAAAAGACTGCTTATTAGGGGTGAAAGTGATTCGGATAGTTTCCGACCGTATCTAGAAAAACGGATTCAAATCCAGATTTTTTTGATTTGGATATGAATTTTTTTCGATATGGATTCGGTTACGGATTTTTTTTCGGATACGAAAATGAATATGACATTGATGGTATCAGATGGATACGAATTGTTGGATTCCAAACAAAAGTTAATCACAAAACTATTGTAGCAAAATGGTTATTCGCTTTGAACCGTAGCCTTCGATTCCAGCGGGGACAATTTTTTTGCTCATTTTCGCGCAGTGCGCTGTTGCGCACTCTGGTAGGCTGGACCAACCGTGAAAGGTAGAAGAAAGAAAGAAAGGAAAGGAAAAATAAAAGAAGAAAGTTTTCTTTTGAAATATAAAGATTTTCTAAGATTACTCGGTCTCTAGCATACAATCTATATTTTTATTTTGCTTAATATCATGGGTTTATTATTTCATGTACTTGCAATTTAAATTTAACTTGTTTCAATTTAAATCCTAGAAACACGATTAATTAATTAAAAATAGTTATTTGACTTAGAAAAATGCCAAATTTTTTCATGAGATGAGATACGCTGTATTTTAATTATAGAAAAAGTTTTAAGTTCAAATGAGAATTTAACCGATAATTTTCTTTTAAACCCAAACCATTCCTTTTTAAATCCTAATTCGTCCTCGAAGAATCTCCGGCTTTCTTAGCATACCATATAACAACTTTCTTGAAATATTTTCAAATTTTTATCATAGCATCTACATATCATATCATAATACCATGACAGGTCTTGTGTTTTTCAGACTTCATTTGATTTTTTTTAGAATTAAAAAACTATTAAGCTCCATGTTGCCGATCGAGTGTCGCAACCTAGATTTTTCAAAATTTCTTTCCATTTAGTGGATACAGCCTACAATGGACTCAAAAATATGAATATGATTTTTCTATAATTTTTGGTTCATTATTTTATCCACTCGCAGTTCAAATTTAACCTATTTCAATATAAATCCTAGAAACACACTTAATGCATTAAAAATAGTAAACTGATCCAGAAAAATACCAATTTTTTACATGAGATAAGCTATATTGTATTTTAATCGTATAAAAAGTTTCAAGTTCAAGCAAAGATTTAACCGTTGATTTGCTTTTAAACTCAACCCATTCCCTCTTTAAATCCTAACTCGTTATAGAAGAATCGCTGGCTTTCTTAGAATCGTACGTGATAACTTTCTTGACATATTTTTAAATTTTTATCACAGCATCTATGTATCATATCATAACACCATGACAGGTCTCGTGTTTTTTAGACTTCATTTGATTTTTTAGAATTAAAAATCTATTAAGCTCCACGTTGCCAATCGAGTGTCACAACCTAGATTTTTCAAAATATCTTTTTATTTAGTGGGTACGGCCTACAAATGAGCTAAAAAATATGAATATAATTTTTCTATAATTTTGGTTCATTATTTCATGCATTTACAGTTCAAATTTGATCTATTTCAATATAAATCCTAGAAAAACACTTAATGCATTAAAAATAATAAACTGATCCAGAAAAACACCAATTTTTTACATGAGATAAGTTATGTTGTATTTTGATCGTATAAAAAGTTTCAAGTTTAAGAGAAGATTTAACCATCAATTTACTTTTAAACTCAACCCATTCCTTCTTTAAATCCTAATTCGTTCACGGAGAATCTCCGGCTTTCTTAGCATCGTACATGACAACTTTCTCAAAATATTTTTAAATTTTTATCACAGCATCTATGTATCATATCATAACACCATGACAGGTCTCGTGTTTTTCAGACTTCATTTGATTTTTTAAGAATTAAAAAATTATTAAGCTCCATGTTGCCGATCGAGTGTCGTAACTTAGATTTTTTAAAATTTCTTTTAATTTAGTGGATAATAACTAAAAATGGATCCAAAAACATGAATATGATTTTTCTATAAATTTTGGTTCATTATTTCAAGCACTTGTAGTTCAAATTTCACCTATTTCAATTTAAATCCTAGAAACATACTTAATAAATTAAAAATAGCAAACAAATCTAGAAAAATACAAAAATTTTACATAGAATAAGATATGTTGTATTTTGAGTGTATAAAAATTTTCAAGCTCAAACCAAGTTGCAAATATCATATAGATTCTTTTGAATTTGCTAAGTTATTCATAACTCTATTTGTGGTGATTTGTGTAATGTTGACTCGTTTGTAGACTTCTATATTCATGATGATTTATATGATGTGAACTACTACTCGTCAGTTATGTATTGTGATTGTGAATCAAGAATTATATTACTGATGATATCCGGTAAATATCTGTAATCGTATTTGTATCCGCTCCGTATTCGTATCCGATAATATCCGGTTCCGTATCCGTATCCGAAGTATCCGAATCCAAATTCAAAAAAAATATGAAAAATGATATGATATCACTGATATCCGTCCGTATCCAATCCGTTTTCATCCCTACCGCTTATGCATTTGAACCAATGAAAATCAGGTGAACCGATCGTTTTTTTAACCGGTGAACCGATGTTGGTTTTAAAGAACCAAGTAGTTCAGTGTTAGCACAAAAAATTATTAGTTTGAAAGAAATTCAATGTCCAGAATTTTCATTTATCTTTAACCATCACTCCAACTCATATTTAGCATGTAATAATTAACAAAATAATTATTTATGTAGGAAGAACTAAATGTAGATGATACCATCATTGACAAAAAAGGAAATGTTGGGGATTTCCAAATTGAAAATGCACCACCTAGAAGCATCTCAATTGATCCTCATTTAGTAGATGTCGGACAATCAAATAAAACAAACAATGATGAATGAATTATTTTTGTTGATTAGAACTTTTCTGATATGTGGGAGCATTTATCATTAGATTGTGTGTTGTCCTGGCCTTATATCGACTAAGAAATTAATTTCTTACAATCTTTGTAGTTTGCTTAAAATGTTTCATATTATTATTATACTATTTGTGGGTTGTGACATTATAGTTATAACACCTCTCTAAATCATGATATTATAATATAGTTATAATTTTAAATGTAACGTTGTATTTTAATATCAAATTATATATATTTCTAATTAACTTGTATTATTTTTATATTAAAGTAATGCAAAACAAATATAATATTAGTAAAAAACCGACGGTGCAACCAATGAACTAACGGTCGGACCAATAAACTATTGAACCGATAACTTGATCGGTTCAATCGCGGTCTAGTTTTTTCCACTATGCTCAAAACCAGTAAGTGACAAGTACAAGTTAGTTACTTGTTTTGGTCAAGACTAGAGCTGCTAGTCAAAAGTTTCATGAAACCAGCCAACCAGTCGTAGATTGAGAACTAATAGCTTATCGTTAATGCTCTTATCTAGTCTATATTAATCCCCGTGTTTTAGGAAAGGCCTTGTTCCTAATTTAATATTCCCTCGATCCAGTTTTAAGATGTGTATAAGGATCCGACACCGAGACTAAGAAATGTCTCCAAATTTTGCATATTTAAAAATATAATCAAAAAAGTAGTACTAGTTCTTTAAGCATACATAGAGTAGTGTGCTGGTCACTAGTAGCCAGGCATATGCGTGGAATCTGAATAGTTATACATGCTTTAATAAGTTGATAAACTAATATATAGATCAAAGTTAGATTCTTTATTTTTTGTTAGTCACGTATTAAAATTGGACAGACGCAGTATTGGACACTGGCTAGCAGCCGTCGTAGTAGCAGAGTTGATGTTTTGTTGGTTGCTGATCGCCAAATAGAAAATGAGAGGGAGAGAGAGAGGAGGTCAGAGCGGCCTGGCTCCAAGTCTCGTATAGATTTGAAGAACTATTTTTTGAATAATATATTTTATTATGAAATTACAATTTTGAGTGACTGTTTTAGAAAATTGTAAAATTAAATCTCTATTGATATTTGAATTATCGACGGAGATCATATCAATACTTAAATTATCAAGAGAGGTCTTATAAAATATCAATAAAACAGAATCAATAGTTATAGTCCCGTCAACCAATCAACTATCGATATCGCCAGGGAATAATGCTCCAAGCCATGCACCCCTCCAGCCTCCACGCGTGCCAGGCCTACTGCCGCCTCGTGTTCCGCACACATGCAGCTTACTGATCAAGCTTATCAATTCCGTTCCGGTATTGGTCAGAATAGATGGTATGTACCATTTCATCATTCAAACCGGTACATATTAAGTAGCTGTTCCGTTTCTAATACCGGTCAATACCGACCATTCCGATTAATACCGGTCCCATACCGGTCCATACCGCCCATTCCGGTCCATACCGGCCATACCGGATAAAATTATATTTTGAATTTTGTTAGATATGTGTTACATATTACTTATACTAAACTATATATTATATTGTATTTAAGCTATACACTATATTTAATATATCAATATATTGAAATATATCATATTTGATCATATTAATATATATTTTACATATTTATATTATTTTATTAGACTCTAAAATGATACACCGGTATTGATCGGTACCAAAATATTTTATTCTAAAAGCTAAACTGGAATGGCTACCGAAATTGAATTAACAAGCTTGTTACTGATTTCTTTTGCTTTTGCTGCAAGCGCTGCCTGGCTGCCCGCCCGCATGTAACGGTGGGCTACGGATTTAGATGGACCGCTCGCTGCCGCCTGCCAAACAACAGAATTGGGCCATGTTCTGGCATAGTAACATTTTGGATTATCCGATTTTCACATTTTCACGTAATCCACAACAAATATTGGATAATATAAATTTATCGGATTTTATAGATATTACATCCATATCTGTATCTACATCAAAAATAAATCCGAATTCATATCCACCATATTTCAAAAAATTACCACCACATCCTCAACTGACTAGATTGGGAGCAGATCAAATCGAATATTATCTGATCTGTTTTTATCGGTAGTGCCAAAAAATAAAAAAGAATAAAACAAGTAATAGACCAATACAACATGCGTGAAATCTAACGGATATAGATACGGTTGATAGTGATGCTGTTTGGGAGGACTACATCAATGTTAAGGTAATAGACCAATTAGATCTATTCACTTCATAATGCACATGTATACATCTGGTTATTAGACTAATGAGTGATTAGCTAAAAATGTATACCATTGGTTATCTGTGCATTCTCTATGCTGATTAGCTCAAAGAAACCTGCATAATTGTGTTGCCAGGATACTGTTACATACTAAGCGTTCTCTGGTCTGTCAGGAAGGTCTTAAGCTTGTTTGATATTGCTACGTGTAATTTGTAGATAGTTCTAGAATCAGATTTCTTGCAGAATGCCTAACTCATTTTCTTATGTTCCCATGGCCTTGAATTCTTGTGGTATCAAATCGTTGAAATTGTTGTTTGCTATATTTTTGATTAAATTCACTGCTAGAGAAGTGGGCTTTTATCCACTCCCTTTAATACCGATTTTAATTCGAGCCGGTACTAAAAGTCATCTGCAACGATCAAAAAACGGAGAGAAAGTCAAGGGTAGGTAAAACCGGTACTAATAAATAGTTTTAGTACCGGGTCAGGAGACCGTCTGGTACTTTAATTAATAGTATCGGTCAGCATCCCCAACCGGTACTAAAAACTTAGGCTTTAATGCTAGGTGGAGATACCAACTGATACTAATAAACATGGCACCAGAGGGTCTCTCAACCCGGTACTAAAAACTTAGGCTTTAATACTGGGTGGGGATACTAACCGGTACTAATAAACATGACACCGGAGGGTTTCCTAACCCGGTAATAAAACTCTATATTAGTGCCGGGTGCTTTTCCGATATGGTACTATCATGATGAATAGTATAAATTGGCTCCTCGCTAGCCACGCCAGCTAGCTTCTGATGCAAGAAGAGGTGAAATTTTAATTCTTTGCGGTGATCTTGAGCTTGCGGGTGCCTGAAGGTTAGTAGCTCTATTCTTTACTATAAGATCAACTTGGTGCTTGATTTGTGAAATGTGACACTTTGATTCCTGTAGCTTGTGATGTGCCAGTGATCAAACAGAGTGGAATAGAGAAGAGGTTATAGCAGCTACTGAAATTTCAATTCTTTGCGGTGATCTTGAGCTTACGGGTGCTTGAAGGTTAGTAGTTCCATTCTGTACTGTAAGATCAACTTGGTGCTTGATTTATGAAATATGATACTTTGATTCCTGTAGCTTGTGATGTGCCGGTGATTGAACAGAGTGGAATAGAGAGGAGGTTATAGTAGGTGCTGAAATTTCAATTATTTGTGGTGATCTTGAGCCTGCTGGTGCTTGAAGGTTAGTAGCTCTATTCTTTACTGTAAGATCAACTTGGTGCTTGATTTGTGAAATGTGATATATTATCTTGATGGAAGTACGGGTAGATTTTGGAAAAATGTGATACTTTGATTCCTGTAGCTTGTGATATGCCGGTGATCGAACCGAGAGGAACGGAGAGGAGGTTATAGCAGTTGCCGAAATTTCAATTATTTTCGGTGATTTTGATCTTGTGGGTGCCTGAAGGTTAGTAGCTCCATTCTTTACTGTAAGATGAACTTGCTGCTTGATTTGTGCAATGTGATCCATTATCTAGATGGATGTACGGGCAGATTTGTGAAATATGATACTTTGATTCCTACAGCCTTGTTAATTCATCTGGTTGTTTTTTCCTAGGTATCGTTCTTAAGCAATGTACATTATCTAGAAATATGGTGAAATTATTGTTCAATGATCTAATTGGGCTATAATCTTGTTAATGTAGATGAACCGGCAGTGGATGTACGGTGCTGACCGCAACTCCGTAGAATTTAATCACGGTGTACGTGATTTTCTCGAAGTAGTCAAGGCCCAAAATCCTCCATCAGGTTTCATATGTTGTCCATACATAAACTGCCGAAATCTAAGGATGTACTCCAAGACAAGTACCATTCACTTCTATTTCCTCTCAAGGGGATTCATGCCTAAATATATTTGTTGGACGAAGCATGGAGAAAATGGTGTTATATAGGAAGATGACGACGAAGAACGAGACGATAATAACATTCCAGGCTTTGATTGTGAAGATACCAATGTTACAAAAGACGATGACCTAGAACAGATGTTGTGTGATGCAGCGTATGACTTTGATTGTGAAATGGATCTTAAAAAGTTTGAACGCTTGTTAGAGGACCACCGGACATTGTTGGACCCGGATTGTAAAAATGGAAAGAAAAAATTACGTACGATACTAGATCTGTTGCAATGGAAGGCAGTAAATGGTATGTCTGATAAATGATTCGATGAGTTGTTATGGTTCATTAAAAATATGCTTCCAGAGGGTAACAATTTGCCTCAAACAACATACGAGGCAAAACAGGTTGTTTGCCCTCTAGGATTAAAAGTAGAAAAGATATATGCGTGCCCCAACGATTGTATTCTCTTTCATGGCGAGGAGTACAATTCTTTAGATGCTTGTTTGGTGTGTGGTGCGTTGCGATATAAGATTAAGCGTAGTGATGCTGGTGACGTTAGCGCGGACCGTCATAGAAAGAGGGTTCCCGATAAGGTGATGTGGTATTTTCTCATAATACCACGGTTGAAGCATTTGTTCACAAACGTAGCACATGCTAAGATGATGCGGTGGCATTAAGAAGAACATAAGGTCGATGGAATGTATAGACACCCCGCTGATGGGACCCAGTGGAGAAATTTGACAGAAAGTACCTAGACTTTACAGATGAGATAAGAAACATAAGGTTTGGCTTGAGTACGGATGGCATGAATTATTTTGGTGATTTGAGCAGTAGTCACAGTATCTGGTCTGTGACTGTATGTATCTATAACCTTCCTCCTTGGTTGTGCATAAAAGGAAAGTTTATTATGATGTCGGTTCTTATCCAAGGCCCGAAGCTACCTGGCAACGACATTGATGTGTACCTCAAACCATTAGTCGATGATTTATTATTGATGTAGAATGATGTTATACGTGTATGGGATGAGTATAAACGAGAGACCTTCACCTTACGAGCTATGTTGTTTATAACTATAAATAATTGGTTTGCACTTGGTAACCTGTCAGGGCTGACTATCAAGGGATTCAAGGCATGTATCTAATGTTTGGACGATATCGACAGCATGTATTTGCCAAATTATAGGAAAGTAGTGTACATGGGCCATCGTCAATTTCATAGTACCAACCACCCGTTAAGGAAGAAATATAAGCATTTTGGTGGGGCAGCGGACCACCGTATTAGGCCTATTCATCGTAATGGGAGGCATGTATTCGCTATGGTCAAGGATTTAAAAGTGGTATTTGAAAAGGGCCGTACTAGTACCAAACCTGCGAAGAGTACAGATGAAAATGCAAAAATATGGAAAAAAAAGTTCATATTCTAGGTCCTACCTTATTGGGAAGATTTATATGTCCATCACTCAATTGACGTGATGCACCCCGTGAAGAATCTGTGTGTCAACCTACTAGACTTCCTAGGTATATATGGGTCAAGCAAAGATACGCTACAGGCAAGTTAAGACTTACAAGATATGCAACAGCGAGCTGACCTACACCTGGAACTAAGAGATAATGGCGCGTACTTATGTCCCGCCAGCTACACACTTAGTAAGGAGGAGAAGGAAAGCATGTTTGAATGCTTGAACAGTGTGAAGATTCCGTCCTGATACTCCTACGATATAAAGAGATTGATAAACATGAAAGAGAAGAAAGTTTCATAATTGTCATGTGCTGATGATACAGTTGCTTCCGATTGCACTACGGGGTATTCTAACAGAAAATGTTAGAGCTACAATCACAAAGCTATGTGCATTCCTTCACAAAATTTCATAGAAGGTAATTGATCCAAGCCGACTAGAAAAGCTGCAGATCGATGTGGTCCACTGCCTTGTTAGTCTTGAGATGATCTTTCCTCCATCCTTCTTTGATATTATGACACATCTGCTTGTTCACATTGTCAAAGCGATTGGTATTCTTGGCCATGTATTCCTACACAACATGTTCCCTTTCGAGAGGTATATGATGGTCCTAAAGAAGTATATCCATAATCGTTCTCGTCCAGAAGGATGTATCGCAAAGGGTTACGAAACAGAGGAGGTCATAGAGTTTTGTGTTGACTACATTGATGACTCTAACCCTATTGGAGTTCCTGTATCACGTCATGAGGGGAGGCTAAGAGAAAAGGGCACACTTGGAAAGAATCAATAATGATCAATAACCTCGCTTCGTTCGCTAAAGCACACCACACAGTTTTGCAACAATCATCTTTGGTGGCTCCATACATCGAGAACCATAAGGAGCTCCTATTCTTCAAACACCCTAGAAAGTCTGCGGCCTAGATTACACGTCAGCACTGTTGGGGAACAGGTAGGCTACACTAGCAAAAATAAAACTTTTTCTACCCCGTTCAACCCAGGAACCATGCGAGTAATGGGATCATGGATCGTTACCTCTAGTCACGAGATGTGCTAGGACAGTGGAAGAAGAGATGGGGAAGCGCGTCCTCGATCAACTGTGCCTAGCTCCGTCTAATCGTCGGCGGCGAAGACGATGCAGCCTTGCGATCCTCACATCAAGATGATCAGCACCGCAATCGCAGCAGCGCCTCTACGGTATCCACACGTACAGGGACGGGATCACCTCACGCCGGTATGCTAGTACCACGCGTGAGGTTAGGGAAGAGACGGCCACAACCGGTGTAGCCAGGAGAGATGGTGGCTAGGGTTAGGGTAGGGGCTAAAGCAAACAACAGTCTTAGCAACAGCAATAGCAGCGACAGCAGCCTCTTCGTCCTAGTCCCTCCTCTCCTTATACAGTGCCCTCTCATGGGCCTTTAATTAGTATTAAAACCCAACAGATCTAATCTGTTCGTCTGGCCCGAAAGTTCTGGTCCAGACCCGGAACTTCCTAAAATAACCTTCTGTACGAATTTATTTATGTCCAGAACTTTCGGTCCAACCGGAACTTTCGGACCCGGAACTTCTGGTCCAACCGGAATTTCTGAAAATAACATTCTGTATCGAATTTATTTCGACCCAGAAGTTCCGGTTCCACCCGAAACTTTCGGTTCGTTCAGAATTCACCTTTCAAGCAGGCCCAGAACTTTCAGTCCAACCGAAACTTCCGATTCCTCTAGAAATCAAAACTGGGGCTGGCCCAGAACTTTCGGTCCCACCAAAACTTCCGGTTACTCCAGAACCCGGAACTTCCGACCTCAAGCCATAACTTTTGGTTCCCCTAGAATTCTCTTGGGCATATTTCCATCAAGCACGTGGATAACTTTGGTGGTTGGTTGCGACAGCACCTGATGGGTAATGTCTCTGTTGACAATCAACTGATTTGGTTGGCTATGGGGCCATCATCCTTAATCCTAACATATCAAGGTACTAAAGGGTAATAAAATGTACATTTTAGTACCGGGTATCCTTACCATCCGGAACTAAAGGGCTCCCGCTCGAGGTTTTAGAAGCCCACGCTAGGGTTTGGAAAAACCTTTAGTACCGGACAAACATACGAACCGGTATTAAAGAGGACTATTTGTACCGGTCTATGTCGTTACCCGGCACTAAAAGATGGGTGCTTATAAGGGGCCATGATCTCCCCCAAAAATTTCCCCACCAGCTTGCAACTGCTGCCTCCTCCATCCGTCCGTCGCCACTGAACCGTCCGCCACGCCGACTCGTCGTTTTTTGCTAGAGCCCCTCACTGTCGCCCCCAATACGCATCTCTATCCTCCTTTTCTTTTCACCACTTTGATACGCTGTCTCGCCGACTCTTTCATTGCAATGAGCCGTAG
>KE372890.1:846773-856858 GCA_000418225.1 Zizania latifolia | reverse complement strand
CGCCGCCGCCTTGCAGTGCACCGGCCGAAGGTGAAGAGAAGGAGGGGGAGGAAGATGGCTAGTGGAGGAGAGGAGGAGGAGGATGCTTGGAGAGGAAGATACAAGGTGGGAGGAAGACACCAAAATTAAGACAAATTTTTCTTTCAGCTCAAAAATCCTCAAGTGTTCTCATGGGAGGTTACATCTTTTATAGCCCCAAGGGCCAAAGTAAAAAGACTCAAATGCCCCTACTCTAGAATGTTCTCAAAGCGAGGCCCGAAGGGCAAAAGTGTAAAAGATACAGACTCAGGATTATTCGATGACGTGATCAACTTGGCCGTCACGACACCGCTAGAATTGACGGTACTTTTCACTTTCCGTTTGGTTTTGACGGTTTTAAGCCGAAGCCGTCAAAGCGTCCGGTGCCCCCGACCGTGCACCCGGATTGGGCCAATCCGACCCAGCTACTCCTCTTCAGCCCCGCGGTCGGACCCCCGTGTACCTGACTCGTACGGATCAGCACCACACCGGATCAACCCTCGCCGCTTCAGCTTCACGCACCCGGATTGGACCGGACGCCTCCGCGACCCCTCTGCCCGGCCGATGCCCGTCCGTGTACCTAAGTCGCACGACAGCTCCGTCACGGTCGAGTCTTCTCATCCTCTCATCTTCTTCACATCATCTCCCCGGTTGACAAACACTCATCTCCTCATGGTGTCTACCATGACTCCTCAGGAGCCCCTCGCCGTCACCCCCGGTATGCATCTCTATCCCCTACTTCTTTTCACCACTTCGATACGCTGTCTCACCGACTCCTTCATTGCAGTGAGCCGTAGTGGACACCGTTGCCACTGAACTGTCCGCTGCTGACTCGTCGTTTTTTATCGGAGCCCCTCACCATCGCCCCCGGTACGCATCTCTATCCTCCTCTTCTTTTCACCACTTCGATAAGCTGTCTCGCCGACTCCTTCATTGTAGTGAGCCATAGTGGATGCCGTTGTCACTGAACCGTCTGCCGCCGACTCGTCGTTTTTCGTTGGAGCCCCTCGCCGTCGCCCTTGGTATGCATCTCTATCCCCTTTTTCTTTTCACCACTTCGATTCCTTGTCTAAAGAGCTCAAATTTATCTTTCTTTTTAGATCAACCTAACGTAAAAGATTGGAAGGTGTGTACCTCCTGCAAGGTTGAGAACTTACTAAATGTAAATGATATGATATATGTGATGTAAATTTATGTAAATGAAATGCCATATGATCTAACTACATTTTCGTGATGGTATATGATCCAAGTCATTCGAACCAAGTCATTTGGACCCTTAGTGTCGAATACTGATGCAATCATTGTGTAACGTCATTGAGCACTGGCGATAACGTTACTCTGTTCTAGTAGGTAAAATGATTCTCGATGATCGAGAAGCTGAGTATATGATCCTTGATGAGATTGCACAAAGTGGCTATGAATGCTAAGATGTACAGGCGCAAGGCCAAGTGGCTGACGACATAGAGACTAGCGTGTACCTCAATATGTCTGGCGAGCAAGCTGATTATGAAGCCGAAGTTGGTGTAGCAAACGTAAAGTCTTAGTTTTGTCGATAATATTGTACACTTGATTTATTTTAAATCCATATGTGCAGCTCACAACTCTTCGAAATTTCTTTTCTAGCCCACAGAAGTGATAAGTCAAGTTCGTAAAAGGGATCCAACTAAAAAGATCGAGGGGATATGGGTCAACATAGAAGTTACTGATAACGGTGAACCAGTTGCTCCCACCGACGTTGCCACCAAGGTTGTAAAATAGGGTGGATATCTGGCTAGAGACACCATGCCCATCAGCATCTAACATTGGAAATCAACCCAAGAAAACGATCCACACGTGCTCGCTCAGTCGGAGAAGGACATGTTGTGGGAGAGATTGAGGATGCACTTCCAATTCCCAACTGATAAAATCGATAAGGTAAAAGAATGGGCTTTAAAGAAGATAGTAGTAGCTTTTCAAACATTCAAGAAGAATCTTTTCAACGTCTATGTTAAGAAAGAGAAGCAACCAAACTTCAATAAATTTCCAAAACTAAGGGATCATTGGGATTCCTTCATCGAGTACAAGTTGTCAGAAACAGGGCAAACCTCAAGCAGTCAAAACAGGTTGAATGCCTCCAAGAAACTATATTTTCACAAATTAGGATCAACGGGCTACAAAAAGCTGATTCCTATGATAGAGAACCTTGAAAAGGATTTTATCAAGAAGGGCATAACACCGGACACGTATGACTGGTGCGAACGTGTAAAGAACTAGTCCTTTGGCCACAGGGGCAAACTCTCAGATGAAGGACATGTGATTATTTCTGATGAAATAAGAGAACCAGTCCTAAGGCTGATACAAGCTCGCCAAGAAGTCCTAGAAGGAACCTTCCACCCTAACAGGGAAAAGGATGAGCTGACCAGAGCACTTCAAAATCCTGAACACCCTGGTTGCACGCGAGGTGTTGACGTGGTTCCGTGGAAGTGTGGCTTCTCAGGACCAAGACAGCTATAGAAGCCATAGGAGGAGCAAAGTGTTATAAGAAGAGAGGGTCCGTTTGTTGGAAGAGAAGCTAGTTGTAACACAGGAAGGCATGGCTATAGAAATTAAAAGACAAGCGATTGCAACAATTAGCGAGATGCATTCAACAGCAAATCCAAATTTGCAAGAGCAACTAGCTAGCCCCGCTGGACGTGCACGTAGCAACTGTGCTTCCACATGGATCCCCGATGAGGATGAGAGACATTATCCTATGGATGACATAACTCACATTACGCCGTTTGACCTACACATACCGGTAAGAAACATATCGGTTAAGGTGGCAGCCGGCGATGCTTATGAAGTGGTGAAAGATCAAACGATGCATGGGAGCACTATCCAAAGTGGATACTCTAGAGTCTTAGTGACCACCATACTTCAAGGCTATGAAAACCTAGAGCTTGACATCCCTAGAGGCGATGGGGTTAACACATTGGGACATGCGATCCATAACTTCATTCTATGGCGTAAACGTTACATAATTTTGAGACCCTTACCAACGACACCATTACACACGCCCTCGGTGCCCCTTCCGGACCCTCCCATTCCATCGCAACAAATGTAGGAGCATGTCCCTCCTATTCCCTCACCGAAAATGCAGAGGAGTCATAGTCCTCCTCCTTTGGAGAGTGACATCTCTCGTTGTTAGTCAACTCAGCCGCCGACAAAAAAACAAAGGAAGAAAGCATCGCTTGAAAAAACTCTCATCTCCGTGACACAAAAGCAGAGTTCTAGTAAATCACAAAAGTCCATGATGGCTAAACGGGCCTATGACCTGACAGAAATGGAAATAGAACAGCTAGAGCAAGCCTAGGTAAAAGAGCACTTCGCACCGAAGGTGCCCGAGAAAAAGCTGCCCATCGATCCTGCGGCAAAGCAATTCTTCATCGATAATAGCAAGCCTCCCGCACAAAGACAGCTCAGTACAGACTACGAGCATATTCTTATCAAGAGTTATCATGCATCGTCCTCTTTCTGCCGGCAAGAAAAAGACGTAGAAATTTACAAGTATGATATTGAGGTCTTTATCAATGACACCAATATTACAACGGATCAAATTTTGAGTCTAGCACCGATACAGACAGTGCCCCTCAAATGGAAATATGAATTGGACAAGCCTCTTGTGGGACCTTCCATGAGTGGTACATGGAGGTCACCCAAAAAGATAGAGAATATATAGTTGCCAAAATCACCGAGAAATACTACTTCATGACGGAGGACATAGTCTGGATTGATTTTGAATGCATATATGACTTGTACCATGCTTTGGACATCAGGTTTGTTAGCTACTGGCTTTTGTAAGTTTAACTTTCGTAAAATTATTAACGTCAAATATCGTAGCTTTCTCTCTTAATTTTTTGTCGTTTTATATATGCACATGTCATGTTTCATGCAGGATGCAAATGCAACAATTACGGAAAAATTCATTGTGACATGACTTGGGCTTTATGGACCCTCGGCACATAAATGAGCAGCTAATTAAAGATAAGCTAAAAGAGACGTTGCTTACATTATGTCGCTACTTGCACAAGCAACATTACAAAAATGAGATACTTTTACCTTACTATTTCGTGTGAGTGTATTTACCATACGTGTTGTATTCCTATCTTATCTAACAAATTAATTAGGTAATTACCTAATTTGTTTGTATATGTGCAGGTTCCATTGGATACTCCTTGTGGTCGACATAGAGAATAGTAAAATTATTGTATACGACTCGAATGAGAAAGAATAGAAATTATACCAAAGCATTATAGATTTATTGAACAAGTAATGTCATCCAATAGATAGACCGGTACTAAATATTGATATGATTAATTGAACATAAGCTTCAAACACCGTTTACTTGAATGTGCAGGGCTAGAAAAGTGTTCCATAACCAGCACCCGGGAGATTATAAGGAACAACTTGAAGTCCATTCCATGAAATGGGTATGTATGTAAATTATATATTTTCTTAATTAGTTCCATGCATGAAATAAGACACTAAAATCGTATAACTTATTTTTCCCATTGAATATTTGGAGGCAGGAGGATAGAAACAACTTGTGTGGCTACTATGTCTGTCAGTACATATAAGATTTCATACACAAAAAAGGGCCAGTCACAAAAAAAGATTTGACAGTACGTCCTATCAATTCAATGTTCAAATATTTCAATGCTTATGGTACGGTATATCCAGAAAATAATAGTTTATTTAATATATTCACATTTTGGAATGACAGAGGAAGGAGATGCAACATAAAATTCTTCCCAAGGACCGTATTCAGGCAATTTAAGAACAACTTGTTGGCTTCATTCTCGATGAGATTATATGTCCCGGTGGAGAGTTCTACCACATAGAATAAAGAATTTTTATTTCAAATAATATAAAATGATTATGTATATACATTATTTGTGATTACATGTGTTTATTCCATAGTACATTACAATGATTTTGTATATATAATTGTAATTTATTCTCAAAGCAATTAAAACCAGCGTACGAATATACGAGTCATGTATAGTACAATCAGCACTGATTCTAATTAAATAAAAACACCAACAAAACATAAAAAAATAGCACCTTTAGTAGCGGATAGGGAGCCCAGCTGATACTAAAAGACCAAGCTTTAGTACCGGGTAGGGAGCCTAGCTGGTACTAAAGCTTGGTCTTTTATACCACGTGGTGGGTTCTCCACCCGGTACTAAAGGGTCTATTAGTACGGGTCGAATAACCGGTACTAATGTACCATACCCTTTAGTTCTGGATAGATAGTACCGACTTGAAAACCGTGACTAAATGGGGGTTTTCAACCGGTACTAAAGACGCGCTCTCTAGTAGTAAAGGCACAATAGCATGTACACATAATCAGATATGAATATCAGGGAAGGAAGATTAGCAGTCATGTCAGCCAAAGCAAAATCACTTACAATGTAGTAAGGCTTAGGTTGCTGAGGACATTAACTGTGCTAGATAATCGGTTATATTTTTGCATATAACTACATAACGAATTAGAAGAACTATCAGAACCATGAAATAAAATACCATTGAGAATTTGAACTGACTTGTGAGTACTTACAGGCTAGAAATATTTGACAGAGAGCCAAGTGAAAAAGACAGATTGCCAGTCAGGTTGTTGAAAGATACATCTCTGTAAAGATATTAATAACCAATATATTCAACTTCATTCATTTTTGCAAAAAAACCAAGATGCTGCTTGCTATCGCTATAAAGTTGTCAAATTTTAGGATTCATTAAGTTTTGTTTACTGCAAAGATCATGCTACTGGTAAATTTGCTAGGACACCTTCTGAGAATGCAAAAGACATGGCTGTTGAGAATCTTACAAACAAAGATCCGGGCTCTAATACATCTATATCAAGTCATGTTGGTGATGATAGAAGGAAGAGGCATCAGATGGATGATCATGGTATTGCTTTTCTTGGGGACAAATTCGATAGCTTTGTTGTAGCCTTAAAAGATGACTCTTCTCAAGATCCAAAAGTTGTGTCACTGGAAGAAGTTGTTGCTGCTTTGAAGGCTATACCTGACTTAGATGGAGATGATGATGTTTTTCAAGATGCATATAATTTTCTAATTTCAGATGATCACAAGTTTAATGCACTACTAGCACTTCCCAAGGGACTTAGGAAGAAGTGGCTATTAAAACATATTAACAAGTGAAATTGTTAATATGTTTAATTAGCTTGTGGATGTCTTTACTTAGCTTGTGGACTTATTTCAGAAACTTGTCGTGTTATCTTAGCTTGTATTTCAGAAACTTGTCGTGTTATCTTAGCTTGTGAACTTATTTCTGTGAGGAGTTTTGTCCCAACACAAATGAAATTGATGATCTTGATGTTATGTGGAGAAGTTTTTGATTATGTGAAAATATTATGAAGCCTTATTTGTAGCTAATGTTTTCCTATAATAATAAAATTGATTCCATTGTTTGATCATCCAAACATGTTTTGGAATTAGTTCTCAGATTTTAATTCTATGAAATACCCAAACAGAAATATTGGATTTCAATTAAATTCCACACAATTCAATATTTTATAGAATCTGAAATGGATTCTAATTCTTTCGATACCTAGGATCCAAACAGAGCCTAAGATTTGTGCACAAGGTTTGCTCGGTAGTGTCCTCCCCCTCGTGCATCCAGCCTCTATCCTCGTGAGGGACCGCCACCGGCCTTTGTCACATCCCGCACCAAGATTCAACATAATGGAAAAAAATTATCTGAGTAAAATTTGTATTAGAGAATGATTACAATGACAAAAGAGTAAAATATATTTAGTGATTTACATTTTCATGGATTTTCCTGTTCCAAGAAATATTTGTAACTATATTTATTCTGATTTATATTCGCTATGTATTCGTATTTGATAGTATTTATTGTCGTATCAGTATTCGTGATATTCATTTTCAAATCCAAATAAAAAATAAAAACAAATATAATATTAGTTGTATCCATCCGTATTCAATTTATTTTCGGTCCCGACATGGCTTCTTGTTTTTTAAAATAAATAAACACCAAATGACAAAACTCTGCTTTATTATAGGTACATTCATATTTCTAATTTTCAATCCATAAAAATAAGAATTTGTTTGGTTGAGTTATAAACTTTAAAAAGTTGATATGAGATATGAACTATATGAAAGTTGTTTTAAATAGAAAAAAAATCAATATCACTTATTTATGATATGATTGGTAATTATTAGAAGGTGACTTTATGTTTATATTTAATTATAGTGGTTGAGAATCTATAAAATCTTAAAATCTTGATCTAGTCATCTTTTACATTTTAAGAATAGTGTGTTTTTCATAAATCTAAGCGGAGATGTTTGGTTCAGCTCTAAGATTTTAGATAAAAAAACTGCTTGAAAAATCACAAACACACCTAGGGCTGGCAACGAGCCGAGCCGAGCTAGCTTGAGCTCGGCTCGGTCGAGCCGGGTGTTGAACAAGCCAGCCTGGCTCGGCTCGGCCGCTCAATCGAGCTAAAAACATGGCTCGGCTCAGGCTCGGCTCACCTAGGCAGGAACAGAGAGCGATGTCACGCCCACGGGCATTCTGCATTCGTCATTTTGCCAGGCCAGCAGCAAGTAGTTTGCCAGGAAGGACGATAGAGAGCGGTGGGCGCCAGGGTGCTGCGGTGGTGGCGACGGGTGCTAGGGCACTGGGCGGTGATGGCGGTGGGCGCCAGGGTGCTGGGCGGCTGGATCTAGGGCAGCGATGGCTGTCAGGGTGGAGGGGGCGGCAGAACCCTAGAAATGAGGCTGGTGACGACCGCCAGGGCAGAGGGGCAGCGGTGACGGCGGGATCCGGGTGGCGACGGTTGGATCCTGGGCGGCAACGGTGGGATTTGAGATCGTGAGATGGCGGTGGTTGGTTTCGGGGCGGTGGCGATGGAATCCTGGGTGGCGGCGGCGGGATCTGAGGTGGCAGGCCGGTGACGGCTAGTTCCGGGGCGACGGTGGCGGCCCGGGGCAGCGGCGTCGACGATCGGAGCCTAGAGGCTTGCTCTGCGTGTCGAGTAACCTGAGTTGCTTTTAGGGGTGGCAACGGGGTGGGTCAGGTCTAGGTTGATTAATACCGAACCTGAACCCGTCCCCGCTTGGACCCGCCCCGTTCGAACCCGCGGGTTAAAATCTTGCCCTAAACCCGGACCCGCTGGGTCCCCGCAAACCTGATGGGTCCCCATAAACCCGATGCTGGGAGCAGAAGGGGGACAGTTGGGAGACGACCGGGAGGCGGCAGGAGAGGCAAAGGGTGGGCGGTGGCGATGGCGGCGACGCTCGAGGTTGCGGATCTAGCCGGTGGAGCTCAATGTGGCTTTAGATCGCTGGTCATAGAGCTGGCTATCGAGGCTACACAGTCTGGTTGTGATGGGAACAGGCGGCGTGACAGGGAGCCTGCTGGGGACAATGCAATGCGGACGGCGGCCGCACAACGTGACAGGGAGCTGGCTCAGGACGACGTGACGCGGACGGTGGCTGCGCGACGCGGACGACAGCCGCGCGACGTGGTGCGAACGGTGGCGGCGTGACGCTGCTCCCTAGGCTGGCATCTAGGGCGCTGGGAGGAAGGAGTAGGTGAGAGGAATAGAGGATTGAGAGCTAGGGTTTGAGGCTAGAGGGCTTTTATTTTAATGGGCTTGTTTTATTGGGCTGGGGACCCGTGGGGACCCACTGATCAAATATCAAACTCGAACCCGGTATAAATCAGGGCCCCGACCCGACAGATCCATGGGTCAAAAACAGGACCCGACCCCGGCCCCGTCGAATCTATTGCCACCCCTAGTTGCTTTGCTTGAGGCTGGGCTCTAAGGACTAGGTCAGATTATTGGAGGCCTGTGTGCTGGGATGCTGGTCGAGTCGTCGAGCCACTCACGAGCTGGCTCGACTCAGCTCGACCAGCTGCCAAGCTAGAGAGGCCGACTCAAGTTCAGCTCGAGGACCTTGCGAGCCGAGTCAGGCTCGACTCGGCTCGGTCGAGCCCGAGCTGACTCGTGAGCCACGAGCCAGACTGCCACCCCTAAACACACGCTAACACGTGATACCTATCCTCACGACAGAGGATCGAGTTCCCACACCGCAGCCCCCTTCCGGATGACACGGCCGGCCTCCTCCACCGCCACGCTGCCTCACCCCGTCGCACGTGTGGCCGGCGAGTAGGCTAGGAATCACAGCGTGGACGGGCTCATGTCCTTCTATCCTCCTCCCTCGTGCGGCCTATTCTCGCACAGGTCCAGCCAGAGGGTTTGGAGGGGCCGGTGATTAACTTATCCAGTCTGTTTCTTCTGGTTTCTGATAGCTATCCACTTGCTCCATTTTGTTCCTTTTTTTTTTCCTTTGATTTCTTGTGATATTTTAGAACGGGAATCATGCGCCCAATGGACTTTTTGTACATTGGATTTCAGGTCGCTGTCAAAATCCACCGGCGCATTTGTTTGTTCTCGCGGGAAAATTGCCCCTCAGATGCCGAATTCCCCACAAGCTTCTCTAACCTATCACAATCAGCTTCGGGGGCTTGTCTGGATCCTTAGATGCTTCTGGACCCTATATAGTTTAGGTTCTTGATTATCGCCTAAATTTGGGTAAGATCACGCTGCTCTCTGCCGTGGCTTAGATTGGTGGCTAGTATAGTGGTAGCCAGCCAATAAACCTCTTTTCAGGTGTATTATTAGCAAACGGAAAGTGCGTGTTGGGATAATTTGAGAAGAGGGCGGTGATGGCTGGGGAGGAAGCAAAGCCAGCGGCGATGGCGGTGGTAGTGGCCATGAAGGGCCACCCGGGGTCTGGCAAGTCCACGGTGGCGCGCGCCATAGCCGCTGCCCTCTGCTGCCCTCTCCTGGACAAGGATGATGTCAGGGACTGCACACTGCCCCTTGAGCGTGCCGGCGGCCTGGCTGTCGGCATGCTCAATGAGATCTCCTATGCCGTGCTGTGGCGGATGGCAGAGAGGCAGGTCCAGCTCGGCTTGTCCGTTGTGGTGGATTCACCGCTGTCACGCCGTGCGCATCTTGAAGCGCTCATCCGCCTGCCAGCTGCGCTTGTTATTGT
>KE372890.1:831331-846758 GCA_000418225.1 Zizania latifolia | reverse complement strand
GAAGAGGAATGGCGTCGAAGGCTGGAGGAGCGAGGGGCTGCAGTGGCAGAAGGCAGTGGTGATGGATGGCATAAGCCGAAGACATGGGCCGAGCTGGAGAGGCTTCGCGATGGATACCAAGGTTGCACAGAATATGAATTTGGGGATGTGCCAAGGATTGTTGTAGATACAACTGACCTGACGGTTGATTCAGAGGCAATTGCTGTCAGGGTTGTACAGTTTATTAGATCTGTTCTTGCTTGTGGCCATTAAGTCTGCTGTTAGTTCTTACCAAGCATTTTGGGTTGAGATGCAAATGGGCAAAACACATAGGTACCCATCAACCCATGCTAGTTCATTTGGGTTAAGATTTTGTATCTGATCTGAACTAGCAAGTGGAACAAAAGTGCGCTTTTGAGTTATATAGGATGGGTCAATGGGTAGTTGGGTATCCATGAATAGGTAAGCTTGCATCCTAATTTTGGGGGAACTTAAGGTTCATCAAGTTATTGAAATGGGGAATAACAGTAGGTTACAATTTCATGATAAAATGTTGAGGTGCTGTACCAGTCCTGTATAGTGCTTATTGTTTTTGTGTATTCTTTCTGGTTTATCCTGCCCTGTCTTTTCTTGTACAATGGGTATTCTCACTCTTTTTATGGGTGTAATGTAAAGGATGTAAATATATCCAACTCTGTCTGGGGCCAATTTAAATCCCTTTCAAATCTTAATTCCTCGTAATGAAGTTATCGCACTTCCCCACCCTTCTAAAAGAGAGCAAAAAATGGAAATAAGAAAATATTATGGTAGATTAGTTTGGGTTAAGTTGTGTTAGTCTTGTGTTAGGGGGAGGGAGGGTCCTTTCCCCTAAAAGGTTATGTTAGGTTTGGCGAGCCAATTTAAAAACCCAGCCACTCAAATGAAGATAAAATCTAAGTTTAGATTTCAACTCTAATCTATTTCAACTTACTTGGGGTTAAAAGGTTATGGTAGATCAGTCTGGGTTTTTTTGTTTTTTATTTAAAAAAGAGATCAGTATGCAGCGTATTTTTATGCAGTTATATCTGCTTTACGTTACAGTTTTGTAAATTTTCACACAATTTCCTTCTACAGTCTGTAAAGCATTTAGTGAATCTCCAGGAAAGTCATTAGTTTGTTGATGAGAATTGAGGGTTCAATAGATCTACTCTTATATAGTCAAGTGGATCAATCTATCAGAGCATGTGGTCTTGAGAATTCGAGGTGAAAGGTGCGTTGCACGGACAGCGTGTTGTTCATTAAATTCGTGAGGTTGCTATCTCTCAATTCTACGTCGAGAAGGTCGGGCTTTCCCCGTATCATTTGTTATTGTCCATCAGGATCTCCTGCTCTTGATATCATCCTTTTATTTGATCAATGTCCTTCTATTGTTTGTTTTCCCCGTATCATTTGTTATTGTCCATCAGGATCTCCTGCTCTTGATATCATCCTTTTATTTGATCAATGTCCTTCTATTGTTTGTTTTCTGTATTGAAGTTTCAGAAGGATTCTCCATTAAATTTTGTAGCCATATTGATTTCCATAGGTCTTTGTAGTAACACCATGTGTTTTTTGAAATTACTAAACCGCTGGTCTGAAGATTAATATGACATTTGCTAGTGCTACAAGAAGCCTAGTCATGACTCATAACTATTATATAAGTCCTACATTCTTTCCAAAATTTTCACAATCTCGTTACCTTAGTTGATGGAATTTTGGAAATTCCAGAATGATTCAGATATCATTTAGTTCCATGCACAGGGAGTCGCACTACAAAAATGAGTTTGGAAGAACAGTAACAGTTAAAAAAGTTGGACCAAATGAAATGTGGAGCAACTATGTCAAGTCCTGATGTACTGATGAATTCTTGTTGAATGCTCAGAGGTCATCAGGAACTTCATGCAAAAGCTGGATTTTAGCGATGCGTGTATAGTTACTAAGAGCAACTCCAGCTCCAGCAGTTTCCTAAAACTCATTCCGTATATCTCTCATATAGGAGATAGCCCTAAAAGATTCCATCCCTATACAACTCTGGCCTCTAGCAGCTTCGCTAAAACTCATTCCTCATATTTTTGAATCATCTTTTTTATTATTATTCAATGGTAAAAATTATAACGGTAAAAATTCCAACGGCTATTTTTCTAACGACTACATTTCCAACAACTATATTTTTGTCGTGAATTTTTAAATTTCCTGAATAAGTAAATATCCTCTAATTAGTCCAAATAATTGATCTAAAAAATATCTTAAAAATCATACATAAAATAAAATCTCCTTTCTTTTTCTTCATCTCCTTTTTTTTCTTCTTCCTCTCTCCATTTCTCCTGCCTCCTGCTTGCGTGTTTGTTCTCTAGAGAGCATGGCGCACGGGGCGTTGGGAGGGGCGGCCATGACAGCGGGATGGCCGGGCGGAGCAGCAACGTGACGACCAGGCGAGGCTGCACGGCGGCGGGCACTAGGGGCCGATGGGTGGCGAAGGGCACCGCAGGCCGACGCGGGCTTCACGGCCGACACTAAGGGCTGGCAGGCGACGGAGGGCGGCGGGTGCTAGAGAAGGTGGCGGACTGGACGGCGCCGGCTAGAGGGCGGCGGGTGGCGAGCGGCTGGAGAAGGCGGCGAGTAGCTGGTGGAGAAGGCGCGCATAGCACGTGGGAAAGGCTGAATAGGGAAGGAGTTTTGTTCCCTACATTTAGGGATGAGGAGAGAGGAGTAGAGAATGAGATAAGGTAGAGGATGGGATAGAGAATCTGTTGGAGAGTGGTTTTTTTAGCAAATACCTTAAATTTAACTATAGGAAAACAGATGTTGAAGATGCTCTAAGATCTACCGTGTGCTCTAGTATTCTATGTTTGTCGTTTTGTTATTTTATTGTACTTATTTCCTTGTGCGCATTCCGTTAAGCCTGATATAGCTATCTCATTTTGTGTTCTGTCAGTTTCTTGGTGCTAGATGGCATCTACTATTCTACAACCTGGGGTGCCTGTTACTTTGCAAGATGTAGGGCCTTCCTCGGAGTTGTTCAGACATGGAGCATCCCTTAGAGTAACAGGAACGTTTGTATACATATAACTATACTAAGCATCCTTTTAACTTTCTTCTGAACATTCACTCGTTAGTCCTCAACTGTACTAATCTTTTTTTTTCTTGTTTGGTTTTGTTTTCTCCAGTCTTCAGTCGTATGATTTGAACTATGCGGTTGTTGTTATTCAAGACGGCAGTGCAAGCTTCAAGGTTGACACTCAACATTTGAGGGATGTCAGCTTCCGCACTAATTCAACTTACCAGTTCATTGGTGAACTCCTGATTAAACCAGATGATTATGTATACATGTGTTAACAACCTCGATCACAAATCAAACACTACCCAGATCACAGCAAGAACAAGTTTAGAACTCTCTCTCGCGCAGGCTGAACAGCCTGCCGAGCCGCCAGCCAATCCTTCTTCCAGTCCAAGTTGAGATACAATGTGTCTTGACCCCCTTTATACCCATATCTCCTTCCAGCTTGGCAACTAAAGCCCCTTACACAGCCTACAACAGCCCATACACACACCTACAGCCTAACTCCTAACATTCGCCCCTTCTTGAAAATTAGCTTGCCCTCAAGCCAGTGCTTCCAAGAATTCAGGCTGAAGCTTCTCCAAGTCCTTCCATGATACATCTTCGACTCGACCTTCGATCCATTGCACTAGTACCTAGTTCTACATTTGTTAGGTAAGTACTTGTAGATGAGTAGCTTCTCTTCTTCATGAATGCAGCAACCGAGAAGCCTAACCAAGTTTCTGTGCTGTAATTTGGCAATAAAAACCACTTCGCTTCTGAACTCCTCAACACCTTGCCCAGAACCCTTGCCGAGTCTCTTGACAGCCACTTCTACGCCACCCTCCAAAACTCCCATGTAAACATTTTCGAAGCCTCCTTTTCCAAGCATGTTGTACTCGGAGAAATTGTTTGTCGCCGTGAGGATCACGTCCCAGCCAACCAATGAAGACTCCGCATTTTCGTCCCCAGCTTCGTCTGAATCATTCATGCGTTGTGGTGGATATTTGCTCTGAACCTTGTTGCTTCGATGTTCAGCTCTTGGTTTGCATATAAGGCATATGCCTGCAACTGCAACTATCAGCAGCAGTAGAGCAGCCATAACCGGGAGTACAACCTTCAGCAGTGTGCCTTTCTTCTGGTTAACAATTCTGGACTCAACCATGAAGGAACTGAAGTAATTGGAATCCAGTGTGTGATTAGCTCTTATGGCCATCGAAGTTGCATCAGAACCTGAATCAGCAGAAGACAATCTGCCAGCAAACAAATCTATGTCATCCTGAGTGCAAGAACCCGATGCTGCTTCTAATGAGGCATTGGCTGATTGATGACGCCCCATCAGAAAATTCCAGAAGGAATCAGAGTGCTCATAGAACACATAGAACAGGATGGACGATGCTAGGAAGAGAGCCAAGAGTATGCGCCAGACTTGCTATTCTTTCTAACAGGGACATTCAGCTTTGTCAGCTCTGCTCCCCATTGATTCGATGTGGCGATTACAACCCTTTCAGTAGGACAAAATCCAATAGAGGAAATCAGTGAACCGAGATGAGCCTTCTTGCTCCAGTGAGAAACCTCCATCGTCTTTACATCCACAGCACAAAAATCGCCATCATGGCTTCCTAAAGCCAGATACTTCCCATCCATGCTAACTGAAAGTGTGGAGATAGGTTTTCCCAGGAGTCTCTTGTACCCAATTCGACTCCACTCACTTATACTCCAAACAACAGTTAGAACTGTGTTACCTTTTGCAATGGTACAAAACAGAAATGGTTTCATGCCATCCCTAGAAAAGCGGCAACATTCAATCTTCTCATTCGAAGATCGAGTCAAATTGACCAATGGTACCCCCTCATCTCTCTTCCATATTCCTGCAGAACCATCAGTGGATGTGGAAACTAAAAATTTAGAGTCTAAGCTGATATCCATGTCTCGGAAAGACCTATGAGTCTTGGGTTCATCTAAGAGCACATTCATGCTTGGCCAATGAAATATTCTGAGATGCCGGTCCTCACCACCAATGGCAAATTTAGCACCATCTGTGCTAAAAGCGAGACATTTCTGTGGTCCAACAGATTCAAGAGCTGGAGCATCTCTTGGAATAAGTTGAACAGTGAACTCTTCAAAAATCAGCTTGAATAGCCTGCACCCCTTGGCCGTAGCGCAGACGATCTCGTCACCGCTGAGGTGCACCTGTTGGAGCAAAACGAGAGGGGGTGGCTGCGGCGGTGGCTGGCTGCGCGCGGAGGACGGCGCGCAGAGGGGAAGCACGCGGCGTACACAGCGGCGGCGGGCACGGCACCTTGGAAGAGGCTTGGCTGGAGCAAATGTCACGTAGACTGGGCGACGGTGCTGGCAGCCCTGGCACACGGCGGCGGTAGATGCAGGCGGTTGGCGCGGATGGCCCCCAGGGCGGAGGCGCCCATGCCACGGGCGGTGGAATCTCCTCAGCGCCGCATCTGATACCCAACGGTGGAATCTGCAGGCGGCGCGGCACGGCGCAGGGGAACGCCTGGGCGCGGCGCGACCGACGTGCGCGCATGTCGGCGACGACGGCTTCGTCCTCGGCGGCGGAGTCGTTCCTGCGCGACGACGAACTCCTCCTCCATGAGGAGAAGTCCTGGACACGCTCGAGCTTGAGGAGGCGTAGGCTGCACTTGAAGAGCGGAGAGACGGGAAAGGAACCCCGGACGGAAGGCGAACGGCTCTGGGGAACTCCTTGGCGTGGTGTGGCCGGCTCGCGCATGGATGGAGGCACCGGTGGAGAAGCGGCAGAGGAGGCCGTTGGGGTCGATGGCGACGTGGAAGCCGACGACGTTGGGGGCGATCTGCGAGGAGGGCGCCACGATGGACGTCGTGGGGTCGTCGGGGCGCACAGGTGCAGCGGACGGAGGCGCCGAGGGGGAGTCTGTGCCGGTGGAGGGGCTCGCGGAGGGCGCCGGCAGAGGACATCGATCTACAGGAGCCTTCAACGACAGCAGATCTACTCGATTTCTCTGCTCGAACTCCGATCTCCTCCTCTCCTCCTCTCCTCCTCATCCATTCTCTTGATCTACTCATCCATCATCTTCAACAATCGATCAATCTTTGCTTCCATCTCGAGCAACGAGGCTCTGAATAGCCTGCAGGCTCTGAAGGAGATACAATGTGTCTTGACCCCCCTTTATACCCATATCTCCTTCCAGCTTGGCAACTAAAACCCACAGCCCATACACACACCTACAGCCTAACTCCTAACAACATGAACTTCTCAAAAGTTTATCAGCTTATTTGATGTGCCACTGGAAGATGCTACAACAACGACTTGTTTTACATCTCTGCAGGCAATTCTGAAAGCACGCGTTGGTAGGAATGTCGATGGCCTTGACCTGAACCTCTACCAGCAGTCTCTGCTCATCCGACGACAGTATGAAGCCAAACTACGCTCCAGGCGAGCATGATCCAAAGCCTTGGAATCAGAAACAGAATATCCTAATTCTTCAGTCTTACTACCTCTATTTTCACGTTGTAAATTGTTTTGATTTTTTTAAGTCAAACTTCCTTAACTTTAACAAAGTTTAAATAATAATATATTAACATCTACAATATCAAATAAATACATTAATAAAACATATTTAATGGTTAATTTAATGAAACTAATTTGATATTATATTATTAGTATATTTTTTATAAAATTGGCTAAAGTTCAAGAAAATTACTTTGAAAAAAGTTAAATGGCTTACAGTATGATACTGTAAACGGAGGGAATAGCTTCTAAGTTGTTAGATTTCATATAATACAAGCATATTTGATTTTTTTTATATAAATCAAAAATAGAGTGAAAAGACTGTGATGCCCCTTATTGAACCAGGAGGGGTGGTTGGGGTAAAATTGGATGAAAATTAAATGAATGATAGATAGGTGAGGAGGTGTACTTTAGAAACATGTTTATATTTTGGGATAAATTTTAAACTATAGAAATACTTATATTTTGGGACAAATTCACCCGATCTCTTAGTTGATTCGTTATACTCTCTGAATTTTAATTATTTTCAATCTCTTCTATACCAATTCCATTAATAGATACTTCCTCATTGTTATGTATACCATGTAGTAGTATGCTAAAATTTTGCTTATACAAATTGCAAATAAGTAATCTGAGGCAGGCATGTGGGAGACATTTTTTTGAAGAAACCGTGGTGCAATTGGGCTTTGTCAGGTGTGGGCGGGCTGGGCCACCGCTGCCAGACTCAGTCACGTGAACAGTACCACGCGAGTACTGTTTACGTGGCAGCCAAGGATTAGTTAGGATCGCTGAGGATCACAATTAGCAGGAGATCTATTATTTCCTTAATATTAGAATTATTTCCTTACATATAGTTTCTCTATTTACTGCTAGATCTATTCCTGTGTATTATTCTAGTTTCTAAAGATAGAGCAGCTCCTCCTCTATATAAAGGGGCCAGCAGAAATTAATTAGTCAAGAAATAAATCAGTTTAGCCTTTATCCTAGCTCTAGCTCTTGCCGCATAGCCCCTGATGTCGGCCTCCTGGCCTGTGTTATCTGTTGCTGCTGGCCCTTGCTCTATCCTCCGTGCAGCTATCATGGTGTCGTGGAGACAAGGGACAGCACGCCCTCGCCCTCCTGTCAGCCACGATTACGCCCTCCGCTCGCTACCTCACATTACGCTACACAATGCTCGTGACAGACTTAATTTGGCAAAAGTTTGGAGACATCTGGCCATTATTTGGAGAGGAATATGTAGACTATATTAAGAAGTATTTCTTCAATTTTATATTATAAGTGGTTTAGTTTTTTCTAAGTCAAATTTATTTGATTTTGACTAAATTTTAAAAAATATTAATATCTATAATATCAAATAAATATACAATTAAGATATATTTCATTGCGGATTTAATGTAGCTAATTTGATGTTGTAGTTATTAATATATTTTTTCTATACATTTGGTCAAAGTTATAAAATTTTAACTTTAAAAAACAAACAACAACTTATAATATTAAACTGGTAGATTATAAAAAAGTCAATTAACTTGTAATATTAATATTAATGTAATACGAAGAGGAGTAGTAAAAGCAGTCTTGTCTTGTTCCTTGAGCATGGAGTTCTCCGACACATAAATTTTGATTCCTAATCATGGTAATTAGTTGCTTCATTTGCAAACAACATATACATTAGTGTTGCAAATAAAAGTTATGATCTGCATAGAAAATAACTTATAATCCATTAGGACTCTGTTAAAAATAAAGAGATAAGCAAGAGTTTGTGTTGTAATCGAGAAACATAGATTCTATCGTATCCTATACGGATTTGGCCCTATCTCTACACTATGCCTATATAAATAAGCACCAGCGGTCGGCTAACTTATGACATGAGAGACAACTCATTAAATCTGAGTCATTAAGTTGAGAGATTTCGTATCTATTAGCCACCCTATTAGAACCGATTGCTAAGAGACTATCAGGAGGTAGAAGACAAAACCCTTGTCGCCGACAATTCGACAATTTGATTCAGATAGAAAGATGACTACTACTAACGCTGGTGTGTGATTTTACCGTTTTTCGCTTTACGTTAATCAATCATGTGCTAGACAATTAGATCTTGGGTTTATGTACTGCTTATGTTTAAGTCATCAGCAAATTTTAACATTTGGTATCAGAGCAAAACTTATCTAGTTTTGATTGATTAAAGCCATCATTAAGTTCTTCCTTGTTAGATTAGATTGATCATGTTGTTAAGCCATGTTAATGTCGGATGATCATGTTATATTTTGTTGGATTAAGCTCAAGTTAAATTTTAGTAGATTGATATATGCATGAGGTTAGCCGTATTCAATCTGGTTTATTAAGTTTTGATTTAATTTTGATCTGTTGATTGATGCTATGCGAATTTGAGTCTACTTATGTTTAATTAAGTCTCAATTAGCAAAACAGAGATCAATTTAAAACCTATTAAGCTTATGTTAATATCAGATGAAGGCATCGATCTATTATTTTTACTAGTAGTGTGCACATGCTACGCAACGGTGAAAATCAAAAAACAATTATATTATTAGTCAGTTAAATTAACGCTACGGTATAAAATTAAAAGACAATAAATGAGATGAACTTAAAAATCAAAAAACAATTATATTATTAGTCAGTTAAACACAAAACAAATGTGTTAATCCCTTCAAAAGCATTCAAGTACTATACATTGTGAAATACTCTAACACGCTGAGAATAATGAGAATAAATATAAAAAGATAATAAATATCTTAAATTTAAAGTGAATAATGAGATAAATTTAGATTCACGCTAAAAGAGATCGACGACGAATTATTATATTATTAAATTCATAGCAAATATATTTAAAAAGAGTAGCATAACAGATATCATCATTTCTATTGTATATTTTGAAACCACCTAAATCTTACCACATTTAAGAATTTCTTCATGAATATTCTTTTTACATTCATTCTCAACTTACCCAAGCAGTAAAAAAACTAACCCAAGCAAATAACAAGTAAAATACAATAGTTGTCAACTGGTATAGTTCATTTGTCTGCATGAAATACAGAAAGGTTAGTAATTAGGACAAGATGATGTTCTGAAGTAGAATCAAACTAAACGCTCAACAAAATCATAGTAGCATCGATTATATTCACCCGAGATGAAAGACTTATCATCAGCTTAAGAAACTAAGGCACATCAGTACGAGAGAGGATAGAGAGAATTGCAAGGAATGTTAGCAGTACCACCAACCCTACAATTAAGAAGACATATAGCAAAATACAAAAAGGCAGTAGCATTCCATGGTGAAGTGAGATGAGGAGCTAGTCAGCAACACAGAACATTTTACCAAGGCCATCTCCACTGAGCATGCATACCAGGAGGGAGATAGAACAAGTTTATGAACAACAACCACAAGCTGAGCTTACGCCATTAATTTCTCATAATCAATAAGCCAGGTCACCGCATGGGTCATTGTAAACATGGATAAGAGGCAATAAAACGCACAGAGATGCAACTTCAAATATTTAGAAATTACCACAGCTGTTTGTTTTCATGTTCATGTTCATGTTGGTGTTCGTGTATGTGTTTTGTGTTTTGTACAAATATCTCAGGAATGGTTGAGTATAGAGACTAAAGATGAATGTGTGTACTCAGTGTTTTGAACTGTTAATTATGTCTCATATCTTTTCAAATTAAGCTTATTTTTTACTTTATTAGAAAAGGTTTTATATATTGCATCATAGGATAACTAATTTGGTTCATGGGCTAACTATTAAAATTAATGATATTACATGAAAAATACTATGGAAACAATCAGAATTCAGATCATAATCAACTCAAAGTTTTTGACAAGAAATCAAGCACGCCCGGATCAATGCCATCAGTGTTTGGTGAACTGATAGGTGCTAAGATTGTTAGATGTTGGACAAGAACTTCATTGATTATTTAGCAAAATCAATCATGATAAGAAATATATCAACCACATGAGCTGATACTATAATAATAAGGTAGAGATATGAAGAAACCATCCTACAATATATAGGATGAATAATCCAAAATGGTGCATTCATTAAGGTTAGATTGGAAATAACAACTCTGTTAGAGTACATCCTCTCAAGAAGAGGGGGCCTAGTATAATTTAATGTGTGATTGTGAAACCAGTTCCACCAAATTTCTCCTTGCCATCAATGGTGCCATTAGCTCATGTGATGAAATCCATTATTATAAGCAGACTACAAATAGAACACCACACATGGTATTTACCCATATAAATATGATTCTTACTAACCAGTTATTATTACATCAGCAAGATTGGATCCAAAAATAAGATTATGATGTCATTTACCATGGAGTTCTCTGCCACGCCCATAAGATGGAAGAGGATTAATAACTGGCTAGTTAGATGAATCCTGCAAAAGACTTCATATGAAGATCTCAACTGTGATAGTTCTTGCACTGTTTGTTTTAGTGTAAGGTCTTTACAGCTTGAAACATTAGAGCCGGTTACTGTAAGTTTCAAGAAATTATTTTGTGGAAAGACTGTTATGATATGTAATGCATTCAAGTGAAAGAATAATTTAATAGTTAAAAGTTATGAGGGAAATCATGTAAAATGATGAGGAGAATCAGGCTGAAATTGAGTATAAATCATGTAAAACAGCATGACTAAAAGGTCATGAGGAAAGAATAAATAAATATCTACTGTGATATAATTCATGAAGTTATCTTACTTGAGATCCGATTATTATTGCATCCCTATCGAGGGACAAAGTGAGATAACTGATAAGATTAAAACTCGCAGTCAACCACCTTCCAGCAGGCACAAAGAGCTCTGCCCCACCCTTTTCAGCAAATGAGCTGAGGTAGAACATTGCATTCTAAAATGCCTTTGTATTAAGAGTAGCACCATCACTAACAGCACCAAACTCAGTTATTGAGACACTGTGCGGCCGATGAACACTTGCAATTAAGAAGACATATAGCAAAATACCAAAAGACAGTAGCATTCCATGGTGAAGTGAGATGAGGAGCTAGTCAGCAACACAAAATGTAGTAAACCACAATGGAACTTATCGTGCAAGTTGCTGCCTGGGCTACAAATCAGTGAACACGAAGTACAGAAGACATAATAAAGTGATTATGAATTTGTATCATTCAGGTGATTTGTACATAGAGCCAACAGGCTACAACGTATTCAGAGTATCAAAATCTTGACTACTGTAATGCAAACATGCCAAGTAGATCTTACCTCGCCCTAGGACTTGGGTACACATCATTTCCAAAACTAAATCACGCTGAGTTTCATCAATCGATACCAGTGAGAAAAGAAAGAAAGATGAGAAGACTACAGACGAGGCAAAACACCTGACGATGGTGGAAGTAAGCAGTCATACTTGCCCTTGAGTCGGGACAGAAGAGCCAGCTTATCTCCCATACTCATATCAGGTTTTGCCAGATCAAACATGTCTTCTCTGAAGCTACAATGCAGAACAATTTGGTCCACAGGTCATCCAAAGTAGCAAAGGAAAGAGAGTCAAAAATACATTGAGATGGGACTCACCTTGACCACTCTCCCGTTTCTCTTGTGTGCAGTTCAACGGCTTTGTACAATCTACCAAGGGTGTATAGTGTTAATCCGAATTTACAGCATGCCTCTTCCTCCTGTAAAGTAGGAAATTGAGACAACCATTATTAGCATATATTGAACCCACTTGTCATCAATACAAAAGCACATTATCTCGGATTTTCAAGGCGAAGGTGAGGGTGTCCAATCTTGAAAATAGAAGTTTCTGGCCCTGTCCTATTCGGTGAAAGGACGAGATTTTTACAGATCAAATACAACAGAAAAGTGCTATAATCATGATTCTTAAGGGATAACCAACAACAGGAAGCCAAAAAAAAACTTAAAAACATGAGGAGAAATATTAGTAACTCATCCAAATAAACATGCTGGGGTTGATCTATGTAAAACATAACTATGGATTGACATTTGAAAATGATGCTAAAAATTACAGTTGCGGCATCAGTGTATTGGATAAGTGCCTGCAAAATTCCAGCTCATAACATAAATTTACGAGTATTACAATGCAACTTGATATAAGAACTATCTTACCTAAAAACCAGCAGCCGCGATCAGATTCTCACATGGTAGTATACAAGAAGCAAATTGCTGATTTATCTAGTGGTCAGAAGCACATCACTGGTACAGTTGAAAGAAATCAACCCAGTTTATAATACATCAATACATATGGAGTAGAAAGCTCGCATAAATAATAGATAACAATAATTCAGGCAACACTTACGGAGGGATGGCCTTAATAATCCTGTTGCCATCAAGTGTTGGATCAATACCCAATGGAGATGAGATAACTATGTGCTCAATGGGCTTCATCGACTGCAACAGTATATTAGAACAAATCAGAGGTAGCCTCGACAGAAACCTGAATACAAACAGCAGGGCAATGTAATGCTGTTCATCCAGAGTGAAGAAATAGAAATACATTTACATGAAGAGAGCACATTGTGCTTCTTAAAACTTGTGATTAAAATGATAAAGACATAGCATGATATTTTTAGAAAATTATCCACAATCCTATACATACAAACAAAATATCGATAAAAAGACAAAGTAACAACAAAATGTGCTGCGATGTCAAAACAATTATATCATAGGAGGCATGAAAAACTCTTACACTCGAATCATAAGGCATCACTAACAGGGTATGTGCATCAAGCACGAAAACAACTATGCGATTTAATGGAACTTTAACATCTGCAGTCTCCACCATTATGTGGTCAAGCATACCTACAGAAGACAATTGTCGCATATCTGCTTAAGAGACAACACTACCCAGAAGAAGCGCTGACATGGCAAAGGTGGAAATTGCGATGATACCATACCAGGAGAAGCTCTTCCCGTCAGCAATTTACTAAGCTTTCGTGACAGCGCAACAACGGCTGCCTCCATCTGTGAAGTGGTAGCCAATTTCACGGTCGGCCCAATGTCAAGAGCGTCTTGAACTGTATCGTGTCGACCGTCGTCCTCTAGCGACAATGCAACATACAAACAAATAAATGTGGGTGATTCATCAGAGTAAATGATTCCATTCAAGCCTTACTAAGTTATGATCCACAAATCACATAGAAAACTCATTACCGCATTCATAAAATTAGTTGCACAACAAAGCCACATATAAAACAAGTAACACATAGGCAGGAAAAGAGGCGCCTTTCAACAACAAAAATTAGAGGAATGGGGGAGTGGGAACACAGGCTGAGCGGAAGGGATCATATGATTATGTAAAATGTAAATAAATTCAAACTCCAATTCAATTCCCTTAGGAGAAGGATCATGCAATATTACAGACTATACTAAGAAGATCTAAATTAAAGCTCAGTTACCATTTAGTAAATCAAGAAGTTTATGTTTCTTCATTTTCCGAGAGGAGCGCTTTGCGGGATTTGTGGAACCTAAACTTGCTTGATGTTGTTCTATCTGTAAATTTGAGTGTTTCACAATCAGAGCACACGCAAACATATGTACAAAACAATGAGGACATAAACATATGTTAAAAAGCATTACAAGCACTACTATGCATGCATAAAGTATAAACAAATCTATGTGGAGGGCATCGAACAAACCCATTTTCCAAACGGCATCTGTGTCCTTAATTTTAATACTTGACTTCCAGTTTTTACTTCTGCAGCCAGCATGCCATTCCTATTCATTGAACAAAAACTTTTATCCCTTGCAAGGGCCACAATGGTAGAAAATTCTGCCAAAAATTTCTTCAAAAAACGTAAGCAGATTCAATATAAAACAAATAAACATCACAATTATCGATTATGGCATACAGAGAAACTTAACAATCCTCATCAAAAGGACATGAGTAAGAAGAAAGACAAGTAAAAAAAGAAGGGATAAATCATGTCGCTGAATAGACCATTGGGATATAAAATTGTAGTAAGAACAAAGAAGCAATGGTGGCACAGGCAAGCCATAACAGATAAAATATGAACAACTCCTTCACCTCCTTCTTGCCATATGTAGACCCCAAAATTAACTCCAAATCGAAACTGCCAATCAATAAATGCTAAGAAATCAATCAGTTAAGCAAGCGAGAAGCAATTACATTGCCAACCAGCAGCATTATCTGGCTTCTTCTCATCATCGTTCAGCGCAAGAACCACCGGTGGGATTGATTCTAGCTGCTGCCTCCACAACCTCCGCTTCCTGGAGGAATGCAACACTCGCATGGATCAAGAAGACCACAATACCTTAAGCCGCTAGAGGAAGAAAGGCGAGGGCATGATTGCGACCGCCGGAATGGATGAGCCCTTCATCTCGCACTCACCGGCACCGAGCCTCTGCGCCTGCTCTTGTGCATGAACCCTACGGACAAAGTGAACTGCATTAGCAACGACGAACAGCAGCATCCCCGCGCCGCAGATCAAAACTGGTTCCCCGACGAGATCCATCCCGCTGAACCCCTCCCCCACGAATCGGACAGCCTCAAGGCTAATCCCCTGACTAAACTAATTGTCTTACCGAGGAAAGGCATGGTCGCTGGTCAGCGGCAGGACTGGGGCACGACCGGTGCGTGGCGTCGAGGGGGAGGAGAGCATGGGAGTCCATGAGGTGCGGTCGCCGGTCGGCGGTGGAACTGGGGCGCGATCGGTGTGTGGCACCGATGGGGAGGTGGTGACGAGTGTGCGTGACGCGAGCAGAGCGCCGGCTGGAACTGCTGCGCGATCAGTGTGGAGGAGTGCGGGCGGCGGCGCGGGGTTGCGAGAAGACCAGCGGCTTGCGGGAGGGCGGCGGCAGGGGAGGGGAGCGGGCTGGCGACGGTGGGCGGAGGCGGGTGGAGGAGAGCGGAGGCGAGTGGAGGCGAGCAGGAGGG
>KE372890.1:795880-810879 GCA_000418225.1 Zizania latifolia | reverse complement strand
CAATTTTTTACATTGTGGTATATCTTTTATTTGATAGAAGATGAACATAGCATAGTGCTTAACCTTGCATTTTTATTGTAGATCATGGCACCTACTGCGAAGAATACTTCTATTTTTTACCTGCGACCAATTCTTGAAAGAGAAAAATTGTCCGGAACAAACTTTATTGACTGGTACAGAAATTTGAGAATTGTTCTCAGACAGGAAAAGAAAGATTATGTTCTGGAGGAACCCCACCTTGATGAACCTGAGGATGATACGCCACTGACTGAAAGGCGGGCTTATGAGAAGCACGCTAGTGATTTAGTGGATGTCAGCTGTCTCATGCTTGCCTGCATGTCCTCTGAGCTTCAGAAGCAATATGAGGACAGAGACGCCTACGATATGATCGTAGGGCTGAAGGGCATGTTTGAGAACCAAGTAAGGACTAAGAGATATAATGTCTCAAAAGCCTTGTTTGCGTGTAGGCTGGCTGAAGGCAGTCCAGTGAGTCCTCATGTGATCAAGATGATTGGTTACGTTGAGAACCTGGAAAAGCTTGGCTCTAAACTTGATAATGATTTGGCCACAGATGTGAGTCTTCAGTCGCTCCCTGCGAGCTTCGAGCCGTTTATCATGAATTTTCATATGAATGGCATGAAGAAAACATTGGCTGAATTGCATGGGATGCTCAAGACAGCCGATGAAAGCCTTAAGAAAAATCGTAGTCATGTGATGATGGTTTAAAAGAAAAGTAAGAAGAGAAAGCGTAAGGGTAAGGCTAAAGCTCCAGATGCGATCTTGAGCTCAAAGTCTAAACCGACTGGAAAGTCCAAGTCGGGCTCTGTTGGCTCTAACACTTGTCACCACTGCCATAAGCCTGGCCATTGGCGGAGGAACTGCAAGCTGTACCTGGAAGAACAGAAAAAGAAGAAGGGAAGTGTGACTTCTGCTTCAGGTATAAATGTTATTGAAATTAATCTTGCTACTCGTCCAGTTGATTCGTGGGTATTTAATACCGGATCAATGATTCATACTTGCAAATCGTTGCAGGGACTGAATAGGGCAAGGAAGTGCACAAGAGGTGAATTAGATGTTCGCGTCGACAATGGTGCAAAAGTTGCTGCGTTGGCCATCGGCGTTTATTCTTTATCGCTACCCTCAGGATTAGTTTTGGAATTGAATAATTGTTATTTTATTCCCGCCTTGGGTAAAAATATTATCTCTTCGTCATGTTTAGAGGAAGACGATTTTGAATTCGTAATAAAGAACAAATGTTGTTCGATATTTTCGAATGGTATGCTCTATGGTGTTTGTCCATTGTTGAATGGCTTATATGTTCTGAATCTTGAGGATACACATGTTTATAATGTTAATACTAAAAAACCTAGACGAATCGGTTCGGTCTAGAAATAGGACAAGAGAGCTTATCATACTCAATCATAAAAACTGCCCCATAGAATGAAGAGGGACAGTTGAGACTTGGTAATTATATGGAATCTCAGAAATAAGCATACTGATATGAATATTCCTATGAAGGAAGAAACCGGTAATAAGGTGCGTACTAAAATAGCCGCTGGTACACTAAAAGACCTTGCCCCGCGTTAGAAAATAATGGTGAGCAAGGTGATGAAGCATCAGAATGTGCAACTCGTGATGAAATAACTAGGAATTATAAAAGTTCGGGTGAATCCTGTGATATAGCAACTGCCAAATATCTGTACTTACTATTTATTATTGCCACAATAATAAATCTTGACCTTGAGCCTGTATCGCTTATTGAATATATGAAGAGGTAAGACCGAGAAGATTGTAAGAAGACAATGACAACTGAATTGTCTGAATAAACTAAGGTATTTTGCACATGAATGACATGTACCTCCCTATGTCCACTCTGAAGGATATATGGGTATTAGTTTGAAGAGAAGAAAAGTAGTAAGAGAAAAAGTATGGCTTGTTGTATAAAGTTTTCACTCAATTGCCAGGAGTTGATTGTGAAATCTATTCCCTGATCATAGGCTGAATTACCTTTATAAATATAATCTCAATGACAGTCAACTAGCAGTTAAAAATCAAAATCAATCGGGAGTTGAAAGAATCAACATGAAGTTGAAAATCAACTTGAAGTCAAATTATGTTGAGCAATGAATTGATTGATGTTGTTATTTGTATGAGAGCTTAGATAGGACATTTGTATGAAGGTACATCAAGTACCATATATTGAACCAAGATAGATAGAAAGAATAGAAACAGTCTAATAGCGTATAATATATTTTTCTGAAAGAAATACTACATGAATAATGAATATCTCTGAATAGATTATGAATATGATCTGAATACCATAATAAAATTAAGGAAGAAAACTTGTTCTTCGACTTTGAGTTTGAAACGAAACACTTGGATAGAACCAAGTTTGCTTAGACTTGCAGCTAGAGCATGTACCTGATGAATTCTAATACATCAGTCCACTTACACTCAGAAAGTTTTTTAGAGATTTGGCTTTGAAAAGTTATTTCCTTCCAAACCCCCATAGATAGAAGGTTATTGCAAGCAGACCATAATCCATAAAGATCTAGAGAAGAGGGGAAGAAATCTTGAAACCAGAATTCCCATACTTAAGTGATATATGTACGCTAATGTACCTGGCCTACTGCATTAGGCCAGATATTACATTTGCTGTAAAACTACTCGCACGATCTGGCTATGTTTTCCTATGTGGTGGAACTACAATATCCTAGAAATTATCTTAGCAAAGTCCTGTATCGATTTTGATGAACCACTCGAAAATAATAGCTTTGTGTGAAGCCTCACCAGAATATGTATGATTTAGGAGAATTGTTTATCATATCTAGCAGTCATGTAGATTGAATCATGTTAACACCCGCACTATTATCTATGAAGATAATGTAACTTACATTACACAAATTACATAAAAAGAATGAAATAAAAGTGATGCACACCAAGTCATATAAAAATCTTACAGATTACTCATTAAGTCTTTCCTAAAACATCTAGCTTTGAAAGATGTGTCCGTTAAACTTAAAGACTTATGTATTTTAGGGAAAAAACTTTATATATCACAAATAAAAAGAATTAAACCTTAGTGAATGAGACTAAGTATCCAAATTGGTCTTGAAGATCATATGGAGTATTTGGGTGAATTGTACTTCTTTTCTCTTGAATGAGTTTTTCTGAAGTTTCTCATATTAAGGTTTTTTGTGAGACAATTCGTACAACCAAGACGCACGCTATGTACTCTTTCTCTTAATTTTTCTCATTAGGTTTTTGAGGAGTTTTGATGAGGCATATGTATGTCGCGAGAAGTGCCCAAGTAAGAGTGTTAGAAAACCAGAAAATCCTAACCGAATCCGATTTGTGAGCATATCTATCTTTAGGGGTTTTGCCTATAAATAGAGAGATTCTCTTCTCATTTATGTGCTGTTAAATCTGAACAATAAAGAAGTTTGATTTTTTCTTTCTTAACATATATGTCTTGGTTAATCGGACTAACCAGAAAAACCAAAATTTATCAAATAAACATAATAACTATGATTTATAAGCATATTGAATATTAGGTATTATATTTAAATTTTCAATTAAGTTGCCACTTCGATTGTGGTGTAATAGTCTTATATATATTTTCTTGTTGTTACTTACTCCGTATGATTTATGCATTAAAAAGGAACTGCATGATTATGTAAAACGGTTCTGAAATTGTCTGGGTAGTTGGTCATGATGTAAACCCAAATCGAATTAATCAAAACCGAATGGTGTGTTGATAATTTTTCTAAATATTTGGGTTTGTATTTGTTTGGATGACTAAATAACCAAACCGAAATTTTTTTGACCAACGCCCACTCCTATGTGGCCCGCCATCATATAACCGTGCACGGGGCATGGTCAAGCGCCCATACGCCACCATCCTGCTGTTACAAAACGAATAATGTCATGCTTGTTTTCACTTAAAATTACAATAAGCTACCTTTCTTAAGTTCAAACTAAAAACAAACATCCTAAATTATTATGGCAGCTGTTATAATTTCAAATTCAAATTACTGTAATCTCATAATTTGTGAAAATTAGCTCAAGTCAAGCTATTAATTGGATTTTTACATGGTGTCTATGGAACTTAGGGAAATTAACCACCAATTACCACTCACGTATCTTGTTCCAATAAAAAAATTCAAAAAACTTTTTGATGTTTTATACTTAACCATCCAAACAATTCAGAACTATAACAATCTAGTTTGTCAGACATCTAATATCTTATTTTCACCAATTTACAATAAGCTAGATTATAAATAGACCGTATATAAGTTAACTTATTACTTTTTGTCACACACAAAGACTTATTTTTGACATAAAGTTGTTAAATTAATGTGAACAATAATAAGAAAATAGTATTATAAGTGATATATAAGAAGTTGATGATGATTATTGAAGGAATAAAATTTCTTTATGTAGGAACCAATAATACGTTAGGAGTTATTCCCTATGTAACATATATTAAATCATTTGATTTTTTAAAATCAAATATCTTTAGCTTTAATTAATTATATAAAAATATAGTAACCATTGAAAATATCAAATTGGCTTTATTAAATTAATCATTAAATATATTTTAATATTACATTTATTAGATATTATAATGGTTAATATATTTTTATTTAAAATTAGTCAAATTTAAAAAGATTGACGTTCAAATGACGTAAAATATAAAAATAAGATAGCAAAAATGACGTCTATTCTGATGAAGTTAAAAAAATTAGGAACAAAGTATTTTTTATAATACTAGATTAGATGGAAAACAAACTTGGCCTAAAGCAATGTCAGATGGTGCAAAAGCCCAAAAAAAGGCACAGACGCGCGACCACGAGCCGAATTTGGCACGCAGTCACGCACCTTCCCGCGCACAAACCCGAACACCAAAAAATTTAGTCGGGAAAAATAATAAATAAATAAATGAAAACGTGTCGCGAAGTACACACCGACACCCTCGTCCCCCGGCCCCACCTGCCAGCCTGTAACTAACCTCTCCCTCCCACCACGCGTCCCCTTCACTTATACACAATCTCCTCCTCTTCTCTCTCTCTCCATTTTTACTCCACTCCCACCTCCCACGAGGCAGAGCGAGCACAAACCCCATCCATCCACCTACCGGTTTGCCGTCGTCGCCGCCATGGGCGTCCGGATCTACGGCGCCCTGCTGCTTCTCCCCTTACTCCTCGCCTCGGGCGCCACCGCGGCGGAGCCGGAGCAACCTGCATTGCCCGCGTCCGGCGGTGGTGCGGGGAGCAACAGCAGCGGCGGCGGTACGGGTACGGGGGTGAACTCCAACTCGGTGCTGGTGGCGCTTCTGGACTCGCACTATACGGAGCTGGCGGAGCTGGTGGAGAAGGCGCTGCTGCTGCAGGCGCTAGAGGACGCCGTCGGGAGGGGCAACGTCACCATCTTCGCGCCAAGGAATGAGGCGCTCGAGCACGACCTCGACCCAGAGTTCCGCCGCTTCCTGCTCGAGCCGCGGAATCTCAAGTCGCTGCAGCAGCTGCTCCTCTTCCACGTCGTCCCCGCTCGGCTCCACGCTGGATCCTCGTCCTGGCCGGCGTCGCCGTCGACCCACCCCACGCTCTCCGGCGAGCACCTCGAGCTCGCGGGAGGCGAGGGCGAGGCTCCGATGCGCGTGGGCACCGCCGCGGTGATGCGCGCCAATGCGGTGGTCCGCCCCGACGGCGTCATCCACGGCATCGAGCGTCTCCTTGTACCTCGGTCCGTACAGGAGGACTTCAACCGCCGGCGCAGCCTCGCCGACATCTCAGCGGTACTCCCCACGGGAGCCCCCGAGGTAGACCCGAGGACGCACCGGCTGAAGAAGCCCGCCCCACCCGTTCCCCCCGGTGCGCCGCCGGTGTTGCCGATCTGGGACGCGATGGCGCCCGGCCCCTCCATCGCGCCGGCGCCGGCGCCAGGGCCGGGTTCCGGGAAGCACCACTTCGACGGGCACAGCCAGGTGAAGGACTTCATCCAGACGCTGCTCCTCTACGGCGGCTACAACGAGCTCGCCGACATCCTCGTCAACCTGACATCGCTGGCGACGGAGATGGGGCGGCTAGTGTCGGAGGGCTACGTTCTGACGGTGCTGGCCCCCAACGACGAGGCCATGGCGCGTCTGACCACCGACCAGCTCAGCGAGCCAGGCTCGCCGGAGAACATCCTCTACTACCACATGATCCCAGAGTACCAGACAGAGGAGAGCATGTACAACGCCGTCCGCCGCTTCGGCAAGGTGAGGTACGACACGCTCCGGCTGCCGCACAAGGTGACGGCGAGGGAGGCCGACGGATCCGTCAAGTTCGGCCACGGCGAGGGCTCCGCCTACCTCTTCGACCCGGACATCTACACCGACGGGAGGATCTCTGTGCAGGGCATCGACGCCGTGCTCTTCCCTCCCCAGGACACGCCCAACGGCGGCTCCGGCTCATCGGGAACCGCCTCCACCGCTCCGGCCAGGAAGGCACCCGCCGTCACCGGCACCGCCAAGTCCAAGCTCCGACGAGGTCAGTAAAAATTCACGCTCCTCTGCATAGTGCTGATTAATTTTACACGATCTCGGTAAATTTAGAGGTTCACCAGAAATCGTTGTGATTAGTACAACTAATCAAGAGGCCGGTAAATAACACGCGGTACAATCGGTAGTGTCGGTGCCGGCTGTTTTACTGCCGGAGGTGGTGGGTCGCTGTCACTGCAATTTGCCGGGAATCGAAGCAAAGACGCACACACGCATCTCATCTCACCAACGACATTTGTGGCCAAAAGGACTCCTAAATAATCACACTTAACCACTTAACATGTCCCGCCTCTATCTTAATCAAGGCCTTTGTTAGGCGTTAGCGCTTCTTAACGGAAATAAATTCCGTGGGCGTGTTCCAAAGTCCTCTGGAGGACAGATTTGTCTGGATTGGTTTTCAATCGTTGGATTATCTTAGCTATCTTAATTCTTTTTTGTGTCACTAATCTAGATGAGGACTTTGAACACCACTCTAAGAATTTCCTTCTTAGCTGTGTGAGGTTTGCAATTTGAGGCTAAAATTTCGACCACGGCGGTAGCACTAAAAAACCCTAAAATTTCAGCGAAATTCAAATGAAGATATCAAAATTTAACCGAAATCCGTCATTGTACCGATGGTTTTTAGCTCGCTCTCAATCCAGGAATATTCGAGGCGAAATTGTGAACCCTAAATTGGGCGCACGTCATTCCGTTGGGTAAAATGTAATATGAGGAGGGAGCGTGGCACGGCGAGGTACATAATAAATGCAAGCGAGGCGCCGTAATTATTAATACCCGTGATTAGTCGGAGGAAACCGCGTACGCGGCGCGGGGGAGACAGCGAGGTCTGAGCTGTGGCTTGACTTTGACAACTCATCTCTACAGGCGATGAGCTGAGCTGTCCGGGCCCCACCTGTCAGCGTGCGGTTAGATCCCGTGGTGGCTGACAATTGGGCCTGGGTAGTGTCGTCATGCTGTCTTGCTGGGCCCCACTTGTCTGTTACCGGGAAGGTTGTGTCCTGTGTGCCTCTGTTCCTGACAACAATCAACACACCGTAGCGAGCTACCATTGTGGCCGCTGAGCCAAATTACTCTCTAATGATATTGTAAATCATGATCTTTACACCAAGTACTTTTGTTTTGGTCTTATGTTCTGGCCTCGTCCAAAAATATTTTAATTCTAACATTTCAACTTTGTCCTAAAAAGATTTCATTTCTATCTTATTACTTACTCTAGGTTCGGATATCAAGATATAATATTGATTTTTTATCCTCACAATTAATTTATCAATTTTATCTTAAAATTAAAATTTTTGTCAAAGAGAGGCAAGGAATACTTTGCAATAATAATGGCTTAATTATCTTTTGGAGTAAAATAAAAGAAAAGCAGGCTACTACATAATGTAGACTTGTTTGCTATCTGTGCCCTCTACTTATAACATTGTAGTCTTAAATAGCCAAATATGGTGCCCTTTGCAAGCAAAGATGACAAGGCTCGGCGGCTCGCTATTGACAGATACTCCAGATTATTGGCATCAGGTTGTGATGCGACAGAGTACCTGTAATGTGACAGAACCAACACAATAATATAAGTACTTCACTTACTGATTTTGCATATAATTAGAGGCCTTAATATCACAACCATCTATTTCCTTAGTTTCACTGCTCTTAACGTACTGTTACAGTAATTCCGTCAAAGTGTCCTAAAATCATTTTCTCTTTTGTTTTCCTGATGTTGCAGGGAAATTGTTAGAAGGGGCGTGCCAAGTGATGGCTTTGTTAGGCCGGAGGTCGCGATTCACGAGCTGCCAATAGACGACGACAATGGTTTGATGGATAAATACGTATATCTGCCTCTGCTTTTTGCCCGCCTCATGACGCTGAAACATCAACCAAAATGAAGTTTACAGATGATGGTTGGTTGAATGATGGACAGAGAATTTGATGTTTTTTAGCTTAATTAAGTGGAAGAAATAAGGGATCATGACTCATGGGGGCAAAGATTTGAGACAGGATGGCAGACCTGCGGTTGGTTGTTGGAGGGAAACAAATGAGTGGAAATTTGTTTATACTGGTCTATGAAGATCAACACCGATGTATAGAAATTAATCTTTCTATTTTTTATCTGTTCTATTTTGTTGTTTATGATGTTAAGTGCGTTTTGAAATGAGGAATTCACAAACATGCAAAGTGTTCATGGATCATTATCTACGACTCTGCTGCTGCATGTTTGAACATTGATTTTGTCTTAAGAAATGTTTGCAAATTCATGTGAAACGTGGTGCAAAATTGTTTTCACCTCTATGGAATATGAATTTTTGTTCAGAAATCAGAGTTTAAATAACGCTCGACATGGCCCTCACCCCAATCAGCAGACTCCACTTTCACCAGCAGAGTTTAAATTGTCGCCGCCGGAGAAGGTTCTGCACCAGAGGGCCCGAGCACCGCCGCTGCCTCCATAGTGGCAGCGGGCTGCAGAAGCGTCCCACTCCGCGGCATGCGGCAGACTTCATGACGGCGAGCACGGCGTCGGCATTCGCCGGCTGATCTTGCAGCCTTCATGGGAACCTGAAAATATACGAGGAGGGATGAAAGTATTCGGATAATTCCGTCCGAACCAAAAAAACTATTTTGGATTTGGATTTTTTAGTCTTAGATGCAGATTTAGATATGGATTTTTTTCGGATACGGAAACGGATATAACATCGATGATATCTGATAGATATGGATTTAGATTCGGATAATCCGGATAAATTCTATTAAGATTATTTGGATTAAAAGGCTCATTAGCTATTGTCGGTGAATTACCGAGCAGTCCACCTAAGAGGTACCCGAGGTGGTGATTAGATGTGCGTAAGGGAAGTGCAGCGCCTTCGAACCCGATGGTCGACTCTAGAACACAAGAGCCAATGTTTATACTGGTTCAGGCTTCCCGGAGGATAATAGCTCTACGTCCAGTACTTTGGTGTACAATATGATGGTGAATCTTACAATACGACGCAATTAAGCTATGGAGGCTTAAGACATCGAAAGCAAGAAAAATACGGTAGAGCTAGATGACTAGATGAGATGAATAGATTGATCCCTCTAAGGGTGCCTCGTCTCCTTTATATACTCAGGAGGTGAGTCCAATAACTTAGGACCCTATCCCGAGTCGATCTAGGATTGTCTATCAAACTCAGGTGCTAAATCTCTAATTACAAGGATTCTAGTATAAATAAATCTCTTGATGTCATATCTGGAGTCCGATCACCTGTTAAGGACTTAACCTTCCTTATTAGCACCGAACCCCTCTCCAATGGTCGTACCGGATGGTCAATGCTGGTCTTGGTCTGCCCTTAGTCCGGACTGATAAGCCCAATCGTGGGGTACCCGGGAGTCATATCCCCGATAGCAGCCCCCGAGCTCTTAGCTTGGTTGAAGAAAACTTCAATAAAACAAGCTGGGGGGAGCTCTCCTTCAATCCGAAGCTTCGACACCTTTCTGCTGAACTTTGATGATCTTGAAAAAGTTTTGATCTCCTTCCTTCGTGTGAGGTGCACCCATACGGTGTAGCCCCCGAGCCTCGAGCTAACTCTGCAAGAAAATAATCCTTTGAAACTCCTTGTCTCTGAATCTTTGTTTGATGAACTGTCTTTTATTGGCGTTGGGGCCTTGCTGGAGAAAGACCATGGTTGAAGTCTGAAAATGATGATGGTCTCGAGCGAGGTTGATCTTGAGTCTTTGGGTTTGCTGATGTTCGGCCGCTTGGGCCCTCGGTCGCCTAGGTGCTTGAGAAGGTAGGGTTTATCGGGCTCACGGGTCTTCGAGTGCGCCAGTCCCCGGGTGCTCATACCTCTAGTCGGGTGAGCCCCCGAGCTTGAGGGTCCTCGAGTGCAAGTGAGCCCTCGAGCGTGAGGATCCTCGAGCACATGTGAGCCCCCAGTATGGGGCCCACCTGTGCGGACTACCTCAACCGTCATGGACTTCGCCTAGCGTGCTCAAAAGAATGCTTCATTATCACAATAAATGCGCGTCAGTGTGAAACGATAGAAAAGACCTTCCGTCCCTGACCGGACCACGCGTAGGTGCGGCCAGCCAACAGAGAAGCGGAACCGTCAGGTCGCCTTGGTCATTATGGGCAGGACGATCGAGGAGGCGCTGTGGCAATCGTGCCTCGCTCCTGCGTGATAACTGCGGGGTACTTAAGCTAGTTTTTCCACCACCGAGACGCATGCCGCTAGTTTGAATCTCCGCCTTTCGCAACCGCTGACTTTTTGCTTCCCTCTTCTCCTTCGTACATCCATCTAGCTCCTCACTGTTTGAGTCACCATTGTGGTTGCACGGTTTGCTACAGAAAGGCTCGCCGGTTGTTCCAACTCAAACTGATAGCTTCCGCGAGTCCACTGCAATCTCTAGCCTCACCGCCTCCGTCGCTGGGGAGGGAGAAATCCACAATGTCCAAAGATAAGTTGCGGGATCTAGTGGCAGCCAGGTTTCTGTCAGAGCGGGCGGTGTTGGGGTGGCATTCGGTGAAGGGAGAGAAGTTCCCGACGCCTAACACCCATAAAATCGTTTTGTTCAAGTCCTTCCTCGAGCACGGGCTTGGCCTGCCCGTGCATCCGTTTCTCCAAGGCCTCCTGCACCATTACGGTGTTGCCCTAAGCCACCTCACCCCCAACTCAATTCTCCACATCGCCGTCTTCTTACATCTATGCGAAGCATACTTGGGAGTGGATCCTCATTGGAACCTCTTCTGGTACTTCTACGTCCTCCGTCAATCGTCAGGTACCAAGACGATTGGCGGAGCCACGCTCCACCTCCGCTCCACGTGATTTGGCGAGTACCTGAGGATGCCCGTCACTTCTTCGAACAAGGGGTGAAGGGCAGAGTGGTTCTACGGGGTGAACCACCCTCCGACCGTCGAGGCGAAGATCGGCCCGAAGACCAGGTCTGGAAGCTGGTGGATGCAGTGAAGGAGCTTCGGGCGAATGGGCTATTCAGGATCGGGGTTGCCACCTGCTTCCTGCAGCGGTGGATATTCCCGCTGCAGCTCTAGGACAAGGTGGCCTACGAGATGATCGGGTCCTTTGACCCGAGAGCTCCAGAGCCCGAGTGGATGCCCCAGACGGAGGTGGCAAAACACCTCAACTCCTTTTTTGCCGGGAAGCCCAATTTCCAGGCAGACCTTGGGTTCATGACGTACTGTGTCTCGAACCTGTGACCCTAGGTGAGTCTTTAACCTTCCATTCTTAGCTTTCGCTATTCTCTGTTTTTTGTTTTTATGCTCATACTAATGCTTGACCAATACACGGTGTGATGCGCCCTAGCCATAGGGTAACACCGCGTACTTTTTATAGGTGCTACTCCCTGAGCATCCCCGGGAGGTCGACCCACCTCGTCGTCTGTCGATGCGAGGAGGTGGCAGTCCATCCCTTTTGCTCTCGAAGCGGAAGGGGAATAAACTTGGTGGGACGAGCAAGCGCTCGAAGCCCACCGAAGTCAGGGTGGACGGGGCCCCGATGATCGGTAAGCGCCAGTTACTCCTCGATACCGAGGAGTCAAAGGAGGAGGGAGATGCCATGATCTCTGAAGCAGCGCTGGCCCCATCCCACCCTGTCTAGGTGAAGGTGCCTAAGCAGGCAGCCGTTAGGACCATTCGCATTGCGTCGAGGTAAAGCCGGTGTCGATGTGAGAGTGTTGCTCCTTCTTCCCTTTTACGGACCTTCATATGTTTTGGGTTGTAGGGTGGATGGAGTTGACCTCCCGCTAGGGCCATCGGTGGCCCAATCGCTCTTGGCTTTGGCTGCGAAGGCCAAAGTGTCGGGCGTTGGGGAGGCTGTGGCCACAGTGCTCGAGGAAGGCAGCAAGGCTCCCACCGATGTGGGCGCCATGGGCTCAGAGATGGTGCCAGCCTTGTCCCTAGGTGGCGAGAGCGCTACCACGGTGCCGGGGGTGGCGACGGTCGATCCTTCGACCGATGGGTTGGCCACTGCAGAGGCCACCGTTCCCCCGGCGGAGGGCGCGGTGGTCGAGGGCGACGTTGTGAAGGACACAACGCTCGAGGGGCCCTAACGCAGAGGTCGTAGCCCCCGAGCCGATACCCGGCCCGATGCTAGGGGCAGTCGCCCCTCTTCTATCGTAGCTTGCCGATGTAAATTCTGTTTCTCCTGATGGAATTGTGCCCAAGAGAATTCTGGGAGAACCGAAAGTTCTGGCTAAGGGCTGGAAGTTTCAGGTTCTGGAGTATCCGGAAGTTTCGGGCCAGCCCCAGTTTTAGTTTCTGGAGGAGCTGAAAGTTTTGGTTGGACCGAAAGTTTAGGGCCTGTCTGGACGAACCGGAAGTTCCGGTTAGACCGAAAATTTTGGGTCGAAATAAATTCGATACAGAAGGTTATTTTTGAAAGTTCCAGGTAGAACGGGAAGTTCCGGTCCAGGTGAACAGATTATATCTATTGGGTTTTAATACAGATTAAAGGCCCGTGATAGGGCACTATATAAAGAGAGGAGGGGCTAGCACGAAAAGGCTGCTGTTGCTCTTGGTTTCTAACCCTAGCCGCCACCTCTCTTCTTTCCTCGATTGCAAGTGTTGTGATCGATTCCCCGGATCTCGTGAGTGGTGCTAGCACGCCGGTACGACGTGATCCTATCCCCCGGAATGTTGTGACTGGTATGGCCTTGCGAATGTATGTAGGATCGAAACTAGCGACCAGAGGGGGGGGTAAATGGGCGCAAAACAAAACACAGCGGATAAAACAAAAACTTCCTCAAACTTGTGTAACAAACTTGCTAGTGACTTGATGAGACTCAGCTCAAGGCTGTGCTAGAACATTCACTTGACGCAAGTTGATACACAACTCCTCCAAAAGCACACTTGTACACATCAACTAGAGAAGAACACAAGCACTGATCAGGATGCATCCATTGGGGAAACAAGCGTTCTCTTAAAGAGAAATGCACAAAACGCTCTCACACAAATGATCGAGTACTTGATGTACAGCTAGTGCAACTCAGAACCTCTCAGATAAATAAACACCCACCCTTGACATACACTAGAACACATAGAAAAGCATTCACAGTGCAATCTGAAAATCAAAGGCTTGTAGGCAATAACACAAACACCTAGAATACAATACACAATCTTAGCGACATTTCATCAAACAAGTGGTGAGCAAGAAGTGTATACTGCAATCTTGATGGAGAGGATGGCCGGAGAAGGCTCGCCATCATCGTGCTTGTCGATGTGGACGTCGCCGAGCTGCTGCCGTGCGCTGTGTGCGTCACCACCATGCCCTGCGCGCCTCCCGCACGCGCTGTGCACGCCTCCCACAAGAGTTGTGCACGCCGCGCTCGGAAGATTGGCTCCGTGTCGTTGGATGGCCCGTGACCCGTGTCGCTCCGAAGTCACCTCATCATCCGTAGTAGGAACCTCTGGACTTGGAGGAGGAGGCAAAATCATCGTGGAAGTAGTAGTGAGTGGCCCCTCCTCATCATTAGTGGTCGACTCAGAGGCGGCGGGATCTACAGCTTTCCCACCCTCACCTTCAGCTAGAGCATCTTCTTCTTCTTCGATGATTGGCTCGCCTAGCTCATCATCACCTGAAAGCTCAAAAGAAGGGGTTGTGCAAGGCATAGATTCATCAAAGGAAACCTCACAAGTCTCAACAAGCTGCTTGGTGTCTAAGTTCCAAACTCGAAAGCCTCGAGAGTTCAAAGCATATCCTAGAAAAACACCATCATGGCAGCGAGACTCAAACTTATCTAAATGCCTCCCTTTTTTGAGCACAAAGCACTTGCAGCCAAACGCTCGCAAGTGGCTCACCTTGGGCTGTCGACCAAATCGCAACTCATATGATGTCTTACCAATGTAAGCTCTGAGAAAAATACGATTGGCAACATAGCAAGTAGTGTTCATTGCTTCAGCCCCAAAACGCCTAGGAGTCCTATGCTCATTGAGCATCGTCCTGGTCATCTCAACAAGCGTGCGGTTCTTTCGTTCCACAACGCCGTTCCGTGGGGGAGTATAAGGTGCAGAATATTGATGCTCAAGACCCTGGTCACTGCAAAGTTGTCAAACTGAGAGTTTTTGAATTCTGAACCATTATCGGAGCAAATTGCTCGCATCTGACCATTTCTCTTATTCTTCAACCTCAAGACCAGGTCATGAACATGCTGAAACACCTCATCCTTAGAATCTAAAAAGAACATCCACGAGAACCGAGAAAAGTCATCCACGATCACGAGAACGTACCACTTCCCACCAACAGATTAAACCAGGGCTGGACCAACAGTGTCCATATGTAGCAACTCGCCCAGATACGAAGTCATCACCTGAGTCACAGGTGCGTGAGAAGTGGCCACCATCTTCCCGTGGCAACAAGGATGGCAAACAAGGTCCTTTTTCATCTTAAGCTTGGGCAATCCTCGGATGAGGCCTAAAGAGCTCAATCTGACTAGCAGATCAAAACTCAAATGGCCTAACCTCCTATGCCACTTC
>KE372890.1:768397-779179 GCA_000418225.1 Zizania latifolia | reverse complement strand
GCGCCGACGGTGGGTGGGGTGGGGCATTATTCCAGCAGCGGGCGGGGCTACAGTGTGGCTGTGCATGTGCTAGGGTTTTGTTTTTCTATTTTGTGGGCTGGGCTGTTGATTGTCTGATTCAATGAAGTGTTATGGCTAGTGGACTGTTTTAATGGGCTAGCCAGCTGCTAGAGTGCCAAAATGCTATGGGCTATTGCTGAAAGAAATAGGGCTAAAATGCTATGGCCAGATGTGTTTTGTTTTAAAATGAAGGTGTATTATTATAGAGCTGTAATATCTATATCTTTATAACAAAAGAGTCGATGCATGCGCTAGCTTCTTCGTAACACCGTATTGACATTGATCAATATATATAACAAAAGGGTTGGTAGGCAGTAGGGGAGGCGCGCGCCCCCTCTGCACCCCCTGGATCCACCCCTATGTGCACTACATCAAGTTAAAACTGTCGATGCTTAGGGGCAATTCCATTAAATTTGGGAGTTACTCCCCGGTCCTCTGATCAACGAGCAATGCTAACCCAATGGATTTTCTTTTCATGCAGGCGTCCTAGGCCTCCGGATGGGAGCACTCACCCAGATCTTGAGTTCTTCCAGCGGGGGCTGCAGGCCCTCCTGATTCTTCCTCGCTGTTTCTGAATAACCTTGCTTTGATTATCATGCCGATCTAAAGAGCACTTTGTGAGATAGAACTGCTGCATTGCATATAGTAGTTGTCACTTGTGTGTTGTGATTATGAACCAAAAATTATAGTATGTTCATTATTAATTTATATTCATTGTGAGAATGTGAGTTATGATTGTTGTAGTCATAGTATGCTTTATATCTACCTTTATTTTATTCCGGTAAATATCTATAACTGTATTCGTATCTGTTCCATATTCGTATTTGATAATATCCGGTTCTGTATCTGTATTTAGAGTATCCGAATCTGAATTCAAATTCAAAAACATTATAAAAAATGATATGATATCAGTGATATTCGTCCGTATCTTATCCGTTTTTATCCATGTATAAAAGAGGAGAGCAAGCTATAAAACTAAAGTAAATCGTACTCTACGTAGAAAGTATAGTCAAAATACTTAGCCTAACTTAAACCCCCCGAGATTTGAGGGGTCTGTCGAGGCACGGGCTTAACTTTATGCATGGTAGACCTGTCAAAGTTTCAGGAGGCGCTAACGGTTTCAATGTAATGTACCCCATATTCATGTGTTGACAGGCCTAAATTTTACTTTAGCTCTTCAAGCAAGGGGCAGTGACTGACTTGCAAATGCTGCAGGTGGATTGAAGGATGAGGTGCCTGCATGGCTGTAAGCATTTCACCGGAAGAAATCCCGATGAACTCTAAAACAATGCATTTGAGCAACAAGTTAGCGGACTGCTTTAGAGAAGCATCACCAAGTTTCATAGATTGCAAGTGACAACTATTAGTACCACCGAAAATCTCTAAAGGGAAACTTATACGGTTCATCTATATAACGCACAGATATGAAATGGAGAATAAGCTGCTTTGTGCTTGATTCAATAGAGAAGTCCTACCATCTGTCAATGTGATCTGCATTTTTATTGCTCAGTGGTGCATAATCAACTTCCATTTTATCAACCCCTAAGCGACAGTGTAGCTTAACAAGTACCAGAAGAGAAGAATGTACAAAAACCAAACAAAGTAAAATTACAACTGATTAATCCTGTATTAAGCACAATTGGCAGCCTCTTTTATCGGCAATAGTGATATGATGCAGCACAAAAAATCATGTAGAAGAGAAAAAAAGGTTTTGTGATCACAGACTGTATTCATAAGCAACCTGTAATGTATTATGGCACATCATGGGTCTTGCATATTTGACTTCCAACATGCGCTTGTTTAAACGACACTGAGCAGAGTATAATTATATTTAAAAAATGTCACCATTTAGTCACTATTTAAAATTTCAAACACATACACTACTTAGTGTTGTGCAAGTACTGCAGATGCACAAATTATGATGGCAAAGTTTAGTGCGGCAAGAATTTTTGTTTGGCAATTATATTCCTCCCTGTGATCAGATCTTTGTACTTTTTTCATGTGAGATAATGTGCCCCTAAGTTCAGGGTCAGGCCGGGGCTAAGAACATTTTCTTCCTTCTTGCCTTGTGTTGGACGAAGAACAGTGATAATCTGATATAGATTGAGTTCTTCTTTTAGTTTTTTCTACCGCAATTGTTACCTAGCTTTCGAAGTAAAAGACACCTTTTTTTTTCTCTTCTTAATATATGGTATGCAGCTCTCATGCGTGTTTGACAAAAATACAATGTACCCTGACTGGTAGCACGACCTACATTTAGGAATTCTACATTTCTGAATTTTGGTTACATTTACATAGCAAGGCATTTTGTTTATGGATTTTGGTACTTTTACGTACAAGTTATGTTAGTAATTTTTTAAACAAAGTGAATATTATTTTATTTCTTAATAAACATTATTGTCTCTGATCTTTTTATAATGAAAAAACATGGTTGCCTCCAATAACCGGGATGGTTACTGATATCTGACAACCGCTCATGACCTACCCAGCCGACGGTTTGGATAAAGACAGGGTGGACAGCACTCAATCCGAAAATTTCACAAATCAGTCCTTCAAGAGTCGCTATTGTTGGTAGCGGCCCAAACACGAAAAAAATAACAAAAAACGAAAACCAAACTGAACCGAAAAACAACTTATTCGATTTTTATTTCTAAAAAATTTACTATTCAGTTTGCGGTTCGGTTTTCACTCTCCAAAAACCGGCTAAACCGCAAACCAAACTATATTGGTAATGCGTCCCAGCTCCCGAGCCGCCAGCCCATCACGCATCTACAATGTTGCCACCGTCCCATGTGCGCACTCACTAGTCACCACGAAACCCCAGCAATCCAGCACCCAGGTAGTCCGCACTAGCGCACTCAACAGTCACCATTCTGACCGTAGTCCACGAAACCCTAGCTGCCCCGGCGTCCCCGTGGGCCACAGCCGAGGGACACCGGCACGCTGCCGTCACCATCGTTGGCCCGCCAACTCACCTGGCCGATGGCTGCCACGCGCGCCGCGCCTCGCGCCCAAGCCTGGCCGCCACGTCTCGTGCCCACGCCACGCCTGGCCGCCTGCTCGCCCCGCCCGTTCTTGAAGTGTTGATCTGGATCTTTTTGCTTCCAAACTAATGCAGTTTTGTTTTCTGTGTGCAGCAAATTGGTTAACCGAAAAACCGAACCGAATTTATTCGGTTTTTAGTTTGGTTTTGCTCAATTATGTAAGGGGTTCGATTCCTGTTTTTTAAAAACCAATTTTTTTAAAAACTAAAAAGACCAAACCGAAAAAACCGATTATCCACCTCTAATCTCCATTGTCGCCGATGGCAAGACCCATGTTTGCCTTACCTGATATCTATGCTAAGAACAATGAGTTAAGGTATTTTTGTTCTTGAGTGTATTCTGTATCTTTATCTCACGTCTGACAGTTTAGAGACCACATGACATTCATGTATATAGAGAAAAATATAAAATTCACCATGACAAAAGTGCAAATCTCTCATTCCCAAATTTCTGCCTAGTAAATAAATTCAATACATATCATGCCATGTGCGAGATTGGATGGATTTTTGAGTCATGCCATCCTGAGACGAATTAAGTTTACCTATTATATTTATCATCGATCAAATTAGCAAAGACTGTTGCCAACAATCTTTGGCTTCACAACTGTCTGTGCAGATCCGACCTAGAGTTCAAGGGACTGTTTGGCGCACCTATAGGCACGAGATCTAGATTTGAAATTTGTATGATAAATTAAAGCGACCTAACTTTATATTTCTAAATAAAAATCAAATAGAAGTCAGATAACTCACATAAATAAATTTAATCTACTCGTAAGTCATAACTTCAAATTTAAGATTTCACCTAAGAAATGGAAGTTCAATTAGTCTAGTTGCCAAACGGCCCCAAGTGTTCCCTTCCAGATGTATGCTCAAGATTTCACCTAAGAAATGGAAGTTCAATTAGTCTTGAAGCTGGTATCTCTCAGATGCTAACTGTTGACCTCGAAGTTCTCAATACATACTTCACATTAAGGCATCATTGGAAACTTACGATTTTTAGGAAATTTTCGGGAATTGAACTAATTTTTTTAGTAATTTTTCAGGAATTAAACTAATTCTTATGAAATTCCTGTGTTCAAAGAGCCCTTAAAAAGTTGAAGAAAGAAGAAAGAAAAGCTTAATACAGTGAGTCTAGCCAGATGAATGTTCAGAAAAATGATAGTAGGAAGGATATTTCAGTTAGAACCCACATATGCACTGATGTTACTCTCAGGGATGTTCCTTGTCTGAACATCTCCAAGCTTGCAAAGTAACAGGAACCCTTGGTTGTATTACATAATCACCAAAAAAAACTGACAAAACACAACACTAGAACATAAAATGATCAATGATCCCCTTTGTCTCCGTTTTCAGCAAAATTTGTTTCAGCTTTGAGTTATTTGTATTAATATGAAACGAACATGAAAAAATCAAAAGGGGTCCATAGCTCAGTGGTAGAGCAATTGACTGCAGATCAATAGGTCACCGGTTCGAACCCGGTTGGGCCCTTAATTGTGTTTTCTTCTTTTTTGATTTTTAAATTTTCTCTTAATTACCTTTATTCTTTTATGATTTTAATTTTCGTTTCCTCTCTTAATTATTAAGTTTTAATTTTCTCTTAATTACCTTTATTCTTTTATGATTTTAATTTTCGTTTCCTCTCTTAATTATTAAGTTTTATTTATGTTTCTGTATTTGGGAACCTCCTTGGTTTGTCAGCTCTGGAATCAAGAAATTGAATTGTACAATTTTTATTTTGATGTCGATTTTGATAACAAATAACATATACAACTCGCCTTGCTATAGGTGACAGTACCTCAGTACTTCCAATTATGTATCACTCTTTTGCTTCCATCTCAGCCCCTTTTTCATATACATGTTTGCTAAACTCCACTTGTAATCCTTTTTGTGACAATAATAAATGTAAGCCCGGTCGACATACGGCCATATATATCCAACGTTCTGGTCGTTCTTTCACACCAACAGAAAGCACATACGTTAACCACTTATACATGTTTGCTTCATTTGATTTTCCTAGGCCAAACTTATTTAAATTTGATCACATTTAAAAACATACTGATATCTACTATATCTAATAAATATTTTATAATTGATTTAATAAAACTAATTTAATGTTTTATTTATTGATATATTTTTCTATAAAATTGTCAGTTAGAATAAATTCACTTATAAAAAATCAAAACGGAAGAATTAAGCTACATGTTGTATTGGAGATGGTCTAGTAGGATTTACTAACTACTATCTCTAGAGCACACAACCTACTTGTATGTGGCCTAGTTGATTAGCAGGATGGGATGGGCATTTGCACAAGGCCCCAAAATAATTGGGGCCACAAATCCTAATTAATATTTATTGTTTAATTCAACATTTTGCCTATTTGGTTCTACCCTGTGGCCACACAGCACACGCGCATCTTCCGCGTGTTTAGTCATGTCTTGCTATTTCACAGCATACACGATGAAACGCAACTGATCAGCTTGATCAATGGAAGAATTAAGCTACATGTTGCAGTCATTCTGCCATTATTGATTGCTTCTACTTGGTAATATTGGAACTGTTTCTTCATCAATCATCTGGTTGATGCACGGAATCAATTTCGTGCGGTATCTAATCAAATGATTGCTTCTACTTGGTAATTTTATTAATGAATCTATGTTGTCTCAGGATCTAAAGATTCTATGGAGAAGAAGATTGAAATACATGGACGACGGTCCAGATGCTTGTTCATTTATGAAGATGAAAAGGCTGTGAGCTTAAGATACCTCGGTTATTAATTATTGGTTATGTTCTAAGCTAATTAAGTTAGACTTGGTAGACGCCATTGTACTAGTGTGGGTTGTGAACTCGTTATAAGCATGCCGCCACCTTGAAGGCAGTATGAAAAAAAAAACCCAGTCATATCTCATGCTTTCTTATGCATTTATTATCTTGTTCATCGATTTCTCTATTATTTTCCTATGATTTCCATCCCATGTAGTAATGTAGGTAGCTACTAGCAAGATTATTTGACTTGGAACTCATGTCTGAATCATTGGGTCCTAACAATTTTTGGTATCGTAGCTCTCAACCTCAGCAAAATTCTTTAGATCGGGAATGGTCCTAGTTTGGTGAGGGTTGGAGGAACAAGTATCTTATGTAAAATTCTAGAGCCAGTTTTAAGGAAGTTTTGACTTTCCTCTGTAAAATTCTTGATCTGTATTAGTTACCGTGGCAAGAAGAGTAAAAGGAACAGAGCAAGGGGTAGAAGAAGAACGTAATTAAGTGGAAGAAGTGGAAGGAATCAAGAAGACTATTTGGAAGATGCCGACCTTAATCAATGATAATGCTAAGAACCTGCACGAGCAGATGAAAGATTATGCTATCTAGTCATAGATCCAAATAGATACTATCTTACAGGCTCTAAAGCAACTTCAAGAATAGAGGGAACCATCTGAAAGCTGTCAAGGGAATGATTACAAAGATGGTCATGTACATATTACAAATCAATCACCTTTTACATCGGGATTAGGCCAATTAGTAGCACTTGTAGTCCATAATTTGCAAAGACATGAAACTCTCCCACTTGTGAATGGTTTTGATTTCCAATCACCACCAATATATAGTATGGATACTCATATTCCCACACTGGTAACCAAGCAGCTCATGTGCCAGCAGTAGAGAGTGAAGGGTGTAACAATTAGCAAGCTTTTTAGGCTCAACACCAGCATGGTTTCCATATGACTCATATGAATACTAGCGCGCTAGTTTCCATATGCCTCACATGAATGCTAGCTTTTTATATTATCAACAATATCCTCTACCAGCTGCACCATATCCTACACCTCACCATTTATGTACACCTCACAATATATATCTGCCTCCATATGTCTCGTAGGCTAAAATATGGATATTGCCAACCTTTGGTATCATCCATGGCAACAACTTCATGAAAGAAATGAATTTGCTCATGCAATTAACAAAGGACCAAGATATCACTTTCTAATTTTTTATGAGAATAATCTTGAGGCGTGGATTAGGAGGTTTAATAAATTCTTTGACTTGGCAAAGATAGCTCCTAAATAGAAGGTAAAAGTTGGAAAATTTTATTTCACTGGAAAAGTGGATCAGTTGATTACTGGACATGCTATGCAATCGAAAAATCTTACTTGGGCACAGTTTTGTAACATGGTTTTGGCTAGGTTTGCCTCAGAAGCAAAATATGATGTTATTGAATCTTTTAGAGGATTATATCAAACTGGAACAATTGATGTTTATATTGATCAGTTTGAGATTAAGATGACCATTGTTAAAAAGAACAATTCTAATCTTACCGAAGGCTATTTTCTGGATTATTTTGTATCTAGTCTAAAAAATTACACCAAGATTTCTCTGAAATCCATGGAACTGAGAACATTGGTGCAAGCATATACACATGCGAGAAACTATGAAAATTCTATACCGGTTAAGAAGGCATGATGGTTTCTATGCATGCCATCTCTAGGACGATGAGTTCCGAAACAACTACATTTACTCTTAATTTGACGATAGGAAATGTGAGCATTGCTCTAGTTAACAGTGGTAGTCTTTTATTGATCCTACGATAGCAGCAAAGATCAAATGCAGGTTTAGTAATCACAAACCTATCAATGTTATAGTAGCTAATGGGAAGGTGTCGTGGACTAATGCAAAGTGTGAAGAATGCAATTATTCCATACGAGAAAAAATTGCATCCAATATGAGAGTTCTTCCACTCAAGGGTTATGATGTGATTCTAAGGTGTGATTGAATATATGAGTTCAGTCCAGTTGGGTCAGATTTGAAAACCAGAAGATATTTCATAATAAAAGATAGAAGGGTTGTGATATTCAAGGAGGAAACTATGCCATAAAAGAATTGTTTGGTTAACTCTCACAAGTTGAACAAGCTAATAATAAGGGGGTAGTGGGATAGTGATCTTTGCCAAGGCATTGAATACAACGCATGTTAACACATCTAAATTACCTCACAAAATACAATAAGTAATAGATTTGTTTTCTAATGCATTCGAGGAACCAAAAACTTTGCCACCTTCTACAGATCATGACTATAGTAATTCCATGGTGACAGGTTCTAAACCAGTCAATATTAGACCATACATATTACCTTACCATCAAAAATGCCATTAAAGAGTTAGTAAAACAATTATTGAAACTAAGGTTATCAGACCCAATGGTAGTCCCTACTCCTCACCAGCAATCTTAGTTAAAAAGAAGGATAGAACATGGAGAATGTGTATTGATTATAGACAACGACTAAACTCTGCCACTGTGAAAAATAAATATTGAATCCTAGTGATAGAAGATTTATTAGATGAGCTAAATGGAGCTAAGTACTTCTTAAAGATAAACTTGCGGTCTGTGTATGTCGGTGAATCACCGATTAGTCCACTTAAGGGTGTACCCAAGATGGTGATTAGATGCGTGTAAGGAAAGTGCAATGCCTTTGAACCTGATGGTCGACTCTGAAACACAAGAGCCAATGTTTATACTGGTTTAGGCCTCCCAGAGGATAATAGCCCTACGTCCAATATTTTAGTGTGTACTATGACGGTGGATCTTATAATACGATGCAATCAAGCTATGAAGGCTTGGGGCATCAAAAGCAAGAAAATATGCTCAAAAGCTAGGGTTAGGCCAGGGGAGAGGTGGCGGCTAGGGTTAGGGGAGGTCCAACAGCAACAACCTTTTGCGCCCTAGCCCCTCCTCTCCTTATATAGAGCCGATTGATGGGCCTTCAATCAACATTAAAGCCTAACAGATCTAATCTGCACTTTCGGTCGAGGCCTGGAACTTTCAAAAATAACATTCTGTATCGAATTTATTTTGATTCAGAAGTGGCGGTCCAACCGAAACTTTTGAGCCCGAAACTTTCGAGCCCGGAACTTCCGAAAATAACATTCTATATCAAATTTATTTATGCCCGAAAGTTCTGGGCTTTGCCAGGAACTTCAAGCCCGGAACTTCTAATTCGTCTAGAATTCGCCTCTAGAGTAGGCCTAGAAGTTCCGGTCTAACCAAAACTTTCAGTTCCTTTAGAACTCGCCACCAGGGCGGGCCTGAAAGTTTCGGTCTAACCAGAACTTTCGGTTCCTCCAGAACTTGTCTCTAGGGCATATTACCATCAATCTTCCACTTGCACTAGAGTCAATACTTGCAAGCTTTAAATCCTATCCCCTTAAGTGTGTGACCCGATAGGTTCATATGTAAACGGCCACTACCCGGAAACCTTTTTTGGATCGCAAGTCAATAGCGGTACCGAGCAGCACATACTGACCCCTGAATACATACAAAGATCATATCAACTGAACCTTGATATACTCACGCACCAATCCCTTTACCACACGACATCAGTGAAGCTCAAGGCGAGATTTGTGCCACCTTTGTGATAGCTCGACACTTCAATCGATCAAGTAGCGGATTAATCATGATTAATCCTTTAATCATAGTGGCATGGCCATGCACTTTCCCAATCCAACTATCTCGAGGGGCCTAGAGACGTCTCTCCCGTTATTTAGGAGGGGTAAATTTCATCTTGATAGCTCACATCCCATAACATGTTTCATAACATACCCGAAAGCAACCTTTATAACTACCCAGTTACGGAATAGCGTTTGGAAGCCCCTAAGTGTGTTACTATACATTATGGAATCAATGATGATCTCAGGTCAAAGGATTCTGCAGGTACACCATTTGAGATGACAACTGATGGCATATCAAGAATAACAATCCTAGCAGTATCTCAAGGTGGGTCTATCCAACACCATGTTCTCTAACATGTGTCGACATCACTGATTTGATATCTCCATATCTATGATCCGTAAAACATGATCATCAATCAGTCAAATGTGCTAATCTATAAATCATCACTGTCCCACATGATGATATGAGATTAGAGATCATTTAGAATAACATCATTATAAACAAAGAGTTTCACAAACAAGTCACATACTTGCTGATCAATGTAAAAGATAATTATTCAAGGAACATGATAACTAATTATCCAAAATACATCAGCATAGACAAGACTCCTTCTCTCACATACACTAGACTCTATCACACAAGTATCTAATACTTATAGAGCTCAAGTGCACCTCATGCTTGGGCTGTGAGAGAGGTTTTATCAATGGATCGACAATGTTCGAATCCGTGTGCACCTTGCATATCTTTACATCACCTCTATCTATGATCTCTCGGACGAGGTGATAGCGCCACAGTATATGCTTGGACTTCTGGTGCGACCTAGGCTCCTTGGCTTACGCAATGGCACCACTATTATCACAATAGAGGTCCACTGGACTGGACGTACTAGGGACAACACCCAGCTTAGAAATAAATTTTCTGATCCAAACAGCCTCTTTCGTAGCTTTAGAAGCTGCTATGTACTCGGCCTCCATTGTTGAATCTGCAACCGTTTCTTGCTTAGAACTTTTCCAACTCAGTGCGCCTTCATTAAGGCAAAACATAAATCCAGACTGCGATCTCGAATCGTCCTTATCGGTTTGGAAGCTAGCGTTGGTGTAACCATTTACAACAAGCTCCTCCGCACCTCCATAGACTAGAAATATATCCTTAGTTCTTCTCAAGTACTTGAGGATACTCTTCACTATTCCCTAGTGACATTCACCCGGTGTAGGACCGAAACTAGCGACCAGAGGGGGGGGG
>KE372890.1:741586-756060 GCA_000418225.1 Zizania latifolia | reverse complement strand
CACGCCGGCGCGAGGTGATCCTATCCCCGGGTGTGTGGATACTGTGGAGGCACTACTCCAATAGTGGTGCTCGTCTTCTTCCCGTGGAGTTCATCGGATTGTGAGATCACGTTGTCTTTATCACTGAATCGCCGATGAACGAACAGAGCCATGAGGAGTAGCTCGAGGACGTGCTTCATCGACTCTATTTTCGCTGCCTGAGCACGTCTCAGGACTTGAGCTAACGATCCATGATCCCATTACACGCATGGTTCCTGGGATAACGGGGTAAATTTTTGATATTAAACACTAGCGTAGCCTCCCCATAACCCAACAGTGGTATCAGAGCCTACGTGCATAGTGTTCTATCTGGATCGATCACATATGGTGATATGTGATGGAAATAGATTGGATCTATTGTTTTTGTCGTCGGATTTCTAGAAGTTCCGGGCCAAAATAATTTTCGATACAGAATGTTATTTTCGGAAGTTCTGATTGGACTAGAAGTTCTGGGTCCAGAAGTTCCGGTTGGACTGAAAGTTCCAGACAGAAATAAATTCCGTACAGAAGGTTACTTTTGGAAGTTCCGGGTGTGACTCGAAACTTCTAGGCCAAAATAAATTTGAGTCAGAAGGTTTATTTCAGAAGTTCCGGCCCTGAGTTGAAAGTTCCGGACAGAAATAAATTCCGTACAGAAGGTTATTTTTGGAAGCTCCGGGTATGATTCGGAAGTTCCGGGCCTAAATAAATTTGAGTCAGAAGGTTGATTTCGGAAGTTCCGGCCCTGAGCCAGAAGTTCCAGGCCATTCGACCGGAAGTTCCGAGCCTACTGGCCAGAAGTTCTGGGTCCAGTTCAGTCAAGTCTAGATTCCGCCTAACTCATTTTTGCAGGGAATATTGTGACTGGTATGGCTTTGCAAAGTATATGATACTCGCTTGTAATAACATGGCCTGCGTGTCATGGTTGATTACAGCCCAAGGCTGTTCAAATGTTGTACGACCTGCGCGTCGACATGTGATGCTTCTACTCATGTAATTAGTATAGTGCTACTAGGTGTAATAGACTGATACAAGTTCATGGAGGCCTGAAGCGTGATGACCCGATGGACAGGAACCATGGAGATGGAGATCGCCATGTGAAAGGGCCATACTATGTCACAGTTAATATGACTGCCTGTGATGTTTACTTATATTCCTGTCATACTATTCTTCCATGTTCTGTGTGCGGTAGGCATTGTCACCATGTTAGAATAGTTTCCCTCAGAAAATTAAGTATTGATGCTCTTTCCAATAGCTGCACCTACTAAGGTTCTCGATTATCGATGGTGGGTCTACAAAAGCAGGGTGCCGTCTTTTATCTTGACCAGTTTGGGTGGATGTTGGACACCACATGCATAGTATTGGTTTGCTTAACAAAGCTATCAAAACGGTTTTAGGCTTTGGGGCATGGAGTTGGGAGTTGGGCATTGGATGCTTCCCCAACGAATAAGAGTCACATATGATATAATTAGCAAAGTGTTGCTTATCTATGTCACTAATCTTCTAGCAGTGATGCCAAAACTCACTAGGAGTTAGATGAATATGGATCTTGTCCTACAATGTGTCGTTAGAGGGAAAGCGATCATTTTACATATTGTGGCACATCTTTTATTTGATAGAAGATTAACATAGCATAGTGCTGAACCTTGCATTGTTGTTGTAGATCTTTGCACCTACTACTAGTAACACTTCTAGTTTTAATTTGCGATCGATTCTTTGTGAAACAAACTTTATTGATTGGTATAGAAGTTTGAGAATGGTTCTTAAACAAGAGAAAAAGGAATATGTTCTAGTGGAGCCCCATTCTGATGAACCAGCTAATAATGCATCTGCAGCTGATCGGAGGGCTTATGAGAAGCTCACCAATGATTCGCTCGATGTTAGCTATCTCATGCTTGCTAGTATGTCCTCTGAGCTTTGGAAGCAAGATGAGAACAGGGATACCCATAATATGATTGTGGGACTCCGAGGCATATTTGAGAACCAAGCTCGGGCCAAGAGGTATGGTACCTCAAAGTTCTTGTTTGTGTATAGAACTGATCATTGGCAAAGGAACCACAAGTTATACTTGGAAGAACTCAAGAAGAAGAAGGGAAGTGAGACTTCCGCTTCTACTTCAAATAAAAATGTTATTGAAATTAATCTTGCCACTCGTCCAAGTGATTCATGGGTATTTGATACCAGATCAATGATTCACACTTGCCAATCATTGTAGGGGCTGAAAAAGACTAGGAAGTGCGCAAGAGGCGAATTGGATGTTCGTGTGGGCAATGGTGCAAAAGTTGCTGCGTTGGCCGTCGGTGTTTATTCTTTATCGCTACCCTCAGGATTAGTTTTGGAGTTAAATAATTGTTTTTTTATTCCCGCCTTGGGCAGAAACATTATCTCTTCGTCATGTTTAGAAGAAGACGGTTTTGAATTCATAATAAAGAACAAGTGTTGTTCGATATTTTCGAATGGTATGCTCTACGGTGTTTGTCCATTATTGAATGGCTTATATATTCTGAATCTTAAGGATACACACGTTTATAACATTAATACGAAGAAACCTCAACTCAATGATTTGAATCCCACCTATGTCTGGCATTGTCGTTTGGGTCATATAAATGAGAAGCGCATGCAGAAGCTCCATAGAGATGGGCTTTTGAAGTCATTTGATTTTAAATTGTTTGACACATGTGAGTCTTGTTTACTTGGCAAGATGACTAAGACGCTTTTCACTGGTCAAAGTGAGAGGGCAAACGAGCTATTGGCCATCGTACATACTGATATGTGTGGACCAATAAGTTCTACAACCAGAGATAGATTCCAGTACTTCATTACTTTTACCGATGACTTTAGTAGATATGGTTACGTCTACTTAATGAGGCATAAATCGGAATCCTTTGAAAAGTTCAAGGAGTTCCAGAATGAGGTACAAAATCATATAGGCAAGACAATTAAATTTCTACGATCAGATCATGGAGGTGAATATTTGAGCCATGAGTTTAATGATCGTCTAAAGCAGTGTGGAATTGTTCCACAGCTGACTCCACCTAGTACACCTCAGTGGAATGGGGTGTACGAGCGGAGGAACCGAACTTTGTTAGACATGGTCCGGTCGATGATGAGTCAAACTGATCTTCCATTGTCTTTCTGGGGTTTCGCTTTAGAAACTGCTGCTTTCACACTAAACAGAGTTCCATCTAAATCTGTAGAGAGGACACCATATGAGATATGGACTGGGAAGCGTCCCGGGTTATCTTTTCTAAAGATCTAGGGTTGTGAGGCCTATGTAAAGCATTTGATGTCTGATAAGCTTACTCCCAAATCTGATAAATGCTTCTTTGTGGGGTATCCTACGGAAACCAAAGGATATTACTTCTATAACCAGGAAGAGGGCAAAGTGTTTATCGCCCGGAATGGTGTTTTTCTTGAGAAAGAGTTTCTCTCGAAAGGGGTTAGTGGGAGCACGGTGCGACTCGAAGAGGTTCGAGAACCACTAGAAAGTGTTTCAGCTCCTACTGAACTAGACCTCGACATGCAAGATATTGCAGAGCCTATTATCGAGACACCAGCCCCACGTCGGTCAGAGAGGTCAAGTCGTGCGTCCGAGCGGTTAGCGTTTTTAACCACTGGGCAGCGTGACGTATTATTGTTGGAGAATGATGAACCTAAGACCGCTTCGGAAGCAGTGATGGGACCAGACTATGAGAAATGGCTTGGAGCCATAAGATCCGAGTTAGAATCCATGCGAGAGAATCAAGTTTGGAACTTGGTCGATCCACCTGATGGTGTAAAAACTATCGAGTGTAAATGGATTTTTAAGAAAAAGATAGACGTTGATGGAAATATTCACATCTATAAGGCACGATTGGTGGTGAAAGGTTTCAAGCAGATTCAAGGTGTTGTTTATGATGAAACATTTTCGTCCGTCGCTATGCTAAAGTCTATCCAGATCATCCTAGCAATTACCGTATTTTATGACTATGAGATATGGCAAATGGATGTCAAGACGGCTTTCCTTAATGGTAACCTAAGTGAGGATGTGTACATGACACAGCCTGAAGGTCTTGATGATCCAGAGAGTGCTGGGAAAGTTTGCAAGCTGCAAAGGTCCATTTATGGGCTAAAGTAGGCTTCTCGGAGTTGGAATCTTCGCTTTGATGAGGTAGTCAAAGGGTTTGGCTTCATCAAGAACGAGGAAGAGCCTTGTGTTTACAAAAAGGCTAGTGGGAGCTCAGTTGTGTTTCTGGTCTTATATGTAGATGACATATTGTTGATCGGAAATGATATTCCTGTGCTAGATGTTGTTAAGTCTTCGTTGAGAAAAAGTTTCTCAATGAAAGACCTTGGAGAGGCAGCATACATCTTAAGCATAAAGATCTATAGAGATAGATCGAGAAGGTTAATTGGATAATTTGTTATCTTGTTCCTTGAATAAATGTCTTTTACATTGATCAGCAAGTTGATGACTTGTTTGTGAGACTCTTTGTGTTATGATGTTGTTCTAAACGATCCCTAATCTCATATCATCATGTGGGACAGTGATAATTTATAGATTAGCACATCTGTCTGATTGATGATCATGTTTCACAGATCATTGACATAGAGATGTCAAATCAGTGATGTTGACTCATGTTAGTGAACATGGAGTTGGATAGACCCACCTTGAGAAACTGCTGAGATTGTTATTTTATATGTGCCATCAGTTGTCATCTCAAATGGTGTACCTGCAGAATCCTTAGACCTAAGATCGTCGTTGATTCCAAAATGTGTAGTAGCACACTTAGGGGCTTCCAAATGCTGTTCCGTAACATGGTAGTTATAAAGGTTGCTTTTGGGTGTGTCACAAAACATGTCATGGGATGTGAGTGGTCAAGATGGAAATTTCTCCTCCTAAATAACGGGAGAGACATCTCTAAGCCCCTCGAGGTAGTCGGATTGGAAAGTGCATGGCCATGCCACTATGATCAAAGAGTTGATCATAATTGAATCCACTACTTGATCGAGTGAAGTGTCGAGCTATCAATAAGGGTGGCATGAATCTCGTCTTGAGCTTGACTGATGTTGTGTGGTAAAGGGATTGGTGTGTGAGTATATCAAGGTTTAGAAAGTATGATTTTGACTTTGTATGCTTTCGAGGGTTAATATGTGCTGCTATGTACCGCTATTGATCGGCGATTCGAAAAGGGTTTTCGGGTAGTGGCCGTTTGCATATGAACCTATCGGGTCGCACGCTTAAGGGGATTGGATTTTAAAGCTTGCAAGAATTAACTCTTGTGCAAGTGAGAGATTGATGAAATTGTGCCCAAGAGAATTGTGGGGGAACCGAAAGTTCTGGCTGAGGACTGGAAGTTTCGGATTCTAGAGCATCTGGAAGTTCCGGTTGGACCAAAAGTTCCGGGCCAGCTCCAGTTTTGGTTTTCTGGAGGAGCCAGAAGTTCCGGTTGGACCAGAAGTTCCGGGCCTACCTGGACGAACCAGAAGTTCCGGTTAGACTGGAAGTTCCGGTTAGACCGGAAGTTCCGGGTCAAAATAAATTCGATACAGAAGGTTATTTTCGGAAGTTTCGGTTAGAGCCAAAACTTTCGTTCCAGGCGAACAGATTAGATCTATTGGGCTTTCATACAGATTAAAGGCCCGTGACAGGGCACTATATAAAGAGAGGTGGGGCAAGCACAAAAAGGTTGCTGGTTGCTGCTGTTTGATGTTGGTTTGACCAAACCCTAGCCGCCACCTCTCTCCCAGCTACGACGGTTGTAGCGATCTCTCCCCGGATCTCGCGAGTGGTGCTAGCACGCCGACGCGAGGTGATCCTGTCCCCAGACGTGTGGATATTGTGGAGGCACTACTCCAATAGTGGTGCTCGTCTTCTTCCTGTGTAGTTCGTCGGATCGTGGTATCGCGTTGTCTTCGTCGTCGGATCGCCGACGAACGAATGGAGCCATGAGGAGTAACTCGAGGATGTGCTTCATCGACTCTACTTCCATTGCCTGAGCATGTCTCGAGGCTTAAACGATCCATGATCTCATTACACGCATGGTTCCAGGGCTAACGGAGTAAATTTTTGATATTAAGCGCTAGCGTAGCCTCCCCATAACCCAATAGCCCCTCCTCTGCTTATATAGAGCCCACTGATGGGCTTTTAATTAACATTAAAGTCCAATAGATCTAATCTGCACGTTCAGCCGAAAAGTTTCGGCCGAGGCCCGGAACTTCCAAAAATAACATTCAGTATTGAATTTATTTTGATCCAGAAGTTCCGGTCCAACCAGAACTTCTGAGCCCTGAACTTTTGGTCCAACCAGAACTTCTGAAAATAACATTCTGTATCGAATTTATTTCGGCCCGAAAGTTCCGGCTGCAGCCCAAAACTTCCGATTCGTCTAGAATTCGCCTCTAGAGTAGGCCCAAAAGTTCCAGTCTAACCGAAACTTCTGGTTCCTCTAGAACTTGCCACCACGGTGTGCTCAGAAGTTCCAGCCCAACCAGAACTTTTGGTTCCTCTAGAACTTGTCTCTAGGGCATATTACCTTCTGTTCTCGCCTCCTTTATATACTCACGAGGTGAGCCCAACAACCCAGGACTCTATCCCGAGTTGATCTAGGATTGCCAACCAAATTCAGGTGCTAAATTCCTAATTACAAGGATTTTGATACAAATAAATCTTTTGATACCATATCTGGAGCTTAACTACCCGATAAGAACTCAACTTTCCTTATCAGAATCAAACCCCTATTTATGGGCTGTACAGGACGGTCAATGTTGGTCTTGGCTTACCCTCGGTCTGATCTGATAAGCCAAACTATGGGGTACCTGGGGATCATATCCCCGACAGCAGGCCCCGAGCTCTTCTTAGCTTGGTTAAAGAAATCTTCGGTAAAACAAGCTGGGAGGAGCTCTTCTTTAATCTGAAACTTCAACATCTTTGTCGAACTTTGATGTCTTTGAAAAAGCCTTTGATCTCCTTTTTTTCATGTGAGGTGCACCGCATAGGTGCACCCACATAGTGTAGCACCCGAGCATCGAGTTAAATAGAATATTTAGCTCGAGGGTCCAAGAATATCCTCCAAGAAAAATAATCTTTTGGAAATTTGCTTCTCGATCTTGTCTTCTTGCTATCATCGAGACCTTGCTTGGAAAAGGTCATATCTAGAATCTTGAACTCACGATGAACTAGAAGGAAATTGGTCTTGAATCTTTAAATAAGTTGATATTCAGCCGCTTTAGAGTCTTGGATGCTCGGGAGGATGGAGTTCGTTGGGTCCGTGGATCCTCGAGCACATTGGCTCCCGAGCGCTCATACCTTTGGTCAGGCGAGCCCCCAAGCACGCGCGAGCCCCTGATCATGAAGATCATCGAGCGTGCATGAGCCCTTAAGTGGGAGAGTCTTTGAGTGCATGCGAGCCCCTAGGTACGGGGCCCACCAGCGCAGGAGATTTCAATCGTCACAGACGCCGCCCAGTGCACCAAAAAGGCACTCCACACCCACAATTAATGTATGTTCAGTGTTAAACGACTGAAAAGACGTTCCATCTCTGATCGAGCCATGCGCGAGGGTGGCCAGCGGGCAGAGAAGTGGAACCGTTAGATTGCCTTGATCACTGTGGATGCGGTGGTCAAGGCGGCCCCCCAATCATGACGATCACGCCCTGTCTCCGTGCAGTGACCGTGGAGATACTTAAGCTAATTTCTCCGTCCCCCAAAGCGTATGCTACCATTTGAATTTCTTCCTTTCGCAACCGCTAACTCTTCCGCTTTCCTCTTCTTCTCCATTCATCTGTCTGGCTCCTCGTCACCCAAGTCACCACTGCGGCTACATGGTCTGTTATAGGAAAGCTCATCGGTTGTCCCAATTCAAATCGATGGCTTCCACAAGTCCGCCACAGTCTTCGGCTTCGCCACCCCCGCTGCTAGGGTAGGAGAAGTCAAAAATGTCCAAGGACAAACTTTGGGATTTGGTGGCTCTCGACGAAGGAAGAGGAGTTCCCGACGCCAAACACCCACGAGATTGTCCTGTTCAAATCCATCTTGGAGCATGGGCTCGGTCTACCCGTGCACCAATTTCTTCGTGGCCTTCTTCACCACTATAGAATCACCCTTGGCCACCTCTCACCCAACTCGATTCTCTACATTGCTGTCTTCGTGCATTTGTGCGAGGCGTACCTAGGAGTGGATCCACACTGGAACCTCTTTTGGTACTACTATGTTCTCTGCCATTCGGCGAGGACCAATGCGATCAGTGGGGTGACGCTCCACCTCTGCTTCGTGTGATTTGGCGATTATCTGTGGATGCCCGTCACCTTGTTGAACAAGGGGTGGAAGGCAGAGTGGTTCTACGGGGCGAACCACCCTCCGGCTATCGGGTATCAGCCCAAATCCGGTGCCCCTGATGAGATGGAATGACCAGTGCTCCTTGGCTGATGAGGATCAGGTCTAGGAGCTGGTGGATGCGGAGAAGGAGCTCTGAGAAGGTGAGCTAACTAGGATTAGGGTGATAGCCTACTTCTTGCTACGGTGGATATCCCCGCCGTAGGTCCAGGATAAGCTGGCCTACGAGATGGTCAGGCCCTTTGACCCATTAGCTCCAAAGCCCGGGTGGATGCTCTGGGCTGAGGTTACAAAATACCTCAATTCTTTTTTCGCCAGGAAGCCCAGCTTCCCAGATGACCTTGGGTTCGTGACGTACTGTGTCTCGAACCCCCGGCCCCGGGTGAGTTTGTTTAACCTTTCGTTCCTTTTTTGCTTTGCTTTGTTTTTCATTTTTGTCTTGTACTGATGCTTGGCAACCCACGTGATGTGATGCACCTAGCTGCAGGGTAACGCTCCCAAAGCAAAAGGGGATCAAACTTAGTGGGACGACCAAGCGCTCAAAACCCACTGAAGTTGGGGTAGGTGGAGCCCTGGCGATCGGTAGGTAGCAGCTGATCCTTGACACTGAGGAGCCCGAGGAGGAAGGGGATGCTATGATCTCCGAGGCAGCGCTGGCCTCTCCCCGTCCTGTTCTAGTGAAGGTGTCCAAGCGGGAGTCTTCCAGGTCGTTCCTCCTAACATCGAGGTAAGGCCAGAGTTAGTGCATATGTACAACCCCTTCTTCTTTGTTAATGACTTCCATTTGGCTTGGTTTGCAGAGTGGATGGAGTTGACCTCCCTTTGGGACCACCAGTGGCCCAGTCGCTCTCGCGCGTGGCTACGGAAGCTGGAGCATCGGGCGCCAGGGAGGCTGTGGCCGTGGTGATCGAGGAAGGTGGTGAGGCCCCCGTCGATGCGGGCGTGGTGGACCCAGTCTTGGCCTCAGGGAGCGAGGATGTTGCCGTGGCTCCAGGGGTGATGGTTGATCCTCTGGTCGATGGGTCAGCCTTGGCGGAGGCCGCCGAAGGTGCGATGATCAAGGAGGGGATCGTCGATGTCCCTGAGGAGGCCGTTCAGAGGCTCAGCCCCCTGCCCCAATGGCGGTGGATGGCCTCGAGCTAGGGCTTGGCTTTAAAGCCCTTGGCGTAGAGGTCGCAGGTCCTGCGCCAGCCCTAGGCCTGGTGCCGGAGGCAGCCACCCCTCTTTTGTCACAGCTCACCGATGTAATTTCTGCTTTCCCTTTGGGTTATCTTTTTTCTAGGTCGCTATTTTGACAATTTTCCTATGTTCTGTAGCTATTTCGGGCGCAGTACGCACCGGAGGTGGTGTGCGTGGTGACCCTAGAGGCCGAGGTTGAACCACTCTGCCGTGAGCGCGATGATCTCCTGGCCTAGAATCTGGAGCTATCACGTAGGGCCGCTATGGTGGAGACCTCCACGGCTGACGCCGCGCTGACGACCGAGAATGCCACTCTGATGGCAGAGGAGGCCGATCACCAAGCCACGGCATCAAGGGCCACGGTCGAGGAGGTGATGGAGGCCGAGAGAGCTGCCCGGTGGGCCCTCGATGGGATGAAGGAATCGGTGGAGTCGTCTGCCGCCGAGTATCAGAGTAAGCTTTTCTTGGGTGATCACCTTTTGTTTCTTGCTTTTTTGTTGCTTAGTCTTAGTCTGCATCGATCTTCTGCTTGCAGGGAGATGTGACTGGGACTGGGCTCGTATCGAGGAACTTGAGGAGGAGGCGGTCAAGGTACACGCGGTGATCGAGCATGCATACTCGCTCTTGGTCGAGGACACCGATGTGGAATTCTAGGACAAACTTGAGGGCTTCGAGACCTAGCTTCGCCTCCTTGTTGATGAGGCGATAAAAACTAGGGACAAACAATCCTTAGTTTATGTTTGGGCCCACTTCCCGATGGATGACCTTCGGTGGCTGGAGCATGGACTACCCGCTGGAGTGACCGAGGACCAAGCCATGGTGTTTCGGCAGGAGGTGGAGGGCATCACCGCTGTGTTCACCGAAGATCTTTAATTCTTGCCTCCTCCGCTAGGGTGGCCTCTCCCAAAGCTCAGGATCTGGCTGCATCATCCCTCGAGGCTCAAGATCCGGCTGCGTCGTCTCTCGAGGCTCAAGATTTGGCTGCGTCATCCCCCTAGGCTTAGGATGTAGCTACGTCGCCTCCCGAGGCATAGTTGTATTATAGCCTGCGCCAAAGTTAGGAGTGATTAGTTTACACTTTGTGCTTCATGAACTTCTGGCTTTTTTTATGAAGCAAAGATAGCCTCTTTTGCCATTCGCAATTTTTAAGTCCTAACTGCATTTTCACCTCGAGTAGCTTTAGGCTATATAGTACTCGGCGTGTGGTCCTTAGGCTATGCACGCACCTACCAACATTAGGTCGAATAAGCCCTCGAGGGATTCACAAGTTTATGGTTTTTATTAATTCTTCGCGTGCTCGAAGCATGATTTTGAGCCTCCGGTATAGCCATATAGTCTTGAGTGCAGGGAGCTAATGTCGCTTATGCACTAATCCTAACATTAAGCATCATGAGTTCTCGAGGCCGCTGGGACTTGAAGTTGAGACTTTAGGACTTGAGCCCCCGAGGGACTTAGCTGTTAGCTAGGCACCAAGAGGGTGCAAACACTAACTCTTTTTTGCTCGTGCGGTTGCTAACGCCAAACCCAGAGAAATCCATAGGGGCACAACCATTTGAGCTAGACGCGTGATGCTTTGCCTTGACCCTTATAGGGCTCGAGCCTAGCGATTGTTGCCAATGAAGATAAATGGCATGATTTCACTTAGTAAAAAACTTGAGCTTTATTTCACATAAGGCAAAGAGTACATAGCTAAAAAAGAAGAGAAGTTCGATCTTGATGGCGTTTGTTGTGCTCGGTAAAATTTGAGGTGGAGTCGGGTCGAAGCCCTTTGATGGTGGCTTATCTTGATGTCGGTCCCCATCGGCTCGCCGTTTCTTCAGCTTTGATCTGCTACTCTTCATGCAATATGATATCCTTGCTGGTCTTCTTGTGCCACACCTTCTTTCAGTTCTGGCGCTTGCGTGATTGATTCTTGGTGTTGTCCCTCTAGTCCCCGGTGTCGTGATGCCTATCCTCCTTTACCTGTCCTTCCGAGGCCTCCAGTTGTTGTCCCTAGGTCTTCCATGCCGCAGCCTTGTCAACTCGGTGTAGTGGTAGGAACTAGATCCGAGAGCCGTGGTATAGTCATCGGTGGATCTGGACTATGTCCTAGTGAGCCATCCAGCGTGGTGGCCTCCGGCGTGCTCGGGAAAATCCTCCCGATGTCGGGAGCCCCGTGAAGGTGATTCCCCGAAGCTCTGGCGGAGATGTCAGATGACTTGTTCAGCTACTTCACCTAAGAGCAGGCCTAGAGCTAACTCTTGCACGGTGTCAGTCAGACGCTCTGTGGTCCGATCCTCCTTTCATGGGAGAAAGGATCGAGACTTCGGTTTGACGAACGCTCAGGGGTCGAGACTGAATTGAAAGGAATCAACATTCTGAGCGAATTGGCCACATATGTCGTGTTGCCCAAGACGATTGTCATCCTGAGCTTGGCTGAGAGTTGACATGAGGATGCCATCGGATCTTGGTGAAAGCGACGTGACTCCCTACCTAGCGCGCCAACTGTCGGTGAATCACCGATCAGTCTACCAAAGGGGGTACCCGAGGTGGTGATTAGATGTGTGTAAGAGAAGTGCACCGCCTTCGAACCCGATGGTCGACTCTAAAACACAAGAGCCAAGGTTTATACTGGTTCAGGCCTCCAGGAGGATAATAGCCCTACGTCTAGTGTTTTGGTGTGTACTATGGTGGTGGATCTTACAATACAACGCAATTAAGCTATGGAGGTTTGGGGTATCGAAAGCAAGAAAATATGCTCAAAAGCTTGTCCTTTGGGGGGTTCTCGCCTCCTTTATATACTCAGGAGGTGAGCCCAATAACTCAGTACTCTATCTCGAGCCGATCTAGGATTGCCTACTGAATTTAGGTGATAAATCCCTAATTCCAAGGATTCTGATACAAATAAATCTCTTAATACCATATCTAGAGCTTAACTACCCGATAAGGACTCAACTTTCCTTATCGGAATCAAACCCCTGTTTATGGGCCATACCAAACGGTCAATGCTGGTCTTGGTCTGCCCTCGGTCTGGCCTGATAAGCCCAACTGCGGGGTACCCGGGGGTCATTTCCTCGACATTGTACCACCAAATTAGGATGCGGTGTGGAGATATTGAATAAACATTTAGCACACACTTGATATATTATGAGTTTGTTGTAAGTCCTTTTGGTCTTATTAATCCCCTAACCACTTTTCAAGCAATCACGAACAAGTTGATGGCATCATATTTGAGGAAATTTATTTTATAAATTTTTTATGACACATTAATCTACAACAAAACTTTAGATGAACACGTGAAACATTTATAACTAATATTGAGCACCCTTCAGAAAAATCAGTTATATGCCAAAATGATCAAGTTATCAACAAGGATGGAGTGGCCACTGACTCCACTGAAGTAAAGGCAATACATGATTGGCCAATACCTAGTAATATCACTCAATTAAGGGGATTCTTGGGTTTAGCTGGCTATTATAGAAGGTTCATCAAAGGGGTTGGAATCATATGCAGGCCTCTATTTGACGCTCTAAAGAAAAATCCTTCTACATGGGGCAATGTACAACAGGAAACCTTTGATAAGTTAAAGCTGGCTCTTACCCAAGCTCTAGTTTTAGCACTTTTTGATCACTCCCAGCCTTTCATATTCAAAACTGATGCAACTAGAAATGGACTAGGTGCGGTCCTAATGCAACAAGAGAGATCAATCACTTGTCTGAGTAGAACTATTGGACAAAGGTTGCTGCCACGTCTATCTATGATAAAAAAAAGCCTTAGCCATCATCAAATCATTGAATAAATGAAAACATTATTTAAGTGAAAACACTTTTATCTTTAGAACTGACTGGCAAAGCCTAAACCGCATTGGGAAACAAATGTTGGTAGATGGAATTCAACATAAACTGCTTATCATGTTGATAGGCTATAATTACGGGGTAGAATATAGGAAGGGAAAGGAAAACAAGACAGTTGATGCACTTTCTAGGATTTTCAGTAATGAGAAAGACATGGCCTTAACAGCTACATTACCATTATGGACAAATGATGTGTTGAATAGATATAAGGAAGATTCTAAATGCCAAGAAATTATTGAACAATTGAGTGTTAACCCTCAAGTTGTTCCAAATTTCTCCTTGCACAAAGGGATAACGAAGCACAAATGAAGACTATGCATTGGATAGGCTGGTAACTTAAAACAACAGTTGATTACTACATTTCATGATTCACCCATGGGGGCATTCTGGTAAAAGAGCAACTTATCAAATATAAAACTTCTATTTCATTGAACTAGAATAAAAAAAGAAGTAATACAATTTGTCAAAAATTGTGCAGTATGTCAGAAAAATAAGTCTAAAAACATTCGCTGCACTGGATTATTAGATATGTGCCCCCATTGCACTTGCCTGGATGTGCCTTCGATGCCACTGCCTAACCATGCCACCGATGTCACCTCCACCACTAGTCCTAGGTATGTTGTTACTTGTTAGCGGGGATTTTCTTCCCGACATGGACACAACAACTCGACGGGGAGCGAGGGACCCACCAGTGTAGGATCAAAACTAGCAACCAGAGGGAGGTGAATGGGCGCAAAACAAAACACAGCGGATAAAACAAAAACTTCCTCAAACTTGTGTAACAAACTTGCTGGTGACTTGATGAGACTCAGCTCAAGGCTGTGCTGGAACATTCACTTGACACAAGTTGATACACAACTCCTCCAAAAGCACACTTGTACATATCAACTAGAGAAGAACACAAGCACCGATCAGGATGCGTCCATGAGGGAAACCAGCATTCTTTTAAAGAGAAACGCACAAAACGCTCTCACGCAAATGATCGAGTACTTGATGTACAGCTAGTGCAACTCACAACCTCTCAGATAAATCAACACACACCCTTGACATACACTAGAACACATAGAAAAGCATTCACAGTGCAATCTGAAAATCAAGGGCTTGTAGGCAATAACACAAACACCTAGAATG
>KE372890.1:717202-734350 GCA_000418225.1 Zizania latifolia | reverse complement strand
GCTCCCACTCTGCCGCGCATGCTCACGCTGCGCCACCTTCTAGCCGCCGCCGCCCCTTGCTGCACTGAAGAGAGAAGGGGAGGAAGTAGTGGCAGCTGGCTAGGGGAGAGAGAGGGAAGAGGCTTGTGGAGGAAGGAAGCTTGAGGAGGAAGAAGGTGGGAGGACAAACACCCAATACAATTCTAAAAATAATTTACAATTAGCTCAAAATCCTCAAAGTGATACAAGGGTTAGGTCCCCTCATATAGCCCACATGGACCAAGGGAAAAGACCCTAATACCCCTTCAGGAATGTTCGATACAGACTCCGGCCCACAGGGCAAAAACGTAAAATTACAGACACAGATATTTATTCGGTGCTGAACTTTTCGTAGCCGTCACGACACCGCTATCTTTAACGCCTGTAGCACTTTTCCGTTAGAGATGACGGTTTTAAGCCGAAGCCATCAAAGCGGTCTTGGACCGATCCGACCCTGTGGCTCCTTAGCCCGACAGTCAATCGTCCGTGTACCTGAGTCACACCAGTCGACACCACAACGAGTCACATCTGCTTGCCGCCACTGCTCCATGTACCCGGATTGGACCGCCACGATCTCGTGACTCCTTAGTCCGACGATCGTCTGTTCGTGTACCTGAGTCACACGGGCAACACCACGGCAAGTCACTGCCTCTCCTCAGAGGTCTTCATCTCCATCTTCATCTTCTCTCTCCTTGACAATCACTCATCATCCCCATGGTATTCACCATGGCTCCTCAACCAGTCCTAGGCAAAAATTGTCCTCGAAGCCAGGGAATGACAAAATTTTGCTCTATCGGGGATAGGTACGGGGACCCCTCCCCATCAATAAGTGTCCTTGTTGCCGTCCCTGTGTCTAAATCATCAGGTCCTAACATATGTGCCTATCGTTGCGTAACAACAACAGTATCCTATGGGGTTACCCACGGAGGAGATTTGTGTAGGTATATAGGGATGGTTGTGGTCGTGATTCAATGGTTGTCTCACAGCAATAAGAGATAGAGATTTTTAGACAGGTTCGAGCCTCCTAAAGGATAATAACCCTAATCCTGTATGCGCTTATGTGTGTGTATTTTAAAGGTGTATCCAAAATAACCTTACTTGTCAGCCTCGCCTGTAAGACGTACCCCCTATCCCTTTATATACTACAAGGATCGAGGGGTTATCGTTTAGGCCTTAACAGCCTCATTAATCTCCTTTACAACAGTTTAAATCACCAGGGATCGTGGGCTAATAAATACAACATTATTTGCTATATTAATTTGACTGTTACGCCCTAGGGTTTATTATCATTGATGAGGTGGATCGACTATTGAATAGTCCTTCTGAATCCCAGCAGTCAGGGCATCCTCCCGAGTCCCAGCATTCGGGGCATCCTCCCAAGTCCTAGCGGTCGGGAATCCTCCCTTTGACCGACTGCTTCCTGGACATGTGTTGGTCCGACCCCTTCCAGGTCATGTTTAATGCTCTATCTTCCTGACCCTGTCTTCCGTCTGATAGTCATGAATATACTCGGAAAGTACCATGGGGTCATATCCCCGACAGGAGCCCCCGAGCTCTTTGCGATAGAGAGGCGATAATCATTCGGATGGAGTCGAGAAGCTGTAAGGAGCGCTAACTTGCTGAATTTCTTTTTTATTTACTGGGCAGGGGCACCGGTTAGATCCACCTGCCGGGTGTAGCCCCCGAGCTTGAAGATTTGTTGGAAAAACAAGCTTCAAGGTCCAAAATCTTGTGTAGTTATTTGTTGAGGTAGGAAGAGTCTGAGCCCCCGGGCGTCTTGGCGATCGGGTGCTCGTCGAAGTCGAGAGAAATTTGAAGTCTTAGGTGTTTTGGTGAGTAGGCATCCGTTGGGATCGACTAGCGTGATGGAGTATATGGGCCCTTCAGGCAATTCGGTGAACAAGGCATCAGTCAGAGTAAGCGGGAGCCGAGGAGTATGTGGGCCCCATGATGATTCGGCGAAAAGGCATCAGTTGAAGCGGACTAGCAACTGCCGGAGTATGTGGGGCCCATGGCAATTTTGGTGAGAAGGCATTAAACTGGCAGCTGTGAGGTTCGATTAACGTGAAAAAAGGCACGAGTCCCCAAGCTCTTTGGTGAGCGAATGTCGGTTAGAGTAGTAGCCGTCGATTTGGTTTCCTCTCGCAGCCATCAGATCCATTTTGATCCTCCAGATGGAGTCATCGGGGTATGTTGACTGGCGGAATAACGGCATGGATTCGCTTACCAAACTTGTCCCGAGACAATCATGGCGTATCAGGAGCCCGAACCATCGCGTGGTCAGCTATAAATTGCCACTTTTCCGCTTCGTCCACCGCACACTATCGCTTTCGCTTGAATCCTATTCATCTTCTTCCTTGCGCTCAAATCTTCTCTGCTGGCGCCTTGCCGCCTCGGCCGCCATTGCCAGTGTGTGGTGTTCCTCCGCAAAGCTCGCCATCTTTTCAACCTCAAACCTCTCGCTCCGTCGTGCACCGTTTTGATGGCGACCACCGATTCTAGCGCCGGCGTCGACCGCTCGAAAGAGTTTGTGAAGTCTGGCTCCTCTAAGCGGTGGATTGAACTTCTAGAGAAGACCAGAGTTCTCCCGGTGAAGGCATTGTTTTTGTGGCGTCCGGCTGTGGGTGAGCGATTTCCTACTCCGAACACCAACGAATTAGTGGTGTTCGAGTATTTTCTTCTTCGCGGGCTTGGCTTGCCGGCCCATCCTTTTCTTCAGCGTCTTCTTCACTATTACGACATCTCACTTTGCATCTGTACCCCAACTTCATTCTTGATATTTCTATCTTCATCTAACTCTACCAAGCCAATCTTGGCATCGATTCCCACTTCAATCTCTTCCTTCATTTTTTCTATCTGCGATCTCTCAGCAAGAAAGTTGTTGGTGGGGCTAGACTCCAGCTTCACGATAGCAAGGCTACCGAGTACATCACCGTCCCCCTCCCGATGTCCAACAAGGGCTGGCAATCTCAATGGTTATACGTTGGGAATCATGAATCAACCCTTTCTCTAGAGACCGACCGCTTGCCGACCCTCGCGCTGACCTGGTCAGACCGCTGTGGGTTGGCAGATCAAGGCCAAGTGAATGAGCTCATCCAAGAAATCGCCAAGCTTCGTAAGCAGAACCTGTCAGGGGTCCACGTGGCTCTCAACTTTGTGCTCCGCCGTGTTCAACCCTGCAAGAATCGAGCATGGCTGGGATACGAGTACGTGGGTCGGTCAGACCCCTCTCGAGAGTCCTCGAAGCCCCTGAACGCGGAAGAGGGCACAGCGCGGGTGCAGGACCTCCTCGCTCCCAAGACGGTGGTCGGCAATGAGGATGGCCCGCGCTCGTACAAGTTGATCAACCCCCGACCGACGGTAAGGATTTGTTGTTAGCTTGTCTTTTATGTTTGCTTTGCGTTGATATTTGACAATATCACCTATTGGGTACTGACTACGTCAAAATTGCAAGGGCGAGAAGCATACTGCTCTCTGGTTCCTTTGCCCGAGTAGCCTTGGGCGGTCGGGCAGAAAGACATCGATCGGTCAGTCAGGTCGATCGGGATGAGAAAGAGGAAGGACAAAGACGTTTGTCCTCCTACGACAAAGAAGTCACGCACGGCGGTGGCATCTCAGGGGAAACCTAAGGTGCCATCGTCATTTCCTGGTGAAGCTGGTGCTGACTCAGAGATGTCCGATGCTGGGCCAGCTGGTGGGGAGGCGGTGAGGGTGTCATCATCATCATCACTCTCACCCCCACCTCTGCCTCCTCCTCCTCCATCGGGAGGTCCGTCGGGCAAATATCGATGGGTGAAGAAAAGTGCGTTCTGAAAGTCTACCTGATAAGTTATGTGCTAACAATTTTGATAAACATTATGTATATTATTGGTTTAACCTTTGATTGTTGTCAGTACGCCAGCACCGTTGCCCGATAAGGATGACGTCATCCGCCAGTCAATGGCCAGTGGCTTCGAAGCAGTCGGCGGTAGCAATGACATGGCGATGGCTGTACCATCCGACGTGATGGCTTCGGCTGTGGGAGTAGTAGTCATTGATGTGGTGGTCTTCATCGCCGCTGCTGGGCCGACTACGGATGCACGGGCCACCGAGTTCCAACCTATGGAGGCCTTGACCACGGGGGTGCCGACTGTGGCCATGCCGAGCGCGGATGCAACGACCGAGGCTAGAGCAGTGCCGACCGCGGCTAGGCCGATCGGTGATGTGGCGATGGAGGAGAAGCCGACCGCCGATCTTAGGGTGGAGGAGCAGCCGACTGCTGACCCTATGATGGGCGAGGCGGAAAATGTGGCGCCGCCAGCAACGGATGCTATGGGGTTGGATGGTGGACCAACCCCACTTGTTGATGAAGTTTAGTAGGAGGTGGCAAAGTGCTATGACGCACTAAACTGACTTGGCCATGCTACCAGCGTAAGTCATGCCGACTTTAGTAGTTATTTTTTGTCTGACACTTGTAGCTAAACTTGTACTTGTTGTAGCGTGTTTTGAACCTCCTGGTCAAGAATACAGGTGTATCGTACCCTGGCCATAATCTGAACTTGGGAGCTCTTAATGCCCAAGTTCAGTAATTAACAGAGCAGCTGGCGAGGAGGGAGGCTGCCTGGAGGATGGCGGAGAAGAACAACAAAATCCTCCATACCCAATTGGACATTCGGTCCTCCGGTAAGTTCCTAGCCACATCAGATGTTGTTGGCAGCTCTTTGTTGTATCAGTCTAATCGTCGTGATAAATAGACTGGGCAACCCTGGAGGCACAGTTGGAGACGGTGACTGCTATGGAGGAGCGCTCGGTCACCTCGGTACAGTTGGCCGTGGCCGAGCGAGATGAAGCCATGGAGAGGACGGTGAAAGCTGAGGCCGAAGCTGCATCGTTGAAGAAGAAGATCACCACAGCCGAGGCCGCTGCCACAGTCACGGAAAAGAAGGCTGATGAGATAGTCAGTGAGTATAAAAGTACGGTCGATCAATATCATCTTCAGTCAGCTTAATTAGAATATTGGCTGATGCTTGTGTTGTTGCTTGCAGAACTGCATCGGTGGGTGAATGCTCAGTTCACCGACCTGGAGTTGTGTTTGAGCAACACGCAAGCACAGCTCGACCACTGTCGGGTGGGGACTGAGGTACTCATCAAGATGACTGACGGTGAACCTACCAGCGCCAAGTGGTCAATGGAGCAATTTTTGGAGCGGCTCTAGGGGTCGGCGGCACATCTACGGGACCAGGCCCTGGACTTCCTGCAGTCGGCGACCACACATGCACTTAGAATTGTCCAAGCTCTGTACCTGACTGCTCGGATGGATCACATCCAGGCGGGTTGGTCGACGAATGTGGAGGAGTCCGACGTGGAGCGAATCTACTCGGAGGTAGAGGATACGGCTGTTGTACTCATCCAAGACTTAGAAACTTATCCTGAAGAACCTGCCAAGTAGAAGAAAAATGTAGAAAGAAATACTATGTATATAGTTAACTTTCAATGAAAAATGATGTTTTGGAGTTTAATTTGTATTGTGTCCGACCGCCTTTATCTGATTTTCGAGTGATTGGTATAGCTGTAATTCACAGCATAGGGAAACTAAGCCGCATGCATGCGTATTGAACGTTCAGCTTCACAAGTAGTCAGAAATAACAAGAGAGGGAGGTCGGGGAAACAGTATGGCGAGCAACGAGCCCCCGAGTGGGCAACCAAATATCAACAATAACTCGCCAAAGCTAGAGTGGATCATAGACTCTGGTTTAGAGTGATAAGAAAGCAAGCACTCGGGGTCGAGTGGGAAAAAATAATATTAAGAAAAAATTGAAGGAACATTTTTATTAATCTAAGGTAAGAATATGTAGCTTGTAACATCATGGGTAAAAGTGGCGAAGATGCTCGATATTTCTGGAATTAGAGACGCATTGACCGTCTTCGCGTATCAGTCGATAAGAGCCTGGTCGAGTTACTTTGGCTATTATGAATGTACCCTCCCATGGGGCAGAGAGCTTGTAAACGCTGACCGCTGACTGTATTCGGCGGAGGACCAGGTCACCGACTTGAAATGAGCGACCACGTACGTTGTGGTCGTAATATCAGCGTAGAACTTGCTGGTACTGGTCGAACTGAATAGCTGCAGCCAAGCGAGCTTCTTTGAGACTGTCGATGTCCTCTTCTCTTGTTTGTTCGGTGGTGCCTTCATCATATTGCTGGATCCTCGGTGATTCATGGAGCATGTCCACTGGCAAAATGGCCTTCGACCCATATACTAGGAAAAACAAAGTCCGGTTGGTAGCTCGACTAGGCTGAGTGCGAAGTCCCCAAAGAACCGCTGGCAATTTCTTCATCCACCGACCACCATATTTGTTGAGAGGGTAAAAAACTCTAGCTTTTAAACCTTGGAGTATCATGCCATTAGTCCGTTCACATTAACCATTTGCCCTTGGATGTGCCACAGATGCATATTTGACTTGAATGCACCGGTCCTCGCAGAATTCCCAAAAATCATTGCCGGTGAACTGGGTCCCAAGATCGGTAATAATCTGGTTAGGAATACCATACCGGTAACATATACCTTGGATGAACTCGACAGCTTTCTTGGCTGTACTGGTTCGTAGGGGCATAAGTTCAATCCACTTTGTTAACTTGTCAGTGGCGATGAATAGGCGATCATATCCTTGGGGGGCCTTCTGGAATGGGCCGACCATATCAAACCCCCATCATGAAAATGGCCACGAGGGTGAAATAGTTTGGAGAGCTTGAGCAGGGAGATGATGTTGTTTGGCAAAAAAATTGACATCCCTGGCAACTCCTAACTAGTAGCTTAGTGTCTTCGTTGGTAGTTGGCCAATAAAAACCTGAACGGAAAGCTTTGTCGACTAGTGTTCGAGCACCGGTATGATTTCCGCACAAACCCGAGTGCACTTCTTTTAATATATCTGACCCCTGGGATCGACTGACACACTTCATGAGCACTCGAGTTGAGACGACCCTTTTGTATAATTCTGTCCCTACAACAACATACTACTTGTTTCTTCGGGCAAGGCGGAAAGCCAGATCTTTGTCTTCAAGAGCTTTGGCGGTGAGGATGAAGTCGATGAAGGGTTGGCGCCAATCTTTAGCATCGTCGGTGATAACTAGGATAGAATGAATCTCATTGATATCCAAGGGTTGCGTTTCTTCAGCTTGAACCGACGGTTTGTGGAGTTCTTAGAGAAAAACATCACTCGGCCATAGAGTTTATCTTCTAACTTGTGAACTTCTGTGCAATATGCATCCATTTTATCACTGGTGCAGGACTAGTCTTTGTTGACTTAGCTGATGACTAATTTTGAATATCCATATACCATCAGACGTTTAACTCCAAGGGAGATAGCAATCTACAAGCCATTGACGAGTGCTTCATACTCAGCTACATTGTTGGACGCCGTAAACAGAAGTTAAAGAGCATATTTCTAGGGTTCACCTTGGGGGGAAATCAGAAGTACTCCAGCACCTGCTCCGTCAATGCTGAGGGAGCCATCAAAATACATGACCCAATGCTCTGGGGTCTCGGCGGTCGGTGTGATTTGAACCTCTGTCCACTCGGCGATGAAGTCAGAGAGAGCTTGAGACTTGATGGTCGTTCAGGGCTTGAAGTCGAGGGCATATTCTCCCAACTCAATGGCCCACTTGACAATACGTACCAGTAGCATCCGATTGCGGAGAATGTCACCGAGTGGAAATTCGGTGATAATGTCTATCGAGTGCGCCTGAAAGTAATGCTTGAGGGTATCGGACTTTTGATGACCCGAGTACTTCAGATATAAAGTACATTGGTCTTTGTACCGGGTAGGTGTAGCCCTCCTCTAGGTGCTCGGCGATTATGGTGGTATTGACCACACGTGTCGTGGCGGAGATGTAGAGGAGCAAAGTTTCTTCGGGGGTTGGCGCAACCAGAACAGGTGGCGTGGTGAGAAATTTTTTGAGGTCGGTAAATGCCTGGTCTGCTTATGGAGTCCAATTAAAATTGCCTTCTTTCTTCAACAATTTAAAGAATGGCATCCCTCGTTCACCAAGTCGAGAGATGAAACGTCCTAGTGCCGTCATGCAACCCGTGAGATATTGAATATTCTTCATGGTGGTTGGCTTGGCCATATTGATTATCGCTAAGATTTTGTTTGGATTGGCCTTAATTCTCCGATTGCTGACAACAAAACCCAGCAACTTCCCAGTCGACACCCCAAATACACATTTGTCTGGGTTGAGCCTCCATCGAAATTTGTAGAGATTGTCTACAATCTCTTGGATGTCGGGAATTAAATCTTTCGGATGCCTTGATTTGATAACGACATCATCCATGTAGGCTTTCACGTTACGTCCAATCTAGTCGGCAAGACAACGTTGTATGGCACGTTGATATGTAGCCCCGGCATTCTTGAGCCCGAAGGGCATTGACATGTAACAGTAGGCGCCGAATGGAGTGATGAAGGATGTCTTCTCTTGGTCTTCCTTCTTCAGGCTAATTTGATAATAGCTCGAGTAGCAATCTAGGAAACAGAGAAGGGAACAGCCAGCTGTGGAGTCAACCACTTGATCAATGCGTGGCAGTGGGAAAGGATCTTTCGGACATCGCTTATTGAGATCGGTATAATCAATGCACATCCTCCATTTCCCATTTTTCTTTTTTACAAGGACTGGGTTTGCCACCCAGTCAGGATGATACATCTCTTTAATGAACCCTGCTGCTAGCAGTCGGGTGACATCCTCCTTGATGGCTTCTTTACGCTCGTGCACGAATCGGCGCATTTTTTATTTGACCGGCTTGATGGTCGGGAAGACGTGGAGTTCATGCTCGATCAGCTCCCTTGGTACGTCCGGCATATCAGAGGGTTGCCAGGTGAATATGTCGATGTTAGCATGAAGGAAGCTGATGAGCGTGCTTTCCTATTTAGAATCTAGCGCTATCCTGATGAGCGCCGTCTTAGAGGGGTCGGCATCCGAGAGCTGAATACTTTTGTACTCAGCTGGCGAGGGTGACATGCCCGATGTCGATGGCATGGCAGTCGGGATGTTGAGGTCGGTGGTCGGCGTGGTCTTGGCCACCTGGACGGTCTCTTCCATCCGGACAGATATGTCCGCTGCTTCTCCCAGGGTGAGGCTGTCCCGCTCACATGTGTGAGAGGTGGCTACGTCTCCCTTAACAGAAAAAGCCCCTGCTGGTCCTGGAATTTTGAGGACCAGGTATGTGTACTGGGGCACCGCCATGAACTTGGAGAGCGAAGGCCGACCGAGCATGGCGTGATAGGCGGCCTCGAAGTCGACGACGTAAAATTTAATGTGCTCAGTCCTAAAATTATCCCGAGTGCTAAATGTTACCGGCAGAGTGAGGGTGCCGAGTGGAATGGATGTCTTCCCTGGGACAATCCTGTAAAAAGGCGTGTCCGTCTTTTGTAGCGTCGACTCATCGATGCTAAGTATCGAGAGAGTCCCCTTGAACAGGAGATTAAGTCCGCTGCTGCCATCAATCAGCACCCCCTTGAGGCGTACTTTCAAGATTACTAGGTCGACCACCAGTGGGAACCGACCTGGCTTGGGGACGTCCGTCCACTGGTTGTCCCGGCAAAAGGTGATCGAGACTTCCGACCACCATAGGCGCTCAATCGCCGTGTCGCTGATGGTGTTAACGCGACGGGCAAGCAGCTTTTGCTGGCACTTGGACTCTACTGCAACCGCTCCACCGAAGATCATGGAGACTGTCCAGTAGGCTCCTAGAAGTCGTTTTTGGCCAGGGGGTCGGCATCTTTGTCCTCCTGACGAGTCTTCTTCTTTTTGTCATCCCGACGATGCTTGTCTTACCGGGGATTTTCTTCCATCTCTTTAATCATTTGGTTCCGTAGCTGGTAGCACCGGTGGGTGGTGTGACTGCTATTAGGATGGAATATGCAGGGTTTGTCCAGCATCTCCTGCATCGCCAAGTTCCCCCGACCTCTGGATCGAGGTTTCTCTTCGGCTACCATGACGTGCTCAGACTTCCTCTTCTGATCTTTCGATCGGGAGGACTCTGGTCTATCGCGGTCATCACGCTGCGGCGATCGGCGATGATCCTCCGAGTGCTTCTTGTCTTTGTGGGACTCCCAAGTGGTCGGATGCATCTGCTCTCGCTCGGCATCCTCGGCATTGGCAAATTACTCGACGGTGGTGATCATCTCGCCTGGTGTCGCTGGCTCATTCATCACCAGGTGGTGAAATAATTCCGATGGCTTCCTCAGTCCATCCTGAAAAATAGACATGACGTCAGCGTTAGAGATACTGGCGACGGTGTTCTAGCGTTCAGAGAAGCGGCGGATGTAGTCCCTAAGGGACTCATCGCTCTTTTGGTGTATCTGGCGTAGGTCATGCCGAGAGGCTGCCTTTGCCATGTGCCTTAATAGTTGGCGATGAAGACATCACACAGCTGGTCCCAGGAGTTGATGGAGTTCTTCTGAAGCCCTGCTAGCCAGCTGATGGCGACCGATGAGAGCATGATGGGGAGGTAGTTTGCCATTACATTATGGTTCCCTTCCGCTGCTCTGATGACCGTGCAATACAGCCGTAGCCATTGGGAGGGGTCGGTCTTACCGTCATAGGGCTCGATCCCCGACGGATGTAAACCCCTCAGCCATACCACCCGGCGAAGTCGCTCGATGAAAGTTGGGAAGCCGTTGTGGCGAGAGTCGACGTCCTCGGGCCGATTGACTCCTAGTGCCCCGTGGCTCTGGTCAAAGTGTTCCCAGCGATGAAGCTCGCTATGCTCACGTTGTTCATGGTAGCGAGAGATAGTGTTGCGCGTATCACGCACTTGGTTGATGATTTCCTGGGCATCACCCAAGAAGGAACTCCCATGGCGCTCACTCAGTCGGGAGCATCGCGACCAACTGGACTGTCAGGGAGTGGTGTTGCGGTCGGGAGATTGCGACGAGTTGGGCGACAGCAGCCTGCGTCATCACCCGAGCCCTCTGGAGCTTGGGTGTGTCAGGGAGGGTGGAGAGCGCCCTCTCGATGGCGACAAGATTCACCATGAGAGTACGATACACGGCGTGACCCTCAAAGTCCATCGTGTAAGCTTCTTGCGTGCCTTGTCGTGAGGTTCCTACAGCTTGAGCCCTCCCTTGACGAAGTGAGCGGGAGGCATTGCGCCTCCGATGCTCCCGTCGGTGATTGCTGGACTCGGTGGAGTTGGTAGTGAAATCGTCCTTAGAGACGGTGGCCGTCATCATCATGATAGCATTTGCAGGTGGAGGCGTCTGAGTAATCGACGTGCCCTGCCTCCTGGTCCGCGCCGAAGCGACCTTAGTGGATTGGCATCTCCAGATCGTGCGTCCACCTGAGCTGGCGAAAATGACAAAGTCGGCGGGGGAGTCGGTGGAGACTGGTCGGCAAACGCTGAGTGGAACCGGGCGTTCATTCGCCTTGCTCGCCTTGGGGCGAGCCACGCCTCGTGCAGTTGTGCGCGCGATAGGTGTGCACGTGGCCTTCGCCTAGGCATTGGCGGAGGTAGAGAAAATGAGTTGGCGCATAGAATCGCTAACAAAAGTCAGGCTCCTGAAGGTGATGATGGAGCCAACAGGGACCTAGGTGTCTACCTTGCACAAAACAGCTATTGAATCCAAAAAAATCTAACAAATCAAGCCCCTACCTGGCCCAACAACAATAGTATCCTATGGAGTTACCCACGGAGGAGATTTGTGTAGGTATATGGGAAAGGTTGTGGTCGTGATTCAATGGTTGTCTCACAGCAATAAGAGATAGGAATTTTTAGACAGGTTTGAGCCTCCCGAAGGATAATAACCCTAATCCAGTATGCGCTTATGTGTGTGTATTTTAAAGGCGTATGCAAAATAACCTTGCTTGTCAGCCTCACCTGTAAGATGTACTCCCTATCCCTTTATATACTGCAGGGATCAGGGGGTTATCGTTTAGGCCTTAACAGCCTCATTAATCCCCTTTACAACAGTTTAAATCACTAGGGATCGTGGGCTGATAAATACAGCATTATTTGCTATATTAATTTGACTGTTACGTCCTGGGGTTTATTGTCATTGATGAGGTGGACCGACTATTGAACAGTCCTTCTGAATCCCAGCAGTCGGGGCATCCTTCCCGTGAGCCAAGGTTTATACTAGTTCAGGTCTCTCGGAGGATAATAACCTTACGTCCAGTGTTTTAGTGTATAATATGGTGGATGAGCTTACAATACGATGCAATTAAGCTATGAAGGCTTAAGACGTCAAAAGCAAGAAAAATATGATGATGCTAGATGACTAGATGAGATGCCTCTGGAGGTGCCTCGCCTCCTTTATATACTCAGGAGGTGAGCCCAATAACCTAGGACTCTATCCCAAGTCGATTTAGGGTTACCTACTGAACTCGGGTGCTAATTCCCTAATTACATAGATTTTGTTACAAATAAATCTCCATATACCATATCTAGAGTTCATTCACCCGATAAGGACTCAACCTTCCTTATTAGAGCCGAACCCCCCTCCATGGGCCATACCGGATGGCAATGTTGGACTTGGCCTACTCTCGGTCCGGACTGGACTGATGAGCCCAATCATAGGGTGCCCGGGGGTCACATCCCCGACATTAGTTAACTAGTAAAGATTACAATTATTTTAATTGTAATAATTTACGCTTAATTCTGGTCTGTTGACAGATAACTGGTAAAGTCTAATTTGTTTTTTCTGTCTGATGTAGATAGGTAAAGTTTAATTTAATTTACGCCGTTTTTTTAATTTGCATCATTTGCAATTTTTTGTTTCATTTCACACGGCAAAAGAAGAGAACACATTATAGAGATTATCACTTTATATATAAAATATAGGGTATATTTACATATATATATATGTCACATATATATATATTGTATACTACTCCATACTACTAGCGACGCCGCTGCCCCATAATGTCGACAACCCACCACTATGGATGTCGCTGTTGTCGTCGGCGCCACCCCATGCCGAGCCGCCACTTCGGATGTCCCTGCCGCCATCGCCGCTATCTCTGCCTCCGATGTCCTGCCGAGGAGCGCTGTCGACGGCATTGTCCGGCATTGCGTCAGTGCCATCAGCACCGACGTCCGAATGGCCGGAGGCTTGCCCTGCCAAGTTCCTAGCTCAGATGGCGTCGTCTTCGGTCTAGAGGACCCTAGCATCCTTTGAATCCTCTTGAGCCTGCATGACCCGCGCAATATACGAGTCATTGGTGGTCGTGGAGAAGTCATCCTTAGACGTCCCCGACCACGAAGACGATGTGGAGGGAGATGACATGATTGAATAAAGAAACAAAACGTAAGATGAATAAAATATAGTGCTAAAGACGAATAGTATGAACAAGACGAAAGCAGACTTACCAAAGAGGAAGAACAATGGATGACAAGTTAGCAAAGAAGAAGAAGAAAAGAAAGTAGTACATGAAACAATAGAGTACATGGCCCTCCTTATATAGTCGTGTATTTAGTACCGGTTGCAAAGACAACCTAGTACTAAAATGCGATGGGCTCAGGTCCCAAAGAGACGCTGGCATGAAACTTTCACCTTTTAGTACCGGTTGACATTATAAACCGGTACTAAATTTAGATAGGCACAGATAACGAGGAGACGCATGTCATATTTTGGCCAACTACTTCATTATTAGTATCGGCTTACTACTGAAACTGGTACTAAAGTTTAATAGGTGTTCCGAGGAGAGACGGGCGTGAAACCTCATTACAGACATGAGTGACTGTAGTGATCATCACCGTATAAAGTTTTTGGATTTCCTTTTCTGAACTAAAATTTGTTTACACAGAAAAAACTGATCAGAGACTGGTTCATCTTGTTGCTAGAAAGACCCATTTCACTTGTGATGATCATGTGCACCGTATTTCATAGAATAACAGACTTCATTCAGTTAAATACTGCTCAACTTCATTTAAACACAGTGGCTAATACAAAAGTTCAAACTATATAATAGCTAATTAATTACAATTATTTAACCATAATACGGTAGTGCTAGCAGTCACGAGAAGAACAGATGGCACTCGTGTTTGATTTTGTATTCCTCACTGCAGAAGGAGAGCAAGTTCTTAAGATAGGGGTTTTCTGGGTCACCGCAGCCGTGGGTCGTGCACAAGTGTGGCATCACAACTGTGCTAGGTTCTGGATCCCACCACTCATGCACTGCTAGACAGACCGAGTCCACCGTGCATTCATGAAGATACCAGGAATGCTCATTGGTGATCCTCCTGTGCACGCCATCAATGAAAGCCGCCCTGTCCGCCGCCTCGTCTTCCACCAGCCTTATGAGCCACAACAAGAGCTCGATTGCGGTGTCCTCGTGGTTGTACTCGATGAGGATGAGCAAAGAGGCAGCCATCTTGTACTCGGCCTCCACGGACATACGCAACAGTTAGGCACCCTACAACGGTGGCCCTACACCGAAAGCGAGATGCATGTCCTAGATAAAGCATGCCGTCGTGTGGCCCGCGTCTGCCAAAGCACGCACCAGCCATAGGTACCGAGGATGCTCCTCCTAAGACATCTGGGGATCCTCATGCATCAGGGCAAACCTCCTCCTGACGGCGCGGTCGCGGCACGCCTGGCGCATGGTGCGGCACACTTGGCGTAGCCTCTAGAGGTTAGCCAGCAGTACTTCGGAGGTCTCGGCGATATGCCGAGCGATCTCCATGGTTATATCATATGGAAGCATGTTCCACAGACTCGGTGCCATGGTCACCGCGTACGTCGATCTCTCCACCGATGGTCTAAGAAAAAGGAGGAAGAAGGGGGCTGGAGGAGTACTAGTGCTAGTACTAATTGCGATCGGGGATTTTAACGTAATGATTAGTGCGATCAAGCGACGTGGGAGATAAGAAGCGGTACGGATATCACAGGAAATGAATTGTCACCTCGGGACTGAACGAAGCAGTTCCATCATCCATCAACGCACGCGGCTCAGCGTGTTTGCATGTATCAGTGAAGAAATGATTTTGAATCTTTAGTACCGGTTTTATTTATTACCCGATACTAGAGATACCTTTAGTACCGGTCTATAAATAACATCGATAATAAAGATACATGATTCTAAAAAAAGCACAGATTTGCATACAACCATATTTTGAATTCTTCACAACTAATTTAGATTTAATTTCAATTCAATTGAAATTCTTCACAACTAAATTGTATTTTATTTTAATTGAAATTCTATGCAACTAAGTTAAGTTGGATTTCATTTCAATTAAAATTCTTCACAACTAATTTAGATTTTATTTCAATTGAAATTCTACACAACTAATTTGGATTTCATTTCAATTGAAATTCTACACAACTAAATTGGATTTCATTTTAATTGAAATTCTCCATAACTAATTTGGATTTCATTTTCAATTGAAATTCTCCGCAACTAATTTGGATTTCATTTCAATTGAAATTCTTCGCAACTAAGTTGGATTTCATTTCAATTGAAATTCTACACAACTAAGTTGGATTTCATTTCAATTGAAATTCTCCACAGCTAAGTTGGATTTCATTTCAATTGAAATTCTCCACAGCTAAATTGGATTTCATTTCAATTGAAATTCTTCACAGCTAATTTAGATTTCATTTCACTTGAAATTCTTCACATGTAATTTGAATTTCATTTCACTTGAAATTCTTCACATCTAATTTGAATTTCATTTCACTTGAAATTATTCACAACTAATTTACATTTTATTTCACTTGAAATTCTTCACAACTAATTTGTATTTTATTTCACTTAAAATTCTTCACAACTAATTTGGATTTCATTTCAATTGAAATTATTTACAACTAATTTGAATATCACTTCACTCGAAATTTTTCACAATAATTTGGATTTCATTTCACTTCAAATTTGTTAAACATAATTTGGATTTCACTTCACTTGATATTTTAAAAATAATTTGGATTTCATCACTTGAAGCATGATGTCCGGCGGCACCACTTGGGAGGCTTGCCATGTCGTTGCTCGATCTAGATCGCCGATGAGCGGTTGGTTGGGCTAAACCCTAAACCCTAAACCGGTCGCACGAGTGGAAGAAGAACTGAAGAACAAAGCCAAAAATATTGAGGAACAGGAGATTTTTGGAGGATATTGGATACATTAGGAGAAAGGTTTAGTACCGGTTCAGGATACCACCCAACGCTAAGGTTATTAGCACTGGTTAATGTGCCAACCCAGTATTAATGCATAGGCTTTTAGTACCGGTTAGCTACCTCGACCGGTACTGATAAGTTTAGTACCAGGCGGTCTCCCGACCCAGTACTAAAACTCTTTATTAATACCGGTTGCGGCAACCCACGACGTTCTCTCTTTTTTTTAACTGTTGCAGATAACTTTCAGTACCGGCTCCAGTTGGAATGGGTACTAAAAGAGGTGAATGAAAGGCTACTTCTCTAGTAGTAAGAGATGGACATGTGTTTATGTCACTTCTTAGTGTCAATAAATAACAGTACAACATCTAGGGATGGTAATTTCGTCCATGAGTATTTGAACCGATAGACAAGAGTTTGATTTAAATTTATGTCCATGGGTTCACGAGTTTAGGAGGTGTATGTTTGGTTTGAAACCAATATGTAACTACGGTTTTACCTGGTTATGCCTGTTTCTGCTTTAGATTATGCTCCTTGTGCTTCTATAAACCCGCGGTTTTCTATCAGTCTTTAGGTACCCGATAGATTTCGGCGTGGGTTTGATTTGAAACCCGTAAGTTTCATTGGTTCTAGTTTAAGAGTGTTTTATGGATTTATTTTATAGACATGTTTTACTAAATCCATGGATTTTAAACCCATTGTCGTTCCAACACGTTCCCTAATGCATCATTTGCATATTGGTACAGAGTTATCATGCTGTATCACGGCGTGTACTCGTGTGTGTATATTGTATGTATATATGTATGTACGTATGTATGAGTATTTATTTAGCTAGCATGGATTCTTTGGCATAAAGAAAATAATCATTTTTATATAAAATTTAACAAGAGAATAGTAATAAAAATGGGTCCATAGCACAGTGGTAGAGCAATTGACTGCAGATCAATAGGTCACCGGTTGGGCCCTAACATTTTTATTCTGAAGTTTTTAATTTAAAATCGTACTTTATATGGTTATTTTTAAATTTTATATGGTTTTTGCCTCTACG
>KE372890.1:703392-717162 GCA_000418225.1 Zizania latifolia | reverse complement strand
ACATTTTTATTCTGAAGTTTTTAATTTAAAATCGTACTTTATATGGTTATTTTTAAATTTTATATGGTTTTTGCCTCTACGCGTCAATAGATTCACGCGCTTGATTATTAGATTATTGCTATGATATAATTTCTTTTCTTTTTTCGCCCTAATCACGTTGTTGTTAGATAAACGCTCATGTCTTAAGGTTTACGTTGTTGTTAGATAAACGCTCATGTCTTAAGGTTTAGTACCATGAGTCTATGAGCTATAACACGTGTACTGAAGTTCAAGACTTCCAACAACAAACTGAAAAGCCTCAGGTGCATAACTACACTGATATGATATATCATTACATGTCAGAATGTTATGGGGATAATAACACTAGCTCAATTTGAATAGGATTCCTTCAACTCTCGAGAAACAAGAACTTGATGGATGTTACAAATAGTTATGATGCTCGAAAAGAATTAGGAAGAACAATGTTACAACTAAGGTGCAGTTCTATCGGAATCCTTAACCCTTCCCAATACAGCTTCGACTGGTGTTAGAAAGTGGAACTCTCCATATCTCCATCGAACAATTATTTGCATGATAGTTACAGCCGATCTCTGCATTCTGGCCACACTACCCACCAATGAACCCGAGCTGGTGAAGGATGAAGGCCAGGATCAGCATAACAATAGCAAGGACCAAGCCTTTCCTGCCTAAGAGCCAGTTCTTGGTCTTCCTCGCGGTTTCTACCCCTTGCTGTGCTCGGTGCATCCATGTCATCTGGATACAGAACAAACGTGAAGGGTTAATCAGTAAGATTTTAGCTAGACATTGAGTAAACTAAAGGGACGTTTGGATCAATGGACTAAAGTTTAGTTCGTGTCACATCGAATGTTTGAACATTAATTTAAAGAACTAAACGTGAACTAATTATAAATAATTGCAGAATCGGAGAATTATTCGCGAGACGAATCTATTAAGCTTAATTAATCCATGATTAGAAAATATTTACTGTAGCATCACATTGGCAGATCATGGCATAATTAGACTAATTAGATTCGTCTCGTGAATAATCCACCGATTATGAATGGGTTTTGTAAATAGTCTACATTTAATACTTCAAAATAGTATCTAAACATTCGATGTGACAGAGACTAAAGTTTAGTCCCCGTAACCAAACGGGGCCTAAAACGATGACTTGGATTGGGTTGAAGTTAAACAAAGATGAGCCATCTTTAAGGGGAATACAGACAGCTAAACAAAACGGAGCTATCTCTCTCTCTATATATATAGACACACACACACACACATATATATGGCTTGCCAATGTACGGTTCAAAGCAAAACATCACAGTATATGCATGCAGAGTGTTGCACATGTGCACGGGGAGAGGCCCATGAACGAGCTAGAAAAGCTAGAAACATTGGATGGATGTGGGGTGTAAGATTAATTTTTTTTCTCACCATCCTATCCAAAGCCTCTGGAGACAATGAAGCCATGGCTTCTTGAGCTCTGGCGGCATCCTCCTTTGAAAGATTCATTCCAAACTGCGCACTCATGTTTGACATCATCTCTGGACTCATGTTCGTCATCATGGATGCAAACATCTGTTAATTTAGAAAAAGACCAAGATATGTTAAAATCCAGCCTACCAAATTTTGCCAGGTAAGAAATTCATAAAGATTAAAGAGAACTTCATTCAGTTAGAAGATCCTATACCTGCTGCATTGTAGGGTCTTTCATAGAATTTCTCACAGTTTCCTGCATATCAGCTGTTGAAGATGCACCATGGGTGGATGATGATTCACCCATCCTTCGGTTGCTTAATATTTCGTCAGGGTTTTCCATGGCATTTTGAGAAGATGAAGGCTGGATGTTATCCACTGATCTGTGGGACGTACTACTTGTTGTTGCTCTTGATGAAGATTGAAATTTATTCTCCGATCTCATAGGGGCAATACTAGGTCCACCCATGTTAGAAGCAATATTCAGCATATTTTGTAATTCATCAGGAGACATATTCTGAAACATCTCAGATGCCATCTTAAACATGTCAGGAGACATTTCTGGCATATTAAATCCCAAATTTGGAGGACCGGAGCTTGTTCCATTCAATGAAGAAGCAACTTGAAACATTCTCTGAAGTTCTTCCGGTTTCATTGTGGCCATCATATTGCTGGCAGTTTTCAATAGCTGAGGTGACATTCCTTGCATTCCCAAATTCGATAAGCCATCAGGATCAATGCTTGAAGGCCCTGAATGTCCAGAGTCTCCTCCTTCAGGAGGTTGTGAAACAGTATATCCAGGGGATGAACTTTGACTGCTTGATGGCTCTGAAGCATCTTCTTCTACTACTTCTTCAATGACAACACCTTCCAAACGGTAACATAAAAAAGAAGTCCGTGAGCCAAACTGAAGTAATACCAAAAAACTAAGTAGGGCCCAAATAATGAAGAACGGGATGCTATACTTCCCACTAAATGCTTATTATAGTATGCCAGAATCAAGCCTAACCATGATTACGTGTTATCAGAAAGATCAATTTATGAAAAATTAAAAAGAAGGTTACATAATCATAAAAAGAATGATTTAACCGCAAAGTATGTTGTTCAACTGGTGACTGGTGTTAAAAAAAGCAAGAAATGTAAATACCAACATAATTTGATCCTTATGAAAGAAATATCGAGGAAAGTACCTTTTGGATGCTTCGCCCCTTTACCTTCCACGGCAAGCTTTCCTTCCACGTCTCTGTGTCATGAAAAAAAGAAATCAGCAGGGTATTGACAACAGTTGTGTACATTTGGAATAAGGAACAGCAAAATTGTGTATTCTGGGGACTTCCATGGAATGCATATGAAAGTGAAATCCATCAGTACTGCAATGATAATTAAAATACACAATTTTGTGCATTTGGAATAAGGTCATAAAATTGTATATTTTGGGGACTCAAAAATGCATGTCAAAATGTAATATTTCAAGAAGCCTATTATTGGTAAACATACCTCAGAACTGCAGCAATAGTTTCATCCTCTGTGGAAAGATCATGTGCTTTACTCAAGTCAATAACAGCTGCCTGCAAGCATTTTCCATGTTGTTACACTCAATCATAGTTGGGAAAATGCAGAAAAGAGCTCTGCATGCCAAAAGAAAAGGGCCAAGCAAATCTTACTTCCAGGTTTCCTAGTTCTTTGTATGCCTGGCCCCTTCGGTAGTATGCTTTGATATTGCTTGAATCATAGGTTAGAACCTGTAGTACATTTGATAACTGAATCAGTTTGATGTGAAAGAAGATCCTGTGCTTGGAACTCAACATAGCAAACAAACAACATAACCTAAGTAAAAGGTCAACTCAAAGAGAGTACAAAGTTCCATTTCATCAGCTCATATATATAGCCAAGGATGGCAGCTAAAAGCAATAGAATAGTTTGTGTCTAAGATGATGGATGAGTTATTTAATAGAATGAAATGGCAGACTTATTTAACGAATTCAAATGGAATGGAAAAGGTGTAATAGTCAAAATACTTCAAGACCTCAATCATACCTCTGATCCTTCATTGACACATTCCTCAAACTTCTGAATTTTCAGGTAACAGGCCATTAAATTAAGGGTGCACACCAACTGCAGAGAATGAGCTGCTTGTGATGGTATGTTCTTTAAGTTATCCTTGGCCTGGTCAGGAAAAAGAAAATATTGGTTTTACTAACAAATCTTTCAAACACGTATCGAAATTTACTTTAAAATGAAGGTTTGAGGTTCAAAACACACAAGCTTGTACTTGGCAGCAGCTTCAGTATACTGCTCATGCTTATGAAGTTCATTGCCCTGAAATTACACAAAAATTGAAACAACTAAGGGTCATATTGTGGGAATAAGAAATATATAAATTACATAAAAAGTTGAAAACTTGGAATTTTGTAACTTCAAATTAGTTAAATAATTAATAAGATGCAGTGATTTCTTAGACAAAGGAATATTGGTAGAGGTGCAAAGAGCAGTAAACAGTCAACCCAAAATGGTACATATATGTGACTCAGCATGACTAGTGCATCAGTAGACCATCTTCGCAGCTTCCTCATGAAGTTTTTTTGGTAAAATGAAAAAACAATAAGTTGAAATAGCGTCAAATATTATTTGGTATTCACATTAGTATGAAGTTCATATGTGTATTTTTCCAGTGTTCCATTGGTTAACCCAACTCAGCAATCCAAAACTGTACCGTTATGGACTTGATACCACATATAGTACTCATCCGATTTTTCATTTCATTTAACATTTTATTCATGTGCCATTGTCCAAAAGTGTAAACAGAAATAGTCACACTACAGAAATATGATATGCACTATGAAGCTCTATAAAAAAATGAACCTACTCTATCAAAATTCCAACAGAATATAGTAGCAAAAGGTGAAGCTGGACTTGTATACATACCTGCTGCTTTAACATCTTGGCACTAGACATTATATATGACATTTGTTGGTCTGCTTGAACCTTCATAGCAGCAACCTCCTCAGGATTAGCATTGACAAGTTTATTGGCCATATCAAGCATTTCCTTTGGTCTTGTTTGATTCAGCTGCTGCGCAGCTCGTTTTATGTCCTCAGCTCTCATATTCTTCATGCTCTCAGATGCAAACTTTAGCAGGTTAGGATTCGACATCAGCTGCAACAATCCAAATCATAACAAGGAAATTGTCAGTCTCATGGCGTACATGGTTCCTCAGATGATAATCGAAAACATCAATAACCAGAAGATCAGAATGTGGGGCCTCTAGGTCACTACAAACACCAATAGCAGGCATGCAGTGCAAGATACACGGCAAGCTGCATTCTGTGCGGTCAAGCACAATGAAAACTAAGCCTACACGGAAGAAAGGACATGCGAAGATTCCACTAGCTGAGGCAAATGTCATAAATTAATGTGCAAAAGAACCAGCAATGACGCTCCTGTTGCTTATACAGTCATCACAAGCATAGTTATTAAGACGGTAAAGCGAGGCGAGGCGGTGGACTACCGCCTTACCGCCTAAGCGGTAAGGCATAAGGCGAGACGACGCCTTACGCCTATATAGAAAATATAGGATTTATAAAAAATATCAATAGATAAGTAGTAAATTACAAATAATAATAATAATATAGCATAATAAAAATAACAATACAATATTAAGTTGTAATAAAATATAGTTAAAATTATAATAACAAATTTAAAATTATGTCTAATATTATATTTAAAGTTAGTTAATAGTCTATTTATATAAATATAATCAAACAGCATATATTTACAGCCCATTACAGCTCATTTAAAGCCCATTACTATTTTTATCTCTCGACCCTAACTTCTCTCCTACTCTCCTTTCTCTCCCAGCTCACTCTTCCCTTTCTAGGCTCCAGCCGCCGCACGCCCCTCTTCGGCTCTTCCCTTCTTCTCTTCCTCCTTTCTCTCCCCCCTCTTCCGGGCTGCGCCCGACCTTGCCGTGCCTCGCGCCTGGCCGTGCCGCACCGCGCCCAGCCCCGCCGTGTCACGCTCCACCCCGCCGCACTGCGCCGGTCCCCACCTGGCTTCTCCGTGCTGCGCCGGTCCCTGCCTGGCTTCTCCGTGCTGCGCCCGACCCTGCTTGGCCTCTACGCGCCGGATCTGGCCTGTCCGCGCCGGATCTGCGCCGCGCCGGCCCTCTGCGCGCTAGGCCGCGCAAGGGAGCACCCCCGGGGGTAAGGCGTCCCTGCCGACTGCCTTGTCGCTAATGCGTCACCTAACGCCTTGATAACTATGATCACAAGCATGCAACTTGGCTATAACAACAGTATAAAAAAATTGAATTGGCCGGTTGGCATCAGCCCGTCAACAATCATGTGGACAAAATTGAACTCAGCCTGGATCCCATAGCTCACTTTCGAATTGACTAGAAGAACCGTAATGCGATTGACTATGAACTACCTAGTACTCCTACCAATTCAACCGGCATGCAATCGGACTAGCAACGACGACCTACCGCACCCAAAGTGGCACGATTTGGAAAATGAATTCACGCCCATTTGATTAGGCCTAGACGCAAACCCGACCGATCTGAACTCGAATTCCTCCCGATCTGGAGCTAGCGAGCTCCGGATGAACAGAAAACGTAGGGGGCACGGATCGGTCGGCGGATCTGACCTGCTGCTGCATCTGGGCGAGGTCCTCCGGCGACATCCTGCGCATCTGCTCCTGCGCCAGCCGCATCATCTCCGGGTCCATCATGGCGGCGGGGAGCGGAGCAGCGTCCGATGGAATCGAAGCAGCCTCCGGCGACAAGCGAGCGAGCAACCTCCCTCCTGCACTGCTGATCGACCGATCGGAAGCGACAACGGCGGCGAGCTCCTCACCTCGCGGATTCCGGGAACCTTCTCGTGCTCGCGGAGGCGTTGCTCGATCAAATCTGGGGGTTTGTCCCTAGTTTATTAGGGGTTCCAAAAATCGTTACGGATTCGGATTACTGCTCCGACTCGACTTTTGAATGGGCCTCCGAAATGAACTTTATTGGGCTATATTTATGGGCCTCGCTGATCTTGCCGGCGTCGCGTACTCGGCGCAAGTAGCAGATTTTGCTTGCCGCGTAGTGCTTCGATTTATATATATATATATATACTATGCAGCTAGGCGTGCTATTTATTATTCAGCGTAAGAGGACCATAAAAATTTTACGGCCTATCATAAAAGTGCGCGTAAATTTTTTATGATCGTTTTTTGTGATGAGTCGTAAAAATTTAACGGTCCTCTCGCGCTGAATAATAAACAGCGCGTCTAGCGCTGTATAGCGCTACTGTATGTATATATATATATATTTCTCTCTCTTTAAATAATCCAGTAATTATTATTTTTCAAAAATGCTCCATTCATCCCAAAATTTAAAAATGATAATTCAGGGAAATAAATCTCCTAATATGTAGTCGCTCAGCACCGGGCAATATGATCTTGTCGGGGTGGCAGCCATCAATGGTGTGATTAACGATTATTTTTGAAAACAAAATAACTACCGGATTATTTTGCAAAAAAGGAGAAAATATATTTTTTAAAATATAGTACCTGAGCCTTGAGATTTCTGAAGTCTGAACAGTCTTCCCTGCCGCTAGTGCCGATCCTGGGTAGACATTCTATTTGTATTGTTAGATAATTTTCTTTCGGTTATGCTATATGGACCGATCTAGCCAACAATAATCCTGTGTCCATCTGATGCTAATCTTTACTGCACACATTGATGTTTGATGTTTCAACGGTTTGGCGAATTAATCCTCGTTGCAGGATAGCTGGAAGGGCAACTTGAACTGGAAATCTTTTTCTTGATCAATCGAAAAACCCGAGGAAATCAGAGGAATTTTTTTTTGACAAAAGGCAACGGTAGCTGCTGGGATACCAGCTTTACAATGTGCAGCACATTTACAAACTGATGACAGCCATAGCTAGTCATCATTCACCGCGGCAACCAGTGTCAGACATATAGCCAAAAGTCTGCCACCAAAAACACATATCAAATCTCCGGATAGATCACATGGCGAGAGCACTAGGCTACAGCTAGCCAAACATTCAGAACTAAGTCACAGTTTTTAGCCACTTATACTAACAGAACGATAAGAACACCATATGAACAAAGACCCCAGCGACAAGCTACGATCTTCAGGCCCTTCAGCTGGGTCGATGAAGCTTGCGTCACGATCATCCGAATTTTGGAAGGAGCGAATCCAAACACTTTGATGCATTTTCATCGGGAAAGCACCAGAGCTATCCACTGGTACAAGAAGGCAAACATTTTATGAGCTAAGCACATAGCGTTGGAGGGAATTTTATTGCGAAATACATAATTATTATATGCTACTTGATAGATACTATGAGCTATGAGAATCATTATTCTGGGCACCTCGCTGTGCTTGAGAGATACAGTGATTCGAACAGGATATCTGATGCTGCTGAGCTTTATGTCACGACTAGATATGTTTTTACCTTTAGAGGTGGTGTAATATCATGAAGGTCTTGCAAATAGACTATTTTGATGAGATCAACCATGAAAGCAAAACTCACTGCTTTAGACACAGCAATTGCTGAGGCATAGTGGCTGCGTGAGCTATTGATGGACTTATTTGTGGTTGAAAAACCAGTGCTGGCTATCCTTATGAAATGTGACAATTAAATTGTGATAGTCAAAGTGAACAGTGATAAGCATGATACGAAGTCATCAAGACACGTTAAAAGACGATTGAAGTATGTTAGGAAGTTAAGAAACTCCGGAGTAATAAGTGTGACTTATATTCAAACAGACAAAAAACTGGCAGATCTCTTTACAAAAGGGCTATCACGGAATGTGATAGAAAATGCATCGACGGAGATGAGTGTGAGACCTATATGAGTTGCCAGAGTGGTAACCCAACCTATGTGATCGGAGATCCCGTGAATTAGAACCTGGAAAAAACAAGCTATTGGTTAACTAAGGAGAGTAATTACTAACCCTCTCTAAGTGAAGATGCAATACTCTCAAATACTGTAAGACGAGTTGATTTTATGTCTTAATGTATTATGTTAGCTTTAATTAGTAAAGATGCTATCCTACAGAGCATTCTTGAAAGAATACATCTATATGAGCCCGACTGTTTAACGTCACAGTCTATGAAACTTGGGTGATCTATAATAAGCTCATTATGAGACCAAGGAGTACGACGCATATGCTCCACCCGCGGGGTAGGCTACTGGCAGCTAGATATTAGTTATGACTTTGAGTGAAACTTGTTCGCATAAAACTTGTAATTCAAGGCATAGTCTATTGTTCAAGTTATGAATGAGTGTAGCTTGAAGCTCTAGACGAGAATTTAACTTAACAGTCTTCGCTAAAACGCTAGTATATCAAACAGTAGTGAGAAACAGGCAAATCTCTAAATGGGCATTTGAGATCTGGTGGGGGATTGCTGGAATTTAGGCTTGGCCCACTTCAATATTTTAGAAATTCCTAATAAATCTCAAAGGCCCATACCAATGCAAAGGGATGGTGGAAACCTTTAGTCCCATATTACTAGTGTAGGTAGAGGATGACCAATTTATATAGTGGGGTTGTCTCCATCCCACTAAGCTATGTGTATGGGGGAGAGAAAGGGAGCTCCACACGTGCGCACTCGCTCGCCTCGCCTCGCCTGGTCGGGCTCGGGCTTCGCGGGCGCGTGGTACCAGCGTGAATGGTCCGCCGAAATCTGGCTCCTCGCCTTGCAGGGACGCGGCCTCCTTTTGCCGTTCTGATTTTTGATAATTTGGCCCATAATCAATATATGGAAACCGACTCGGTTTAGATCGTGATTGTGATGTGAGATCGAGTCAACTCCCATATAAATACCAGTGTATTCGGCCTGCACCAACACACAGCAGATTGGATCGAAACAGATCAACCTGCGCTAGATTTTGCCTCTCCTCTCTGCTGCACCACCGGCATAGTCTTCTCCATCCCGCCCACCGACGTGCACCGACGAATGGGAGAGCAGGTCTCCGAAACCTCTAGCCCTTGTGATCCTACACCGGGAGAGACCGAATAAGGTTTTTGGGAAGTGCTCCGCATGACTGCTCACGTCCGTCAACACGGCGCGCCTTCCGACCACGTCAACCGTCGGTCGCCGTCGCTTGCGGTCCAACACCAACAGGAACCAGCCCACACCGGCCGTGACTTCTTTTGCTGCTACCGTACGGTACGTGCGCTACGTTCTATTTTGGTTTTTAATCATGTTTAGTGAGATCATGATTGCGATGTTTCTGTTTACTATTATATTAGGTCTATTCATGCTAGTTTTTGCGGATGCCATGATTTATCTATTTCAAAAATTAATCTTGCAATTGCCTAATTATCTAACAATCCAAAAACCTTATTTTAGGCGATCTGTAATTTATTCAATGGCTGGTTTTGCGGATGCACTAAGGCCAGAAAAATTTTCTGGTATACATTTTAAGAGATGGCAAGCAAAGGTCCTTCTCTGGCTTATTGCTATGAATGTATAGGAAGCGAGACTTAGCCAACCTGAAGGCGACCTTTCTTCTGATGAGCAGAAGAAATTCACGGAGGCCAATAATCTCTTCGTGGGATGTATTTTAGGCATGCTCTCTGACCGTCTATGTGATATTTGAATCACTATAACAGATGCAAAAGAGTTGTGGGATGCTCTGATCGCAAAATATGACGTATCAGATGCAGGTAGTGAACTTTACCTTATGGAGAGTTTCTATGACTACAGGATGGTGAATAACCGTTCTATGGTGAAACAAGCTTATGAGGTCGTGTGCACTGTAAAGAAACTTGACCTTGTTAAGTGTCCTCTACCCGACAAATTTGTGGCTAGATGCATTATTGCAAAGTTACCTTCTTCATGGAGGAACTTCGCCACTACTATAAAACATCAAAGGCAGGGGATATCAGTTGAAAACCTGATAGCGTCTCTTGATGTTGAAGAGAAAGCTCGGGCAAAGGACGCTTCTAAAAAAGGAGGCGAGGGCCAGACTAGCGCCAACATGGTGCAAAAGTCCCCACACAGGGAAAAATAAGCCTACCAAGGTTATGAAGACCACTACCTTCAAGAAGAAGAAGAAAAATAAAGCAGTGTTGAATTGCTTCACTTGCGGTGAACTGGAACATTTCTCCAAGGATTGTTCAGATCATGTAGACCGCAAAAGGCAAAGGACAAAGAATATTAACATGGTGACCATGGGCAATACTGAGGATAGGTACGGTAATTTACCTACTGTTCTTTCAGTCTTTCAAACTACCAACTAGTGGTTTGATACGGGTGCTAATATTCACGTGTGTGCTGACATCTCTATATTTTCTTCTTATCAAGCCGTCCAGGATTCTTCCGTCCTAATGGGGAATGTGTCACATGCTTCTGTTCATGGTGTTGGCATGGTAGATCTGAAGTTTACTTCAGAAAAGATCGTGCAGCTGGAGAACATGCAGCATGTCCCTACTATCAACAAGAATCTTGTTAGCGGTTCTATTCTATGTAAGGATAGGTTTAAGGTAGTCTTAGAGTCCAATAAATTAGTCTTGTCAAAACATGGACAATTCATTGGTAAAATTATGATTGCAAAGGCCTATTCCGCTTTTTTCTTTTAGATTTTAGCAATAAATCAGTGAACCATATTTGTGGCAATATTAATGATGATGCGAATATTTGGCATTCACGTTTATGTCACGTTAATTTTGGCTTGATGTCTCGACTTTCTAGTATGTGTTTAATTCCGAATTTCACTATTACCAAAGATTTTAAGTGCTATAGTTGTGTGCAATCGAAGTAACCTCGGAAACCTCATAAGGCGACTGAGGAGAGAAACTTGGCATCTCTAGAACTCATACATTCTGATATTTGCAAGATGAATGGTGTGTTGACAAAGAGTGAAAAGAGATATTTCATGACATTGATTGATGATGTGTCTAGATTTTGTTATGTTTATCTATTACGAACTAAAGATAAGGCATTAGACTACTTTAAAATCTATAAGACCAAAGTTAAAAATCAACTAGAGAGAAAGATCAAACGTCTAAGGTCAGATCGTGGTGGTGAATATTTTTCCAAAATATTTGATGAATTCTGTGTGGAACACGATATTATTCATGAGAGGACGCCTCCCTATTCGCCTGAATCAAACGGGATTGCCGAGACGAAAAACCGCACGCTAACTGATTTGGTCAACGCCATGTTAGCTACTACCGGTTTATCAAAGGCACAGTGGGGGAAGGCCCTGTTGACTGCATGTCACGTTCTGAATAGAGTTCTAAACAAAAATAAAGAACAAACTCCATATGAAATATGGATTAGGAGAAAATCATTACTTTCTTACTTGTGCACTTGAAGATGTTTGGCGAAAGTCAATATCTCAATCATGAAGAAACGCAAGTTGGGATCTAAGACAGTGGATTGTGTCTTTCTAGGCTATGCTCAAAGGAGCATGGTGTATAGATTTTTAGTAGTAAAATTTGAGATGTCTGATATGCATGTTGATACAATGTTAGAATCTCGTGATGCAACATTTTTTAAGAATATATTTTCTATGAAAGATATGCATAACACTGCTAGATTTTCTGCTGAGATAATTCCTAAACCTGATACACCTGTTAATTTCAAGCCTTTTGAACAACATGATCAGTTTGAGGAAATTCTTGAGGAGGATGACAGTGAAGCTCCTAGAAGGAGTAAGAGACAAAGGGTTGAAAAATCCTTTGGTGACGATTTCACTATGTACCTTGTGAATGACACTCCTACTATCATTGCTGAGGTATATTTTGGGTTATGGGGAGGCTACGCTAACGCTTAATTTCAAAAATTTACCCCGTTAGCCCAGGAACCATGCGTGTAATGGGATCATAGATCGTTACCTTGAACCACGAGATGCGCTCGGGCAGCGGAAGTAGAGTTGGAGTAGCGCGGTCTCGAGCAACTCTTCTCCCGACTTCGTTCATTCGTCGGTGATCCGACGATGAAGACGACACGATCTGACAATCTAGCAAACTCCGCAGGAAGAAGATGAGCACCGATGCAGCAACGGTGCCTCTACGGTATCCACACGTACAGGGACGGGATCACCTCGCGCCGACGTGCTAGCACCGCTCACGAGATCTAAAAGATCAATCACAATACTTGTGATCGTGCAGAGAGGAGAGATGGCGGCTAGGGTTAGGGTGAAGTAACAATGAACAGCAGCCTCCACGTGCCAGCCCCACCACTCTTTATATAGTACATCAACGTGGGCCTTTAATCTGCATTAAAGCCCAAAAGATCTAATCTGTTCGCACGGTCTGGAACTTCTGGCTATAGCCGGAACTTTTGGCCATCGGAACTTTCGGATCCCATCCGGAACTTCCGAAATAGACCTTCTGTATCGAATTAATTCTCAACTTGGAACTTCTGGTCCAACCGGAATTTTCGGCTCAAGCCGGAACTTCCGGTTCATCCAGAAAATCGAACACTGGGACTGACCCAGAACTTCTGGTCCTACCAGAACTTCCAGATGCTTCAGAACCTAGAACTTCCGGCTACAACTGGAACTTCCGGTTCCCCTAGAATTTTCTTGGACACAATTCCATCAATCTCCCACTTGCACAAGAACCAATTATTTGCAAGATTCGAATTCCATCCCCTTAAGTGTGTGACCCGATAGGTTTATACGCAAATAGCCACTACCCGAAAACTCCTTTCCAGATAGCTGATCAATAGCGGCACCTAGCAGCACATATTGACCCCTGAAACTATACAAAGTCAAAATCATACTTTCTGAACCTTGATATACACACACCAATCCCTTTACCACACGACATCTGTCAAGCTCAAGGCGAGATACGTGCCACCCTTGTTGGATAGCTCGACATTTCACTCGATCAAGTAGTGGATTCAATCATGACTAACTCTTTAGTCATAGTGGCATGGCCATGCACTTTTTCAATTCAACTACCTCGAGGGGCCCAGAGACGTCTCTCCCGTTATTAGGAGGGGTAAATTCTATCTTGACTGCTCACATCCCACGACATGTTTCGTGATACACCCGAAAGCAACCTTTATAACTACCCTGTTACGGAATAGCGTTTGGAAGCCCCTAAGTGTGCTACTACACATTCTGGAATCAATGACGATCTCAGGTCTAAGGATTCTGCAGGTACACCATTTGAGATGACAACTGATGGCACATTACAATAACAATCCCAGCAGTATCTCAATGTGGGTCTATCTAACTCCACGTTCACTAACACGAATCCACATCACTAATTTGATATCTCTATGTCTATGATCTGTGAAACATGATTATCAATCA
>KE372890.1:663725-699982 GCA_000418225.1 Zizania latifolia | reverse complement strand
TCGTCTCTTGCACACTTCCTTATCCTATTTAGCCCCTGCAACGATTTGCAAGTGTGAATCATTGATCCGGTATCAAATACCCACGAATCACTTGGACGAGTAGCAAGGTAAATTTCAATAACATTTATACCTGAAGCGGAAGTCACACTTCCCTTCTTTTTCTTTTGCTCCTCTAAGTACAACTTGCAATTCCTCCGCCAATGGCCAGGCTTATAGCAGTGGTGGCAAGTGTCAGAAGCAGCGGCACCCGGCTTAGACTTTCTAGCCGAGTTAGACTTGGAACTCAAGATCGCATCTGGAGCTTTAGCCTTACCCTTTCGCTTCCTCTTTTTATTCTTCTTCTGAACCATCATCACATGACTAGAATTTTTCCTGAGGCTGTCCTCGGCCGTCTTAAGCATGCCATGTAACTGAGCCAATATTTTCTTCATGCCATTCATATGAAAATTCATAATAAACGGCACGAAGCTCGCAGGGAGCGACTGAAGTATCACATCTGTGGCCAAGTCATCATCAAGCTTAGAGCTAAGTTTCTGCAAGTTCTCCACGTAACCAATCATCTTGATCATATGAGGACTCACAGGACTATCCTCTGCCAACCTGCACCCAAACAAAGACTTAGAGACATTATACCTCTCGGTCCTCGCTTGGTTCTCAAACATGCCCTTCAACCCAACGATCGTATCGTAGGCATCTCTGTCCTCATATTGCTTCTGAAACTCAGAGGACATGCAAGCAAGCATGAGACAGCTGACATCCACTGAATCACTGGCGTGCTTCTCATAAGCCCGCCTCTCAGCTAGTGGCGTATCATCCTTCGGTTCATCAGGGTGGGGTTTCTCCAGAATGTAATCTTTATTTTCTTGTTTGATAACAATTCTCAGATTCCTGTACCAGGCTATAAAATTTGTTTCAGACAATTTTTCTCTTTCAAGAATGGGTCGCAAGTTAAAAACTAAAGTGTTCTTCGCAGTAGGTGCCATGATCTATAATAAAATACAAGGTTTAGCACTATGCTATGTTGATCTTCTATCAAATAAAAGATATACCACAATATAAAAATGATCGCTTTCCCTCTAACGACATATTGTGGGACAAGATCCATAGTCGACTAACTCCTAGTGAGCTTTGGCATCACTGCTAGAAGATTAGTGACATAGGTAAGCAATACATTGCTAATCACATCATATGTGACTCTTGTTCGTTGAGATGACATCTAATGTCCGACACTCAACTCCATGCCCCAAAGCCCAAAACCATTTTGATAGCTTTGTTAAGTCAACCAATACTACGCATGTGGTGTCCGACACCACCCTAACTGATTGAGATAAAAGATGGCACCCTGCTTTGGCAGACCCACCATACAGTGATCACAACCTTAGTAGGTGCAGCTATTGGAAAGAGCATCAATACTTAATTTTCTGAGGGAAACTATTCTATCAGGGTAACGATGTCTACCGCACACGCAACATGAAATAATAGTATGATAGGAACTTAAGTAAACATCGCAGGCAATCATATTGACTGTGACTGAGTACGGCCCCTTCACATGGTGATCTCTATCTCCATGGTTCCTGTCCGTCGAGTCATACCGCTTCAGGCCTCCATGAACCTGTATCAGCCTATTACAACTAATAGCTATATACTAATTATATGAGCTGAAGCATCACATGTCGACACGCAGGTCGTACAACATTTGAACAGCCTTGGGCTGCAATCAACCATGACACGCAGGCAATGTTATTATAAGCTCGTATCATATACTTTGCAAGGCCATACCAGTCACAACATTCTCTGCAAAAATAAGTTAGGCGGAGACTATGCGCAACTAAAAACAGACCCGGAACTTTCGGCTCAGCCAGAACTTCCGGTCGAAGGGACCGGAACTTCCGAAATCAACCTTCTGACTCGAATTTATTTTTGGCCCGGAACTTCCGGCTATACCCGAAACTTCCGAAAATAACCTTTTGTACGAAATTTATTTCTGTCCGGAACTTTCGGACCTGGAACTTCCGAGTCGTACCCAGAACTTCCGAAAATAACATTCTGTATCGAAAATTATTTCAGCCCAGAACTTCCGATCCAACCGGAACTTCCGGAAATCCAACGACAAAAACATTAGATCCAATCTATTTCCATCACATATCACCATATGTGATCAATCCAGATCAAACACTACGCACGTAGGCTCTGATACCACTGTTGGGTTATGAGGAGGCTACGCTAGCGCTTAATTTTAAAATTTTACCCCGTTAGCCCAGGAACCATGCGTGTAATGGGATCATGGATCATTACCTTGAACCACGAGACACGCTCGGGCAGCGGAAGTAGAGTTGGAGTAGCGCGGTCTCGAGCAACTCTTCTCTTGGCTTCGTTCGTTCGTCGGCGATCCGGCGATGAAGACGACGTGATCAGACGATCCGGCAAACACCGCAGGAAGAAGATGAGCACCGATGCAGCAACGGTGCCTCTACGGTATCCACACGTATAGGGACGGGATCACCTCGCGCCGGCGTGCTAGCACAGCTCACGAGATCTAGAAGGTCAATCACAACACTTGTGATCGTAGAGAGAGGAGAGGTGGCGGCTAGGGTTAGGGTGAAGTAACAATGAACAGCAGCCTCCACGTGTCAGCCCCATCCCTCTTTATATAGTGCATCAACGTGAGTCTTTAATCTGCATTAAAGCCCAACAGATCTAATCTGTTCGCGTAGTCTAGAACTTTCGGCCACCGGAACTTTCGGAACCCATCCGGAACTTTCGGAACCCATCCGGAACTTCTGAAATAGACCTTCTGTATCGAATTAATTCTCAACCCGGAACTTCCGGTCCAACCGGAACTTTCGGTTCGTCCAGAAAATCAAACACTGGGACTGATCCGGAACTTCTAGTCCTACCAGAACTTTCGGATGCTCCAGAACCTGGAACTTCCGGCTATAACCGAAACTTCTGGTTCCCTCAGAATTTTCTTGGGCACAATTCCATCAGTATATGCATCTCTAGATGCAGATGAGTGGAAAGAATCTGTCCATAATAAGATAGACTCGATTCTATCAAATGATATATGGGAGCTTACTGAAAGACCGTACGGTTGCAAACCTATGGGTTGCAAGTGGGTGTTCAAGAAGAAGCTTAGGCCTGATGGTACTATTAAGAAGTACAAGGCTCGCCTTGTGGCCAAAGGTTACACACAAAATGAAGACAAAAACTTTTTCGATACTTATTCACTTGTCGCTAGACTGACCACTACCAGAGCATTACTTTCCCTAACTGCCTCATATGGTCTTATCATTCATCAGATGGACGTTAAGACATCTTTTCCCAATGGAGAGTTGGATAAGGAGATCTACATGGATCAGCCTGATAGGTTATAGTGAAAGGTCAAGAGAGCAAGGTGTGTAAATTATTAAAGTTTTTGTATAACTTGAAACAAGCACCTAAGCAATGTCATGATAAGTTCAATAGAACTTTAACTTCTACGGGCTTTGTCATAAATGAGGCCGATAGCTGTGTGTAATATCGATATGGTGAGGGCGAAGGAGTTATATTATGTTTGTATGTCGACGACATACTGATCTTTGGCACGAACATTAATGTGATCAATGAAGTCAAGTCTTTTCTATCAAAGAGTTTTAATATGAAAGATCTGAAAGAAGCTGATGTTATTCTCAACATCAAATTGATTAAGGGCGGGAATGAAATTATACTTTCGCAATCCCATTATGTGTAGAAGGTCTTGAGCTGTTTCGGCTATAAAGACAGCAAGCCTTCTCTAATACCTTATGATCCCAGTGTGATACTTCAAAAGAACAAGAGAATTGCCAAAGATCAATTGAGATACTCTCAGATAATCAGTTCACTCATGTACCTAGCTAGCGCAACGAGACCCGACATATCGTTTGCTGTGAGCAAATTGAGTAGGTTTATGTCCAACCCGGGTAGTGATCACTGGCAGGCACTTAAAAGAGTTATGCGCTACTTGGTAGGTACTATGAGTTATAGGATTCACTATTCTGGGCACCCCGCTGTGCTTGAGGGATATAGTGATTCGAACAGGATATCTAATGCTGATGAGCTTTATGCCATGACTTGGTGTGTTTTTACCCTTGGAGGTGGTGTAATATCATGTAGGTCTTACAAACAGACCATTTTGATGAGGCATAGTGGCTGCGTGAGCTATTGATAGACTTGCCTGTGGTTGAAAAACCAGTGCCGGCTATCCTTATGAACTGTGACAATCAAACTGTGATAGTCAAAGTGAATAGTGCTAAGCATAATGCGAAGTCATCAAGACACGTTAAAAGACGATTGAAGTCTGTTAGGAAGTTGAGAAACTCCGGAGTAATAAGTGTGACTTATATTCAAACAGACAAAAACTGACAGATCTCTTTACAAAAGGGCTATTACGGAATGTGATAGAAAATGCATCGAGGGAGATGGGTGTGAGACCTATATGAGTTGCCATAGTGGTAACCCAACCTAGGTGATCGGAGATACCGTGAATTAGGACCTGGGAAAAACAAGCTATTGGTTAACTGAGGAGAGTAATTACTAACCCTCTCTAAGTGAAGATGCAATACTCTCAGATACTGTAAGACTGGTTGGTAATGTCTTAATGTATTCTGTTAGCTTTAATTAGTAAAGATGCTATCCTACAGAGCATTCTTAAAAGAATACACCTATATGAGCCCGACTGTTTAACGTCACAGTCTATGAGACTTGGGTGATCTCTAATAAGCTCATTATGAGACTAGGGAATACGACGCATATGCTCCACCCGTGGGGTAGGCTACTGGTAGCCAGGTATTAGTTATGACTTTGAGTGAAACTTGTTCGCACAAATCTTACAATTCAATGCATAGTCTATTGTTCAAGTTGTGAATGAGTGTAGCTTGAAGCTCTAGACGATAGTTTAACTTAACAATCCTCGCTGAAACGCTAGTATATCAAACAGCAGTGAGAAACAGGCAACTCTCTAAATGGGCATTTGAGATCTGGTTGGGGATTGTTGGAATTTGGGCTTAGCCCACTTCAATATTTTAGAAATTCCTAATAAATCTCAAAGGCCCATACCATATAAAGAGATGGTGAAAACCTTTAGTCCCATATTACTAGTGTAGGTGAAGGATGACCAACTTATATAGTGGGGTTGTCTCTATTCCACTAAGCTATATGTATGGGGGAGAGAAAGGGAGCTCCACACGCGCGCGCTCGCTTGTCTTGCCTCACCTGGCCTGGCTTGGGCTCGGGCTCGGGCTCGAGTGGCACTTGCGTGAATGGTTCGCCAAAATCCGGCTCCTCGTCTTGTGGGGACGTTGCCTCCTTTTGTCGTTCTGATTTTTGGTAATTTAGCCCATAATTGGTATATGGAAACCGACTCGGTTTAGATCGCGATCGTAACGCGAGATCAAGTCGACTCCCATATAAATACCAGTGTATTCGGCTTGCACCAACACACAGCAGACTGGATCAGAACAGATCAACCTGCACTAGATTTTGTCTCTCCTCTTTGCTGCGCCGTCACCGTAGTCTTCTCCATCCCGTCCGTCGGCGTGCACCGGCGAACGGGAGAGCAATCTCCGAAATCTCTCACCCTTGTGATCCTGTACCGAGAGAGGGCGAATAAGGTTTTTGGAAAACGCTCTGCGCGGCTGCTCGTGTCCGTCAACACGGCGCGCCTTCCATCCATATCAACCGTCGGTCGCCGTCACCTACGGTCCAACACCAACAGGAACCAGTCCACACCGGTCGCGACTTCTTTTGCTGCTACCGTACGGTACGTGCGCTACATTCCAGTGCGATTCTTAATCATGTTTAGTAAGATCATGATTGCAATGTTCCTGTTTACTAGTATGTTAGATCTATTCATGCTAATTCTTGTGGATGTCATGATTTATCTATTTTAGAAATTAATCTTGCAATTGTCTAATTATTCAACAACGACTAGTAGACGAATAGGCATCAAAACAGCACATAGGATGAATCCACAAATATTATCGTAATCACCGATTCACTTTTCACTATTCACTAATAAGTAATTGTGTTTACGTATTGATATTTAGATTTTGACGTGTTTTTTTTATTGTCTGATTAAGTATCTGCTCGAATTAATTAGAATATGGGCCCCGTTTTTTTAACCCTACGTGGTTGCCTATCTTGCGCATGCTAATCAACGGCACTGTATACTGTATACAGACAGGTGAGTTTTTAAGGCAGTGGTAAGATGTTTGGCGTGATCAAACTAGGCTAACATTCAGTCGCATCACACTGAAGAAACGCCGTTCCAACTTCCAATACATCTCCTGTTGACTGCAGAATGCTCAGCAAGCGAAAGTTTGTAAGGAGAGTTGATTCAGTCCTGAAACAACATAGTTGTGTGGAAATCAAGTGTCCCTTACGCAATGTGCAATTGTGCATCCAAGACGAAAGAACTCGTTCTTCAGCTATCAGATCTTGATAGGTTCTCACTGTCGACAGATACAATGCGTAACACATATGCAAACAGAGAAGGGTTTTGTAGCTTTCCTTGCCAGATTTTTTATGCCAACAATGATTCATCATACGTGCGTCGTCTGCAACTTACTTCTGTTTGTCTGAAGCCAAGTGCTGATCTCAAAGTTTTTCTGAACCTTACCCGGCTTAGACCTAGTTTGGGAAAACTTGTAACAGCTGCATCTACTCTAGAATCTTTAGCTCTCTCAAACAATCTAAATTTTTTTTTCTGATTGAAAACTTAGTAGCTAGATAATCTAAAAATAAAGATTACTACTCATCAGCTAATTTTTTGAATTTTAAGCTCTCCAAACATGTCTTTAACTATAGATCTTAAGCATCTGCTGTGCAAGCTCAATCTTCAGCGATTTGACAACACTTGATTTCTGCTAAACTTCGAGCTTAACAAATGTGCGTATTAAAGTGGGGGTGTTTTGGTAATGGTCTTGAATCCATTATAACGGGATTCGTCGGTAATTTGTCAAATCTTCAGAGGCTCGAGTTACATAACGTGGAACTTGACGTTTGTGATATAACACATCTATTCTAAAATGTAACATAATTTTTTTGCATTGGTTACTATTATTATATAGCATCAACAACTATTGAGAAATATCAATTTAACTGTATGATATGTATAATATTAAAGAAAAAAAAATTTAGTTTAATTATTAGTTAAAAATTACAAATGTTGATTTTTCTAATATTATAGAAGTCTTATATTTTGGAACGAAGTTAATACATATGACCACTCATTTATATAGTTTTTCATCTTTTTTCATGTATCTTATTGTCAAATTCATCTTTTTTTTATGCGTGTCAGAGGGCAATTTATCCTCAAGCTTCACAAATTTATTTATCTTCGGCATGTGAGTCCCAATCGATAATTTTTGGCCAAGAAGACTGGTGTCCTTGACTATGCATATCTCTTAGAGGTTGCTAAAAAACTGGAGACCAATAGGGTTTCAGCTTTTGATCTTTAACAGGTGAAGTTAGAGTCAAATTAGATGGTACTAGATTCTTAAATTTTTTTAAACGAAACATGTGAATTTGCTCTAGAAAATACATAAAAATATTGTATCTATCTTTCTCTATCTTCATAACTTTAGATTTGGAGCTCTATCAAACATAGCAATAAGTTTTAAATTTCAAAATCGACAAACAGAATGCAACTTTATTAGTTTTAGCCATTTAGTTTCTGTTTACCTGGCACATTCATTAATGTCAATGCTAACCATTGCTGACCGTTGAGCAATTGGCAAAATGCTCTTTGATGATTATATGTGCTATGCAGAACGCAATTTTTTTCTGTCTGAAGTCTGAACTCATCAAAACCCAAAACCTGATTCTGCATTGTCTTGAAGGCATTTCCTGCGTTGCTATTACATATGTTAAATTAAAGCTACTATAGCAATTAAAATGAAATGAATTCTCATAGATGTGGATGGACTGTCCTCATAAATCATACAGCAAAGAGGTCGGTGAGCTAAGAAGCTTTCATACACACCAGAACAGCCGTCTCATAGATGTGGGTTCTCTACATTCGAAGGAATGGTTCGTATCACTGTATTGTTCGGTCGTACAGACCAAGTAGTCAAGTAGAGCTGGCACTTCTTATCCTTTGCAGCTCAATCATGCTCAAGAAGATGGTGATGGATTCAAAGCTAACCACTGAATTTGTTCGCAAAGCTGACCGCAACGTTGTTAAAGCTGTCGGATCATCAGTCATCACAAGAAAATGGGTTTAGTGCCTGATTGTTAGCAAGTTCTAAGTCGTACTCATCATTCAAAAATATAAAAATGCGCATGTATTTGAAAAAGTCAATATTTTTAACTTTTGACTAATAGTTAAGATAAATACATGTAGTTTTTATATTTGCATATGTTATAGTCAAATTCGTATTTGAAAATCTTTTATATACTATTAATTACATAGATGTTAACAATATATTGCGAAAGAAAATTAATGGTTAAAGATCTATGTTAAAACCACGTGAAAACTTATAAGCCTTATACTTATACTTTTAGGGAGAGAGAGCGTAATTAAACAAGTTTAGGATCTTGAGAATCTTCACGGTTGACATCAGTACATCACAGGTAACAAATTCACAGGTAGAATAGAAAAGGCTCACAAGGCTGTGCAAAACGGGGAACTGGTATTGTGGATCGGCTGGGACAGATATCGAGGACTATACTCTTGAGAAATAATGTAATAAAACAACCATTCCATTCATTTGACTGCTTATGTTACAACCTATGCATCCTTACATCATATGTACTAACTACTGTACAACTCTCCAACGCAAAGAAATCTCGTCCAAACCAAAGAGCGTTCAGAACGGAAGAGGGCATGAACAACACACCCGCTATTCTTGTGCCTACTTAAAAAAAAAAACACCTACATGGTGTATGGTTGGCAGACGTTAAAGTCTTAGAAGAACCCGGGGTACATCTTCCTTCTGTGTTCGGTTGATAGATCTCAAAAGTTTGGTTGTATACTTGTATCTCCACAAAATGTTAATAACAGAGTGTTACCAACGTTTATCTTGGAGCTTCGGCTTTAATCGTTGTCCTTTACTGAATAGGACTTCAATCTACAATCAGCCACTCAGGACTAGCTATGCCTGCAGAAAACAAAGTAAATGGTAACCAAATTATGTATCAAAGTGCAACATCCACCAATGCACTAGATCAAAAGGTAATTAGTATTTGGTATACTCAAGGATTAAATAATAAAGGTAGCACAAGCTATCAGAACCCTTTTCTATGTTCAGTTTGATTCATGTTTGAACCATAAGCTCCCATTTCAAGGTATAGCAGAAAGTGTCAGTGAACATGAAGTTGAACTATAATGAAATGTTTGATTCTTCCACCTCACAATAAGCTTATCCGTTGAAAAAAAGGCATAAATAAGTAAACCCTAAGTTTTAGGGAACAACAATAGTGTGAATGTAACGCTAAGTTTTGAAGAAAGTAGCAGGAACAATTAAGACAATATCATCATTGTCGGGAAATTGTTGAAGGTGAGTTCCAAATATTTATTGTGATTACTTAAAATAAAATATGCTCCGATAGCACATGTTTAGCATTACTGATTGTTTATTATATGGTGTTACATTAGCAGAAATGAACATACAAAGAGCTTCAGCAATTTTTTATTCCATTCTATGTTTTGATGAGGAGATATTATTAATCACACTGTCTCTAACAAAATCTAGGTAATAACATGCAGTTCCTAAAGTTTAGGGCCGTCAGTCTATTCACTTTATCACTTGAAATGTCAATACAAGGTGTGGGCAGTTACCATTAACGAAGCTTTAATGCTTCCCTAAGGCCAAAGCTTAACTGGGCTTGTCCCCTTTTCCCTAGTGGATTATTCCCTTTCTGCATCATTGTTACAAATTCATTGTAGTCGATCCGTCCATCCTGAAGGGACAAAACGAGAAAGGGAGACATCCAATGTGATTATTAATCATTTAATCTCTAAGATCTCATAATGAACGAGAATTCTACTTACATTGTCCTGATCGATATCTCGGATAATATCCTCCAGGTGTGCATCTCCTATGCCAAATTCCTCACAGGCTTTTTGTAGCTCATCTTGAGTAATGTAGCCACTGCTGTCTTTATCAAAGTATGAAAATGCTGCAAACAGATTATCTTCTCTCTCGACTTTGTTTAGATGCATAGTTGCAGCAAGGAACTCCCCATAATCTATTGACCCACTGTTATCAATATCTGCCTGCAAGTTGCATGACATATATATCCATTCAAGCTTGGCCCAAAAATATCCCATATCTGGTAGCACAGTTAATTCTCAAAACAACGATCCTTTCATAGAATGTAAAAGAGCCATTCACATATACCGTTAAATTTTTCAGAACAATAAAAGTTCAGATGAAATATAATAGATTTTACAAAAAAAACACCGACATAAAAATATCGTGCAAGCTACCTAAAGAAGGATGTCAAATACACATATTTTAACATTTATCATCAAGTTTGATTTTGAGTAACACTGGCTCAACATAGCTCTTCAAGGTAGTGGGATCAAAAACAAAATTAAAGGTTGGTTTTATCATATTTAGAACTGAAAATGGAAGGATCCTAGTTATGTCAGAAAGTTACCGCTTCCATTAGCGTTGTAATTTCTGAATCCTTCAAATTAGCACCAACTCTCTCCAAGCCAGTTTTTAGTTCTTCCAATGTGATTTGACCACTATTATCAGTGTCCAGCATTTTGAACATCTCTCTCAATCCTGCAATTTCATCTTCTGATAAATTTTCAGCAATGACCTACAGACACCAAACAGTTTAATAACAGCATCAGTATGGAACATGACTTAATGAAGGTCTTTGGTAGAAAAGCAAGCAAAATTTTATGCAATATTCACCCTAAGGGCCATCTTCTTTAGTTTGTTCATTGCTGAAAATTGTTTCAGTCTGGTTAAGACAGCAGAATCAAGAGGTTTGTCAGGAGCAACTCCATCAACACAAACCCAAGGATGACCTGCCAAAATAAAGAAGGGTCACTACAGAAGACTCCAATAAAATGCTCTGTAATGTGGTATTTACACTTACATAGAGCTTCATGTGCAGTCAATCTCTTTCTGGGATCACGAATTAACATTTTCCTCACCAAATCCTTTGCACTGTCTGAAATACTGGGCCAGGGATCAGATGAAAAATCAAGATCACCTTTCAAAACTTGTCCAAATATCCCTTGTTCAGATTCTGTGCAAGAAGACCAGCATCCAAAAGAATACAAAATAGTGGAAAACCGTCAACATGAAGCCGAAGCAAGGGTTTGAAATTGCAGCAAGAAGGGTAGACACCCACCATCCCAAAACGGAGGAACTCCACTGAGCAAGATATAAATAATTACACCAGCACTCCACACATCCACCTCGCAACCATAATGTTTCGTCAGAACCTCAGGTGCAACATAGTACGGACTTCCAACAACATCCGAGTAAGTTTCACCTGTAAAGTTAATGCATAATGCATGGAGAAAAGTATATAAGCAGTCGTATTTTGGTGTTCTAAAAAAAGAGGACAGCAATGGATTACATATTACACAGTTTGTTACATTAAGGTTCTATCACATCCATGCATGAACTGACAACCAAAATAAAAAGGCAAGACGGTACATCATTCCATTCCCTTCACATTTTCAGCAACATAAATTTCAGGATCACCTTATAGCTTATCTGCACATGAATTTGATTGCAGATTTTGGCATTTCGTGATAGTATAGGAAAATAAACAATTCAGTCTCTTTCTTAGTAACCATAAGAAATTAATCATCAATTTCACAATATTACAGGGACAACGAAGGTATAACAAATAGTCAAATACATATCTATTCGAAAAATGAACATATACATTGTAGTATCTGTGTAGTTATGTGAGAAGTTCATCTAGTTGTAACTACAACTATAAGGCATCAAAAGACTCCCAAGCACATTTTAAACCCTCCTAGTACAATATTCTGCATATATTAAATGAAAATTGTGAACTCAAAGCTCTGAGGGTAGCAGTGCACTAGCATTACCTGGCTAAGTTGGCAAAAACATCAGCTTAACTACCATTGCCTATGATGTGGATAAAATCAGCAATTGCCAACAATACCTGCATCTTACAATACAACACAGCAGCTAGGATCGAGGCCAGACCTGGCTTGAAGAAGATGGAAAGCCCAAAATCTATAGTCTTGAGTGGCGAGTCCTCCTTGTGGTTCACAAACAAGAAATTCTCCGGCTTAAGGTCTCTGTGCATCACCCCGAGTGAATGGCATGCCTCGACGACCCCAATGATCAGCCGTGCCAGCTGAGCAGCGGCCTTTTCAGAGTAGTGCCCACGCTGAATGATCCTGTCAAACAGCTCCCCACCAGCGCACAGCTCCATGACCAAGTGCACAGCGACAGCATCCTCGTACGCCCCGACGATGGAGATCACGTTGGGGTGGCCGGCGAGGTGGTGCATGATCTGGATCTCTCGGCGCACGTCCTCGACGTCCTCCTCAGTGAGGAGCTTCCGCTTGGCTATGGACTTGCAGGCGAACACCTTACCCGTAGCCTTCTCGACGCACTGGTAGGTGGTGCCGAACTGACCCTGTCCCAGCCTCTTGCCGAGGGTGTAGAGGTCCTTGAGGCGCTCGGAGTCGCGCTTGAGGACGGAGTCGGCGAGGAGTCCGGCGCTCTGGACGCGCTTCACCTTGGGCTTGGGCTTGTTGGGGTTGGGGGCGGAGCGGTTGGAGTTGGGGGAGGAGAGGTCAGAGTTGGCGATGGTGACGAGCTCGGGAGCGGTGGATGAGGCGGAGGAGGAAGTGCCAGACTGGTTCGAATCTTTATACGGGCATGCCGGCGGTGAGGGCTCGGACCGGCCGGCGGGGCGCCAGAGCACGGCGAGGGAGACAGAGTTGAAGAAGCCGTGGCGGTCCGACGCGGCGCTGGGGCCGACGCAGGTGTTCCCCATCACTCCAGCTAGGGGGGCCGCGGCCGCCGCCGACCGCCGTAATCCTACTAGGAAACGGGCAGCGGCGGCAAGGTTGGGGGATTGGGTCGGACGAGGATTGGGGGAGCCGAGCAGAGGGGAGATGGCCCGAGTGCTCCTGTTACTGACATGTGGGCCAACCTATCACTGTTTTCCCAGCTGTCAGTGAGAGTAGAGGCGACGGGCGCCAGATCCGACGGTTAGGCACATGGTGATGTGATTGGATAATTTGCTTTTGTTTTGTTGGCCCGTGACATGTGGGGGCGTGGGGCTGATTTCACAGTAAAAAATGTAATTTTTTACTTAAAATTTATACTTTAATTTTTTTATAAAATTGAAAGAAGTTTCCAATTCACCAAACAAATTATTATCTATTTCTAAAGTACAATCTTAAAAAAATATATGTAATGTTTAGAGGAGCTAGATATCTGGGCCGTAAGGTACATTCTGCAGTAATCTCCACCGTAACAACTTGTCATTTACAGCAACTTGTCATGCAATTTGTTTCACCATTTGACTCTTGGGTTGTATTTTACTATCAAGTGACCCAAGTGGGTACATAAAGCTGGACGTGGTCACGCAATCATCACCGGTTTTACTTTCACCACATACATCATCACCTTTTAATTACGAACTAATTCTACAGTCTGAGACACCATTTGTTAAGATGCAGTATGCAAATGCAAATTGCGGCGCGGTGAAGACGTCATCCTCCAACACACGTACTTCCTTTAGTTTCAAAAAGCAAATTATTTTAAACATGATTTTAAATACTAAAGAGTGATTAATTATTGTATATTTTTCTTATTTATTCATATTAAATATAGTATGAAAGTAAAGATAGCGCGGGAGACAAAGAGAAATTAGTGCACTATTAAGGATATAAACGTTCAAATACACAACAAGATACAAAATAACTTATTTTAAATAAGTTTAGATATAAATCTAAAACGATTTGCTTTGTGAAACTGGGGAGTAAATCGAGCGACCATCCACTCATCCACCCCATCTTGAGACCTACGCTGCCATTGCCGCATCCGGCCAGAGTTTCTACCAGCATAAACAGTTTAGAATTTAATCTTAAATTATAAAATTTAGTAGATACAAAACTTGAAAATAAACTAATATATAAAAATTATAAAATGTATATATCCACTTCTTCAAATTTTCAAAAAGTGCTTCTTATAATCATAACCTGTCCAAACAATCCCTTTCTATAGATTGTTTGACCAGGCTTCCCCACATTATCATAATCAAATATTACCTCTGGGCACTGGCTCGTTCGCGCATGCGTGCGTGCATCATCCTCTGCGACGCAATGCTCGCGCGCTCCCGCGGCCTGACAACTTTGATTAATCAATCACATCCAGATTAATCAAGCGTCTCGTTTTGAACTCATGTTAAACACGCACTTACTGCATATTTCTAAAAACCTAAAATATGAGAAACACCGTCCTTAGCTTAAACAATGCAGATGTTATTGTAGACTTCCGAGCCGCTCTTTCACAACTATAAACTATAGTAAAACTTTAAGTTATTTTTTATCTTTTCTTACACGTTTATTCTTATTAAATAAATGCTATTTTTTATAAATAAAAATATATCTTTTTTAAAAACATAATAAATAAGGAGCAAAAAGCCATTTATCAATTTGTATTCCTGTGCATACGTTAGGGAGTAACAGTACAACCAATGTCAGATACTACCAGTTGGTCTGTTAACCTTAACCTAATCTCGCAATTTACTAAAAATATTAGTAAATTTAAGATGCCAGATACGTACGTAACTAACCTTAACCACCAAATACGTTAGGGAGTATTTGTTAAGGTTAGTTACGTACGTAGTTGGTGCATGATTGTTGCCGCATGATTGTTGCCGCCTTAAGCTAATCTCGCAGTTTGATACGATGATTTGGTCTGTATAATTAATACGCGGTAGGCTGCTTGGAGCAAAATTTACTAATATTTAATCTCCTCCATCTCTGACCTTTTCGCGCGCATGCAGATGCAGGTTCGATACTGCATGCATTTTTGACAATTACTCGGCGCCAGCATGCATTCGCATGTGAGTTTGTATTGATTTTGTAGCACGCAGCAGCAACTTCTGACGAGAACGTACGTCGCAGGTACGCAGCGAGCCATGTCGTCCACGTCGTCGTCGCCGCCGTCGAAGGCGAAGAGGCCAGCCGGTGGCATCCAGGGCTCGAGGCCGCAACCGCTGATCGTGTCGGCGGCGGCGGCGGAGACGGGCCAGCCGTCCAAGAAACCCCGTGTCAGCGGCGGCGGCGAGACGGGACCGGTGATCGTGTACGAGCTCACGCCCAGGGTCGTCCACGCGCGGCAGGACGAGTTCATGGCCGTTGTTCAGAAGCTCACGGGGAAGCAATCGACGGCGACGGCGACGGCGCCGGTGCCGGTGCCACCGCAGCCGTGGGCTCCAACCGTGCCGTTGCTACATCAGGCGGCCAGAGGCAGGAGTGGCAATACCGTTGTGGGGCCAGCCACCGACCCACTGGAGCTCGCGCTTGGTCAGCAGCATCGCACTGCTCCGCCGGCGATTGATGGCCATCCAGCTCCTCCTCCTCCATCTCCGGCGGTGGCTTCTTTTCTTCTGTCACCGAGTAGCCTTTTCTTCTCCCCCACCACGATCCAGGCCATACAGGAGCTGAGCGCTCTGTTCTAATTAGCTCCGGCGTTCTAATTTTGGGATCAGATCATACAGTTCGTGCAAAAATTTTCCACTCGGGGGGAAAATTAGTACGAACAGGCACACAGCTAACCGAAGTGCCATGCACTTGCTCGTTGTAATTTGATACTTTCGATATTTCCTTTCTTTCTTTAGCACTGTACATTCTTGATCATTCATTCATTCATTCTGGTAATTAGCACATGTTGTACAAATCATTTGTTGGCTTTGTTTATCTAATACAAGCCTTCTTAGTTTGAATTATCTGAACTTGACAAAAAGGGCACATCTTTGTTTTTAGCATGCCATCTAAATAGTGATGGAAATTTCCAAAAAAAAAGACATCATAGTTTGTCGTGTCATATATCACGCCACAAACATACAAGGATGAATTCGATCTATATAGAAAAAAGAAATCCGATTGTGGATAGTGTATGCAGATCGAATTTGGATTTGAAATTTTATAAGATGTTAGATATATAAATATTGTGTCAATGTTATTGATCTTCTTCAAAAACTTTCATAGTTATTTAGTTAACATTTGGGAAGTAATGGAGCTATGTTAGTTAAGATTAAATTAATCTAGACTATTAATTTTAGTTAAGATTAAAAATAAATTAAAATTAAAAATACTTGGTGGCCGGCAGATAATTAGAAAGTTAGCACAAAAAATTAGAAAATCTACGTAGAAAATTAGAAAGTTAGCGTAGAAAATTAAAAAGTCTGCGCAGAAAAATTAAGGATGACCTAGGAGGTAATAGATCATCATCTTTAATCTTAACCAGTAGATCAAAATAAATAAACGGTTCATAATATTTCTAGTGTACCGTACCTATTGGGCTACATGCTCTTAAGATTCATAAACCCACCTCCAAACTGGGAACTTGTATTTACTAAAGTATGCTCTTGTTACAAACCATGGCAGGGCTGCATTTTCAGAGTCATTCAATCATCTAGCAGAGATATTTTCCTCCCTCGATTGGTATTAGCAAGCAATTCTGTTAGATCCTAGATAGGAAGGAACTGATCAGACAAACACCATTTCAACTTGTCTGCATCACATAATTAAGACGATACATTACGCAGAATTAGTCGATGGATATCGATCTTCACTTAACTACAAATGATATTTCAGAACCTCTTCGAAGTCACTCCCCACAGTGACTAATTTGACTAGCACCAGTTAGTGAGACGACTAGCACCAGTTATTCAGATTGGATATGACAGTGTCAAAATATCTATCCAGATACTGTCAACCTCATCTGATAGGAAATTAACACGGTAGCTTAATTAAGATGTGTGACAGAGTCAAACTTACTGACAATTCAGGATGTTCTATGAACTATGGAGTGTCTCTAGAACTGAATTTCAGATGTTTTACTTTCATAGAAGAGTAATATTTCATCCTCATCCAAGAAGGTTAGTTTTGACCATTTTCCAGGAAGCTAGAACATACCAGAAGAAACATTCAGAACACATTTGAAACACAAAGAACTTTCAGCTTAACCCTGTAAGAAGCAAATGACCTACTGCTAAACCTCTCTTTAATTATCAGTGCACAACTTGAACTAGCTTTTCATAGAGTAAATAATACACCTGAGTGAATTCAGGCCTAATTAATTGTCATTTTTCAGGCTCTCATGATTTCCGCGACCAATACATAGGCATGATCTATAGACCCTGTCAATTGATCTCACTACAACTTGACAGGCCTCTTAATTAATTGCAGTGTTTATCATATGACACCATCATAAACTTAAAAGGTCAGCACGCTCGATCTCAACCAAGTCATCAGTTGCTATATCTCCGTCCGTTGTAGTTGAGGAAACTAAGAAATCCCAATCAACTTAGGTTGTGTTTGGTTAGCTGGATCAGATAATAATGGGATATAATGGGTGGGATAAATTTAAACCCTTGATTATTTTGGGGAGAGGTTTCTATACAGAGTGACTTTGTCATTGACATATAGATCTTAGCACCATCGGACCCATATGTCAGTGACAAAGTCACAAGAAAAGTGACTGGATCCCATTTGGTTTATTTGTATGGAATATCCGTAATAATTTAAAGATTTAATATGAGATATAATTCTCTAGGTTACTATAACTTATACAATAAGTAGATTATCCTCTATTGTTTAGGATACATTCATTGACTCGGTCCACGTAACATTGACTCTCACATATATAAGATGAAGCCAAAGAGGATCCAGTGACAATCAAATCAAGTACGGCAATTTACATCTATTCTTAAGTTAGATAGATCTAATACTCTAGACATCAAGCCTTGTAATCTTATTATTTAGCCCACTCGGGACACATGAATCTTGTTGGGCAGATCAATATTGATATAAGAACATAACTTAGGATGTCATTCCCTCCGGAAGGGTATGAACTGTTGGCAGGAACCAGATCGAACACCAAGCGTTTGCAGTGTATGATATCCGGCAACAAACTACAGAGCGCAAAGAAGCAGAGTTTTGTGGCAATTTTCGTTGGTTTTCTTTCTCAACTGGAAAAACAAGTCTAATTACATCTAAATGCATGAGAAAAACTTAAACATGCAGTCCATGCCATCCCATGGCCATGCAACTCATGCCACACCCACGCGCCCTACTAACGCGGTCCTAGATCCTAAAAATGCGCTAACTGCGCCCAGCTCCAAGGAAAAGCTCTAGTTAGTTGCTTCCCGCCACAACCAAATGTCCTGGAGTCACGCTAGGACTAACATCAACATTCTCTCCCTTAGTCCTGGCGTGAGCCAAGATCACGCATGCCCAGCAGCAGCCTTGCTGCAACTAGCTTCATCACCGGCAGCCCTTTCATCAATGCATCCGCCCGTTGCTCCTCGGAATTAACAAACTCGATCACAAATTGTCCACCTTCAACACACTCCCTAATAAAATAATACCGCATATCAATATGTTTGCTCTGGCCATGAAACATCGGATTCTTCATGAGTGCAATTGCAGACTTGTTGTGGACGAAGAGCTTCACAGTTTTTGCCTCTGTTCCAGTCAGCTCACTGAGTAGTGCCTTCAACCAGATTCCATGGCAAGCTGCAGCAGTGGCCGCCATAAACTTTGCCTCACACGAAGATAGTGCCACCGTCTTTTGCTTCAGGAATACCATGAAACAAGGCTGTTGTTGATGTAGAAGGCCATTCCACCAATGCTCCGGTGATCATCCAAGTCACCGGCCAGATCACTATCGGTGTAACCAGTGATCTTCTCTTCACCACCACCTGTGGCAAATACGAGATCACACTCGATTGTGCCTCTCAGATACCTCAAGATTTGCTTCACTGCTTTGAAATGCCACTACCACAGAAACGGTTTTTAGCGATGGAACTTTACTGACGGATAATTGATACGCGTCACTAATACACTTTTAGTGACGGGTCATTTTGGATGGGTCAGTGATATGCCTTATTAGTGACGGGTTATAATTAGGCCCGTCACTAAAGAGGAGACACTCCCATTAGTGACGGGTTTAATTATCACCTGTCACTAATAGACGTGACAGGCGACAACTATCGCCCATCACTAATGATCCAGTGATGGGCGGTATTTTCTGCCCATCACTAACGGCTAGATCATTAGTGATGGGCAGATACTATCATTCGTCACTGGTGATGTTTATAAATAGGCGGGCGCCTACAGAATACTTTCATATTGCGTAGAACACTAAACCCTAGCGGCCATGCCTTCTCCTCCATCGTTGTTCCGCCATCGCGCTCCACGCCTTCCGTCGCCGTTCTCCTCCGCCGTCGCAGCCTCTGTCCCATCACGGCCTCCTTCTCTGGTCTCCGTCCCATCACCGACCCTCCTCACCGCCGTCTCAAGGTCCTCCTCCTCCTCCTTCGACATGGCTAGGGTTTGTGAGTTTATGAATATATTATATGTGAATATATATGTTGTATGTGAATATTTTGCTTTGTGAATATATAAGTTGCTTTGTGAATATATAAGTTACTTTGTGAATATATATGTTACTTTATGAATATGTTGCTTAGTGAATAAGTTGCTTTGTGAATATGTATATTGCTTTGTGAATATTTTGCTTTGTGAATATGTTGCTTTGTAAATATATTTACTTTGTAAATATTTTGCTTTGTGAATATGTTGCTTAGTGAATACAAGTTGCTTTATGAATATGTTACTTTGTAAATATATTGCTTTATGAATATATATGTTGCTTTGTGATTTAGGGACATGGCAAGCTTCCCAACTAATCAACAAGTCACTCCTGCCAGACAACGTGCTTTCACTAGTAGGCGGATCGCTATGGTATGAACTTATGTTCCTAACAGTTGCCTCATAAAGATCAATCATCTAATCAACGGCGGGCGTCACCAGGTTTATACATTATACATTGTATATATTATTTATGTGCTAATAAAACTAACAAACTGATGCGATATTATCTTACTGTTCTAGTTTTTATCAAAAAACTTTGACGATATCAATAACATTCACGCTGGTGATACCCTTAAGATATTAACAAGAGATGGATGCACCAGTGAGATTGAGGTTGCGAGCTATGGAGGCAGGGTATGCCTCCACAAAGGGTAGCCTAAATTTACTCAAAGAGGCGGCCTAGCACAAGGGGACTATATGGTAATAACAATGGGACATGTCCCAATATTGACAGTTATGGCCAAATTTTACACTAGCTTTGGTGATGAGAAGACTATAACTGCCATAAAAGTGGAGGACAATGATAGTGGTATCTATAGCAAACTGACATTACTTACTAAACATGTATATTTTGTTTATATACTTAAATTAGTTTTTTATAATGTCAGGGGAGGGTCCTAGCAATATTGTAAAGAAGAAGGGGAAGCAGATAGCCAGGGAGATCGACATCGATCAAATGGACCAATTGAAGCACATCTGTTATTTTGGCAATCCAATAGATGTAACTCCAATAAGGAAGGCTCTTCTGCATGACATCTCAGCAGGTTTATCCTCTGAGACTCGGTTATATGTCTGCATAATAAATAACTCGATAATTAACAAGAAGTCGATGGTAAGCTATTTGCACTAGTCAGTGGTTAACTAGATCATCTTGATGGAAATATGCCCAAGAGAATTCTGGGGAAACCGGAAGTTCTGGCTTGAGGCCGAAAGTTCTGGGTTCTGGAGCAACCGGAAGTTCTGGTGCGACCGGAAGTTCTGGTGCGACCGGAAGTTCCGGGCTAGCCTCAGTTTTGGTTTCTAAAGGAACCGAAAGTTTCAATTGGACCGAAAGTTTTGGGCCTACCTGAAAGGTGAATTCTAGATGAACTGGAAGTTTCGATTGGACCGGAAGTTCTGGGCCTGCCTGAAAGGTGAATTCTGGACGAACCGGATGTTTCGGGTGGAATCGAAACTTTCGGGTCAAAATAAATTTGATACAGAATATTATTTTTGGAAGTTTCAGTTGGACCGGAAGTTCCGGACATAAATAAATTTGTACAGAAGGTTATTTTCGGAAGTTCCGGTCCTGACGAATATATTAGATCTGTTGGGCTTTAATACTGATTAAAGGCCCATGAGAGGGCACTATATAAGGAGAGGAGGGGCTAGGACGAAATGACTGTTGTTGCCAAGGTTGCTTCACCCTAACCCTAGCCGCCACCTCTCTCCTGGCTACACCTGCTGTGGCCGCATCTACCCTAACCTCGCGCGCGGTACTAGAATATCGGCATGAGGTGATCTCGTCCCTGTACGTGTGGATACCGTAGAGGCACCGCTGCAATTGCGGTGCTGATCATCTCGACGTGAGGATCGCAAGGATACATCGACTTCGCCGCCAATGATCGGATGGAGCTGGGCGAAGTTGATCGACGACACGCTTCTCCAACTCTTCTTCCACTGCCCTAGCGCGTCTCGCAACTAGAGATAACAATCCATGATCCCATTACTCGTATGGTTCCTGGGTTGAGCGAGGTAGAAAAGTTTTGTTTTATGCTAGCGTAGCCTACCCGTTCCCCAATAGTGGTATCAGAGCATACGTGCGTAGTTGTCGACCTGGATCATACACATATAGGTGATATGTGGTGGAAATAGATTAGATCTATTATTCTTGCGTCGGATTTTCGGAAGTTTCGGGCTCTAGCCAGAACTTTCGGGTTGAAATAATCTCGGTACAGAATGTTATTTTTGGAAGTTTCAGTTGGATCAGAAGTTCCGAGCAGAAATAAATTCCGTACAGAAGGTTATTTTCAGAAGTTCCGGGCCTTGAGCCAGAAGTTCCGGGCCAAAATAAACTCGATGCAGAAGGGTGATTTTGGAAGTTTTAGGCTTGAGCCAGAAGTTCCGGATCCACTTTTCAGTCACGCATAGATTCAACGCCTAACTCATTTTTGTAGAGAATATTGTGACTGGTATGGCCTTGTGATGTATATGATGCATGTGTGTAATTTTCATGACCTGCATGTCATGGTTAATTACGGCCCAAGGCTGTTCTATCATTGTACGACCTGCGTGTCGACATGTGATGCTTCTTCTCATGTGTATAGTGCTATTAGATGTAATAGACTGATACAAGATCATAGAGGCTTGAAGCGTGATGACCCGAAGGACAGGAACCATTGAGATGGAGATCACCATGTGAGAAGGGTTATACTATGTCACAGTTAATATGATTGCTTGTGATGTTTATTTATGTTCCTGTCATACTCTTCTTTCATGTTAGGTATACGGTAGGCATCGTTACCATGTTAGAATAGTTTCTCTCAAAAAATTAAGAGTCTGTGATGCCCTTTCCAATAGCTGCACCTACAAATGTTTTGATCAATGTATGGTAGGTCTGCCAAAGCAGAGTGCCATCTTTTATCTTAACCAGTTAGGGTGGATGTCGGACATCCACAAGCATAGTATTGGTTTTCTTAACAAAGCTATCAAAATGGTTTTGGGCTTTAAGGCATGGAGTTAGGCGTCGAGGCATTAGATGCCACCCCAACGAACAAGAGTCACATAGGGATGTGACTAGCAAAGTGTTGCTTATCTATGTCACTAATTTTCTAGCAGTGATGCCAAAACTTACTGGAAGTTAGTTGAATATGGATCTTATCCCACTACATGTCATAAGAGGGAAAATGATTGTATATCATGTAGTAGAGCATCTTTTATTTGATAGAAGATTCACATAGCATAGTACTGAAACTTGTATTTTTGTTGTAGATCATGGCACCTACTGCTAGTAACACTTCCAGTTTTAATTTACGATCAATTCTTGAAAAGGAAAAGCTTTCTGGAACAAACTTTATTGATTAGCATAGAAACTTGAGAATTGTTCTCAAACAAGAGAAAAATGAATATGTTCTAGAGGATCCCCATCCTAATGAACCAGCTAATAATGCATCTACCACAGATCGGAGGGCTTATGAGAAGCACGCCAACGATTCAATTGATGTTAGCTGTCTCATGCTTGCCTGTATGTCCTCTAAGCTTCAGAAGCAATATGAGAATAGGGATGTCTACGATATAATCGTAGGACTCAAAGGCATGTTTAAGAATCAAGCTCGGGCCGAGAGGTACAACACCTCAAAGTCCTTGTTTGCGTGCAGGTTGGCAGAAGGCAGTCCAGTCAGTCCTCATGTGATCAAGATGATTGGTTACATTGAGAGCTTAGAAGAACTTGGTTTTCCCCTTAGCCAAGAGTTGGCTACGGATGTGATTCTTCAGTCGCTCTCTGCCAGCTTCGAGCCGTTCATTTTGAACTTTCATATGAACAACATGGAGAAAAGCATGGGATGCTAAAGACTGCTGAGGAAAGCATTAAGAAAAGCTCTAGTCATGTGATGATGGTTCAGAAGGATAGCAAGAAGAGAAAACGCAAGGGCAAGGCTAAAGCTTCAGATGAGATCTCGAACTCTAAGCCTAAACCTATTGGAAAGTCTAAGGTTGGCCCTGCTACTTCTGACACTTGCCACCACTGCTATAAGATTGGTCATTGGTGAAGGAACTACAAGTTGTACTTAGAAGAACTCAAGAAGAAGAAGGAAAGTAAGACTTCCACTTCAGGTATAAATGTTATTGAAATTAATCTTGCTACTCGTCCAAGTGATTCGTGGGTATTTGATACCGGATCAATGATTTACACTTACAAATTGTTGCAGGGACTGAATAGGACAAGGAAGTGTGTAATAGGTGAATTGGATGTGTGCGTCGACAATGGTGCAAGAGTTGCTGCGTTGGCCGTCGGCGTTTATTCTTTGTCGCTACCCGTAGGATTAGTTTTGGAATTGAATAATTGTTATTATATTCCTGCCTTGGGCAGCAATATTATCTCTTCTTCATGTTTGGAGAAAGATGGTTATGAATTTATAATAAAGAACAAGTGTTGTTCGATATTTTTGAATGGTACTTGTCCATTGATGAATGGATTATATATTCTGAATCTTGAGGATACACATGTTTATAAAAATAATACGAAGAATTCCCGGCTTAATAATTTGAATCCCACTTATGTTTGGCATTGTCGTCTAGGTCATATAAATAAGAAGCGTATGCAGAAGCTCCATAAAGATGGGCTTTTGGAGTCATTTGATTTCGAATCATTTGATACACGCGAGTCTTGTTTATTTGGCAAAATAACTAAGACTCCTTTCACTAGTTAAAGTGAGAGGGCAAATGAATTGTTGGTCCTTGTACATACAGATATATGTAGACCAATGAGTTCCACAGCCAAAGGTGGTTTTCAGTACTTCATTACTTTTACCGATGACTTTAGTAGATTTAGTTATACCTACTTAATGAGGCATAAGTCAGAATCCTTTGAAAAGTTCAAGGAGTTCCAGAATGTGGTAAAAAATCATACAGGCAAGATAATTAAATTTCTACGATCGAATCGTGGAGGTGAATATTTGAGCCATGAGTTTATTGATCATCTGAAGCAATGTGGAATTGTGCCACAGCTGACTCCACCGGGCACATCTTAATGGAATGAGGTGTCCGAGCAGAGAAACCGAACTTTGTTAGACATGGTCCGGTCAATGATGAGTCAATCTGATCTTCCATTGCCTTCTAGGGATACGCTCTAGAAACTGCTGCTTTCACATTGAACAGGGTTCCATCTAAATCTGTAGAGATGACACCATACGAGATATGGACTGGGAAGCGTTCCGGATTGTCTTTTCTAAAGATATGGGGTTGTGAGGCCTATGTAAAACATTTGACGTCCGATAAGCTCACTCCTAAATCTGATAAATGATTCTGTGGGGTATCCTAGAGAAACCAATGGATATTACTTCTATAACCAGGAAGAAGGCAAAGTGTTTGTCACCTGGAATGATGTCTTTCTTAAGAAAAAGTTTTTCTCGAAAGGAGTTAGTGGGAGCATGGTGCAACTCGAACAAGTTCGGGAACCACTCGAAAGTGTTTCAGCTACCATTAAACCACAACTCGATATGCAAGATGTTGCAGAACCTGTTGTCGAGACACCAGCTCTACGTCGGTCAGAAAGGGTTGGTCGTGCACCTGAGCGGTTTGTGTTTCTAACCATGGGGCAGCACGACATATTATTGTTAGACAATGATGAACCTAAGACCTACTCGGAAGTAGTGATGGGACCGAACTCTAAGAAATGGCTTGGAGCCATAAGATCCGAGTTAGAATCCATACAAGAAAATCAAGTTTAGAACTTGGTCGAACCGCCTGATGGTGTCAAAACTATCGAGTGCAAATGGATTTTTAAGAAAATGGTAGACGTTGATGGAAATGTTCACATCTATAAGGCACGATTGGTGACGAAAGGTTTCAGGCAAATTCAAGGTGTTGATTATGATGAAACCTTTTCGTCCGTCGTAATGCTAAAGTCTATCCAGATCATCCTAGCAATTACCGTATATTATGACTATGAGATATGGAAAATAGATGTCAAAACGGCTTTCCTTAATGGAAACCTAAGTGAGAATGTGTACATGACACAGCCTGAAGGTTTTGTCGATCCGAAAAATGCTGAAAAAATTTACAAGCTTTAAAAGTCCATTTTTGGGCTGAAGCAAGCTTCTCGGAGTTAGAATCTTCGTTTTGATAAAGTGGTCAAAATGTTTGGTTTCATCAAGAATGAAGAAGAGCCTTGTGGTTATAAAAAGACTAGTGAGAGCGCACATGTATTTCTGGTCTTATATGTAGATGACATATTATTGATCGGAAATGATATTCCAATGCTCGATGCTATTAAATCTTCATTATGAGAAAGTTTCTTAATGAAACATCTTGGAGAGGCAGCATACATATTAGGTATAAAGATCTATAGAGATAGATCGAGAAGACTAATTAGATTAAGCCAAAGCACGTACATTGACAAGGTATTGAAACGGTTTAATATGCTGGATTCCAAGAAAGGTTTCTTGCTAATATCACATGGTATTACTCTCAGCAAGAGTTAGTGTCATTCGACACCTGATAAGCTAGAGAAGATGAGTGTGATCTCGTATACTTCTGCAATCGGGTCTATCATGTATGCCATACTTTGTACACACCCAGATGTCTCCTATGCTCTAAATGTTACGAGCAGATACCAATCAAACCTGGGTGAATATCACTGGGCGATGGTAAAGAGTATCCTAAAGTACTTGAGAAGAACTAAGGATATGTTCCTAGTCTACGGAGGTACGGAGGAGCTCGTTGTAAATGGTTATACCGACGCTAGCTTCCAAACCAATAAGGACGATTCGAGATCGTAATCTGGATTTGTGTTCTGCCTTAATAGAGGCGCAGTGAGTTGGAAGAGTTCCAAGCAAGAAACAATTGCAGATTCAATAACGGAGGCCAAGTACATTGTAGCTTCTAAAGCTGCAAAGGAGGCTGTTTGGATTAGAAAGTTTGTTTCTGAGTTGAGTGTTGTCCCTAGTGCGTCCAGTCTAGTGGACCTCTATTGTGGTAATAGTGGTGCCATTGCGCAAGCCAAGGAGCCTAGGTCACACCAAAAGTCTGAGCACATACTGTGGCGCTATCACCTCATCCGAGAGATTATAGATAGAGGTGATGTAAAGATATGCAAAGTGCACACGGATTCAAATATTGCCGATCCATTGACGAAACCTCTCTCGCTGCCCAAGCATGAGGCGCACTTGAGCTCAATGGGTATTAGATACTTATATGATAGAGTCTAGTGTATATGAGAGAAGGAGTCTTGTCTATGCTGATGTATTTTGGATAATTGATTATCTTATTCCATGAATAATTATCTTTTACATTGATAAGCAAGTATGTGACTTGTTTGTTAAACTCTTTGTATTATCACGATGTTATTCTAAATGATCCCTAATCTCATATCATCATGTGGGACATTGATGATTTATAGATTAGCATATTTGTCTGATTGATGATCATGTTTCACGGATCATAGATATAGAGATATCAAATCAGTAATGTGGACACATGTTAGAGAACATGATGTTGGATAGACCCACCTTGAGATACTGGTGGGATTATTATTCTTGATGTACCATCAGTTATCATCTCAAATGGTGTACCTGCAGAATCCTTTGACTTAAGATCGTCATTGATTCCAGAATGTGTAGTAACACACTTAGGGGCTTTCAAACGCTATTCCGTAACTGAATAGTTATAAATGTTGCTTTCGAGTATGTTATAAAACATGTCTTGGGATATGAGCGATCAAGATAGAATTTACCCCTCCTAAATAACGGGAGAGACGTCTCTGGCCCCTCGAGATAGTTGGATTGGGAAAGTGTATGGCCATGCCACTATGATTAAAGAGTTAATCATGATTAATCCACTACTTGATCGAGTGAAGTGTCGAGCTATCACAAGGGTGGCACGGATCTCGACTTGAGCTTGACTGATGTCATGTGGTAAAAGGATTGGTGCGTGAGTATATCAAGGTTTAGTTGACATAATCTTTGTATGCATTCGGGGGTTAGTATGTGCTGCTAGACCGCTATTAATTTGCGATCCGGAAAGGGTTTCCGGGTAGCGACCGTTTGCATATGAACCTATCGGGTCACACGCTTAAGGGGATGGGATTTAAAGCTTGCAAGAATTGACTCTTGTGCAAGTGGGAGATTGATGAAAATATGCCCAAGAGAATTCTGGGGGAACCAGAAGTCCTGGCTTGAGGCCGAAAGTTCTGGGTTCTGGAGCAACCAGAAGTTCTAGTGCGATCGGAAGTTTTAGGCCAGCCCTAGTTTTGGTTTCTAGAGGAACCAGAAGTTCTGGTTGGACCGGAAGTTCTAGGCCTACCTAAAAGATGAATTCTGGACGAACCGGAAGTTCCGGGTGGAACCGGAACTTCTGGGTCAAAATAAATTCGATACAGAATGTTATTTTCAGAAGTTCCGATTGGCTGGAAGTTCCAGACAGAAATAAATTCGTATAGAAGGTTATTTTTGGAAGTTTCGGTCCTGGACCAGAACTTCTAGGCTAGATGAACAGATTAGATCTATTGGGCTTTAATACTAATTAAAGGCCTATGAGAGGGCACTATATAAGGAGAGAGGAGGGGCTAGGACGAAATGGCTGCTGTTGCTAAGGCTGCTTCACTCTAACCCTAGCCGCCACCTCTCTCCTGGCTGCACCTGCTGTGGCCGCATCTCCCCTAACCTTGCGTGCGGTACTAGCATATCGGCGTGAGGTAATCCCATCCCTGTATGTGTGGATACCGTAGAGGTGCCGCTGTAATTGCGGTGCTGATCATCTCGACGTGAGGATCGCAAGGATACATCGACTTCGTCACCAACGATCAGACTGAGCTGGGCGAAGTTGATCGAGGACGCGCTTCTCTAACTCTTCTTCTGCTGCCCTAGCGCGTCTCGCGACTAGAGGTAACGATCCATGATTCCATTACTCGCATGGTTCCTGGATTGAGAGAGGTAGAAAAGTTTTGTTTTATGCTAGCGTAGCCTACCTGTTCCCCAACACATCTATGTACTTGACCTTGTCTAACTAGTTTTGTTTAAATTTTTTTGTTATAGTACTTTTTAAGGTAGTACTGTGAGAAGTACATCACACCTCACCTATACCAGCAGACCACCGAGATTCAAGTGGCAGCAGCAGGGCCTGAGGCAGTCCCAATTGTAGTGCATAAATCCACGGATAGACGGTGCTACCTAACTACTGGTTTTAGCCAATTTCTTCGAGATAACGCATTAGAAGTTGACACAGTATACGCCTTCCATTTCAGCATCAACAATGGTACAATTGAGACTATCATGTATGTGGTGTAAATATGGGGTACGATATCTTCCTATCCATCTTCCTTTTTGTACTGATAACCATTGTGTATATTGTACTGATTCTTTTTTCTTAAGGGAGAATGAGTACAGGGTGACCATAAAAGAGGCTACAAAACTAAACATATACAGCCTTAATCTATTTATGGTGGATAGACAGAGAGAATCTTCGCAGGACACTATTCAAGCTCTTATGGAAGTTAGAAGTTAGCCAGAAGTTAGCTAGAAGTTAGAAGTTAGGGAATGATGCTCTTATGGTTTTAGCCATGCAATTTCTTCGAGATAACGAGTTAGAAGTTAATATATGTGATATTAATTTGGTTATGAATCTTCTGTTATGAATTGTCTATGTTCATTATGTGATGAATTATCTGTGATGTGCTTTGGAATATAATGTTGGATATGTTGGCTACCAAATCCTAGCTTTGATTCAGGGTACAGCCTAAAAACTTTTTTTTTTTCAAAATGACCATAATATTAGTAACGGGTAACAATAATCACCCGTCACTAAAGACCCATTTAGTGACAGGTGACATTATGATCCGTCAGTAAACAGCCATAGCAGGTGATCCAATAAGCCCCCTTTAGTGACGGGTGAATATTGTCGCCCATCACTAAAGTTTGACCCTTTAGTGACCCGTCACTAATGATGTTACATCACTGACACGATAAGAGTGACGGGAGACTTGCCCGTTACTAATAGGGTTTTCTGTAGTAGTGTGCATTACTATTGGCCTCTCCATGAATTGGCTTGCCACTCCTACAGCGAAAGACATGCCCGGTCTTGTGTGAAGCAAATACCAAAGACATCCAATTACTCAGCGGTACTCAGTTGCATCCACTGGATTCCCTTCAGGATCTTTATGTAGTTGCACCTTAGGATTTATAGGGATTGAGGTTGAGTTGCAATCAATCATGTCGAACTGTGTTACACTTTCTTGGCATAAGCGGTCTGTTTCAAAGTGATTCCATCAGAGCCTTGAGAAACCTCAATTCTGAGATAGTAAGAGAGGACTCCAAGGTCAATCATCTCGAAATCCCCCTTCATTCGCTGCTTGAAAACTTCAATCTCCCTCGGATTTTGCCCTATCACAATTAAGTCATCAACATAAACGCCGATAATGATTCCATCATGTCCCTTTCCTCGGGTGAAGACCACCTGTTCCTGAAGAGAACGCCTAAAACCAAGCTATTTTAGGCTCTTGTCTAGGCATGTGTTCCAAGCTCGCGATGCCTACCACAACCCGTAAAGAGCTTTGCGCAGTTTCAGCACCATGTGTTCCTTTCCTTGCTTGACGTAGTCCTTTGGCTGAGCCACATAAACCTCCTCCTCGAGATCTCCGTTAAGAAACCCGATTTGACAAGAAGATGGTGCACTTGCAAGCCACGGTTGGCTGTGATGGCAAGCATGACACCCACGGTGTCAAGCCTAGCCACCGGTGTGAAAACTTCTTTGAAGTCTTCCCCTTGCTGCTGTACATAACCTTTAGCTACCAAACGGGATTTGTGCTTGATTACTTCACCATCTGTGTTCCTTTTTAATTTGAAGACCCATTTTAACCCAATCGCCTTATGGCTGACCGGCAGCATTGCCAGCGACCATGTTGAATTCCTTTCAACGGCTTCAATTTCTTGTTCATGGTGTCCTCCCATGCTTTCTGCCCTGATGACTCACAATAGCTTAATGGCTCACCTGTTTCTGTAAGCAATGCTTCTGCATCCTCTTCATTCACCATGTTAATGTGAGGTGTGTCCCGCATAATATCATCAATGTGCCAGAAACAGACTGGACCATCTAAGTCGTCGGAAGTGTCGCTGGGCTGAAATTGAGGTGCTGGAACAAGAATAATAGCCGATGATGCATGAGTTGGTGCAGCTCATGGTATTGCTGGTTGTGAGATCATGTGTATGATTATTGATTTGTGATGAACAAATTGTTTTGATGTTGATATGCGATGAATAAATTGGTTTTGCTTGGTTTGAGTGGTTGGGCACTTTGATTGAGTTATCGAGCACTCTTTTCAGGCACTCAGCTTTTAGCACTCGAGAAAACTTAGCCCTCGAGAGAATTTTAGCCCTTTAGAGATTTCAGCACCCAAGAAATTTCAGCACTTGGGATTTTAGATCACTCAGATTTTTGATATTCGAGTTGGATCATGTGCTTTAAATTGGTTATTCAATAAATACACCATGTTTTTAATTGATTGGACCAATTGAGTCAAGTTAAAGAGAACTTGTGCTCAAGAAAAAGGGTTTCTTAGTTTGTTCATGTGCAGGCATTTCTTTAGGGCGAGTCGTGGTCGATGATGGGATCGAAACTAGGCTCGGAGAGGAGCTGAGGTTCAGAACGGTCGAGGATGTCATGCAGGATGCTCAGGCTAGAAGATGCTGCATGTAAAGATGAGGTTTCCATGTGTCGTATGTGAGGTGTGTTCGAATATAGAAAGGATGTGAGGTTTCCATATGGCATACGCGGGATGTGTGTAGATATGGAAAGAGAGAAAAATTTGGAAGGGGTTAGGATTTGAGGATTCCTAAGGGATATGGACTCCTAATTAGATTAGGATTCCAAAAGTTGTTAATTTCGTGGCTCATGGTGGCAGCCATGAGGGATTATAAATAGACTAGAGGGGAGAGCAGAAACGGCGAATTAAAGAAGAGAGAAAAATTAGGGTTTAGCCTTTTGCTCTCCATCTAGGGCTTTGTTCATGATTTGGTGATGGGTGTTTTGGATGCACCTTGTAAACACTCTTATGTAATAAAGATTCATCTTCAAGCAGCAAGGAGTGTGGTATCACGTTCTATCTTCTTAATGTTCATCAGTTTACATCGTTTTGGCTTATTCTGTGATTTCACTTTTACTTGTGATTTAATTCAAATTTATTCATCCAAAACCTTTCTAGGACATTAATAAAGAGGTATGCAAAGTTTCGTTGGTTTATTCATCGTATTTTAGGAGTAATTAAGGTTTTAATTTTTAGATCGGATCTGCTCTACTTTTATGCTACTACAATTCTCGAGGATCATAACTTTTGATTAAAAACTCGGATTTAAGTGAAACTACTTGAGAAAGTTTCGTATTGAAGTATAGTTTCTTGTGTCAAAACTTTAGATCAATTAGAGTTGCGGATTAAAAGTTACGCTCATTTTACTATTCCTTAGTCAGGCTGTTTTTAGCTCTTGGGAAGTCCTCGGGAAATTTCCTGAGTCCTCAGAAATTTCAGTTTGGTCAGGATTTTTGCTGATTTCTCATGAATTGAATGTCTTTTCACGTAAGATTTCTCCTAAATCAATGGCTTTGATTTCTTCGCCTTCTAATGAGTCTTTTTCTTTTGTATTATCTTCGAATGTTTCTTTATCTGCTTTAAATGTCTTGTCTGATGAATAATTTAAGCAGTTTGCAGAGGAGGACTTGGCATTGCTTTCTATGAAAGTTACTAAAGCTTTGAATAATGTAAGAAACAGAAGAAGAGGCTGTCCTATTCGATGCTTTGAATGTGGTGAGACCAACCATATTTGTGTGAACTGTCCCAAGCTCAATAAATCTATAAAGGAAGACAAGGAGGACAACAAGTGCCATCCAAAGAGGGTAAGATGAAGAGCTGCAACTACAAGAAGATGGTGCACTGAGTCCTTGTCACCCTTGATCAAGTTGATATGAGTGATGTGGACTCAATGAGCGATGAAAGTAAAGATGAAGGCAAAGACAGAAAGAATGATCTCACCGAAATATGTCTCATGGCATGTGACATAGTAGGCTCGAGCGAGGATAAACTCTTCAGCAATAAAAATGAGGTAAAGCCTACTTATGATGATTTAGCTCGTGCTGTTGTTCGTCTTGATACTAAATTGAGAAAATGCAGTAAGAAAGCTAAGAAATCTGAACTTGTTGTTGAATCACTCAATTCTGAAATTGATAGGCTCAAGTCTTTTTTTTTCTGATGATGATTCATACAAATCATGTGATGCTTTACAATATGAAATTATTGCTTTAAGAGATGTTCATACTTCTACTCTTGATAAGCTCAATGCTAAAATTATCAAGAATGAATCTTATTTTGCTATTAGTACTACCATGCTTTCTTGAGTTGTTGATGAACTGTTTGTTACCAAGAACTACTTGAAAAAGATAAAAGTTGCTTTGTATGCTAGTTCCTTGGTAAATGCTTTATATTGTAGTAAATTCAAATAGCTTAAGAGCTCAATCACTGTGAAACATGATTCAACTTCTTGCTCAAAATGTTCATTACTTGAATTGAAACTGAAAGATGCTTGTGATAGAGTTGAATTTTTATAAAATGACTTACGTACTCATGAGGTGTTGTCTTGCTCAAATTGTCAAAAACAAAAATGCATTGCTGATGTTTGTAAAAATTGTGTTTATTTGATAAAAGAAGTTGATTATCTACAAAGATCCTTGCAACGCTTTTCAACTGGTAAAAAGAACCTCAATATGATATTAGATATATCTAAAGCAAGCACAAATCATAGAGGACTAGGTTTTGATACTCGTGCTTATTTTACTTCTTATCAACCTACTGCAATTAAAGCTCTTTAAGGAGGTAAGATTGAGGTTAAATCTAAACCAAAGCAAACTGTTTTTAAATCTGCTGGAACATTGTCAAACTTAGCAACATCAAGTCCAATTGCTTCTACATCTAAATAACTAAACCAGTGAAATATAATTGTACACATTGTGGAAAAGATAGACATTTGGTTCAGTTATGTTTTAGACTTTCAAGACAACAGAAAAAAATAGGGAAAAATCATCTGCTAAACATAGGTGGCAACGGTCATTTGTGGAATCGAGTAGAGCAGTCGGACCACAACATTCGAAGTGGTCGGGTCGACCTTTTTTGGTGATTGGACCGAGGGTTAATCAATGGTTTGACCGACAGCGCTCTATTTTGGTAAGAGGTAAAAGTGATACTAGTTTTGCTCGACGATTTTTGCCTGCTGGTGTTTCTGGTCGGGTGTCTCAGTACTGGATTCCTAAATTTCTTTTATCCAACCCCAGTGCTGAGACCTTGATATCTTCTCGTGTAGGCCTTGAGAGCGAGGAAGGAGAACATATGGCTAGTAGACTTCGGATGTTCACGCTATATGTCTGGTGAAAAAAATTGGTTCTCCCTCACACGTGCATCCCGGTTTGAATCGGTGATTTTTAGGGATGCTTTTACTAGCACTGTCATTGCTAAAGGTATAGTCAAGATAAGTGACAAATACATGTTTAAAGATGCAGACTCTTGTTGACAATCTGAAATATAACTTGCTTTCTGTATCACAAAGGATTGATGAGGATCTTGAGGTGTGTTTAAAAAAATTTGGTTGTAAAGTTCTTGATGTCTCTGGTGATCTTATGTTCGAGATTTTATGTTTTGGAAGAGTTTTCAAAGCTGATTTTAATTCACCTTCATCTTCTAAGATTAAATGTCTTGTTGCTAATGATTTTAAAGATTTATTCTTTTGGCATTGTAGACTTGACCATGTTGATTTTGATCATCTCACTCGTGTTAGTGGTTTGGATCTTACTCGTGGCTACTGTGTACCTGTGTTAGAAACTAACAAGATTATGGAGACTTATGAAGTCACTTTTGATAAGGCTAGTCCTAATACTAGACCCAATGCAACAGGTACAGGTGCATAGATTCAGGGAGAGGATGCGGCTGTTGTTCAAACCAACGTCTAGGTCGGGTCCAACCAGCATTTAGAGGTAGTTGAGGAGCAAAATCAACTACAAGGAGATGAAGTTTCTACAACTTTAAATGTTCCACAAGAGATCACTTCATCTGTTGAAGATGTTATACAAGACACTTCTTAAGATGTTTCTGCTCCTTTGAACATTCAATGCCCACATTCTCCTGAATAAATAATTGGTAACCTAAATGAGCGTGTCACTTGTTCTAGGTTTGCTTCTCCTGACTCTCATGCTCATTCAGCTTTTGTAGCTTCGTTTGAAGCCAAAGATATTTCAAATACTCTAACTGATGAATCATGGATCAATGTTGATGAGGATATCACTCCTACGAATACACATGACACCCCTGTAGGACAGAAACTAGCGACCAGAGGGGGGGGGTGAATGGGCTTTTTAGGTGGAGCTCTGGGCTTTTCATGGATTACTCCATCCACCGGCTGATCGGTTTTGCTCGAGGCAGTGGCGTGGGTCTTAGGGTACTTCTCCTCTGGACTGAGCTTGCTCCACTCCACTGCCCGGCTCAGGGCACTCTCAAAATCAGCCTTGGTGTAGGTGTACCCGACTCTAAAACCGTCTTCCCTTTTAAACTGCTGGATAATCATACCCAGCTGAGGCTCTCTAGCACTCACCCAACTTAGGATTTGGCGAAGGTAGATGTTTTCATTTTCAACATTGGCGCTCTCTTCTCTCAGAGCCGACATCACCTCCCCCTAGGCAGCGCACACCTCACACTCACTAGACGACTTGGCAGACTTCTCGAGCTTCTTGAGCTCAGCCTTGGTCTGCACAAGCTCCGCTCTCAACCTCTCAGCCTCACTCTCCTGCCTACCACACTCAGCTCTAAGCTCAGCAAGGTTATCAAGATGGTGGGGGCAGTCTTTGCAAGCAACAGCAACTAAGGCTTGGGCTTCGGCTGCTATGAGCTCATCGTGGGCATTCGCTAGCTCTACCGCAAAGGCGTCTCGCTCGTCAACCCTCTCAGTGTACCTGGACTTCAGCATAGACAAGTCACTCAGTAGGGTCTCACAGGTAAGACACTCAGCAGCATCAGGAGAAGGAGTAGAGAAAGAAGAGGTAAGGCTCTCAATCTTGCTATTGGCCATAGCAAGCTCACCCGTCAGCTCGTCTAACCTCTTCTTAGCCTTTTTCAACAAGTTATCCCTATACTTCAACTCCTGACCATTTTCCTTAAGCAACTCGCAAAGCTCAATCTTGCGTGGAGTTACCTTTTCATCATCATCGTCGGAGTCAGAGCTTCTGGAGTCATCCTTGTCCTCAAGAGCCATGTTGCAAAGGCTCTTACGGGACTTGCTGCGGTGCTGCCTCCGTGACTTGAGCTTGTTGTTGAAGGTGACGAAGCAGAGACTGGCGTGATCACCCTTGTCTTTTTTCTTCCCTTTCTTTATGATCATCTCATCATCACTTGAGCTGGAAGATGAAGAAGAAGACGACGAAGGACACAAGCAAAATGACTCTCAATCTCAGCAAGAAAAGCTTTGTCCCTCCTCCTATTCTCGCGTCGGTAGTCCTTTAGTACCTTCCGGACTTGCCGAGAACGGGGCTTCCCTTTGGAATGATACCTACTAGGGTGATCACATTCAGGGGGAACATAGGAGCGGTTGCCTGAGTCCCTTTTGAGATTATCAAGCTTCTTGGGACACTCAGCAACAAAATGACTCGGGTCACCACACTCAAAACA
>KE372890.1:621163-650556 GCA_000418225.1 Zizania latifolia | reverse complement strand
AGGTTGAGTGGTGTGGAGGCGTTGTGAGGCGTCGGTGGTGCTAGGCGAGTTTTGGGGGCTGCACACCAAGGGAGACCAAGGAGCTCGTGCTGCTCGTGGGATCGCAACGTGGCATCTTCAACGAGTTCTTCGGCAAGCCATCTTAGTATCCCACTCTTCTCTCATGCGTTGCATACCGTAGAAACCGATTAAATGACTTGATGAACGATGTGCAAGCTTTTTGTTACAAGTTCTTGTTTTTATTGTCTCACATGATTATTGAATGAATATCTTGTTGTTGAGATGATGATTATCAAGTGCTTGTGATTCGTTTTGAGAGAATACGCTTTTTGAGAGAGTTTTCTTGTTGCCCAAGCTTTATTTGCTCTTGATGATGATCGTGATAGATTGAGTGCTTTTGTGCGGTTCTTCGGCAATAGAACACTTGCTGCACTCATCTACACTTTGGTCATCATCTTCCTCTTTTGGACAACTTGATTTTGAGAGTTTTTGAAGGTTTTTCGTGCTGTTCCAGGCAAACCGGAACTTCCGGTTTGCCACCGGAACTTCCGTTTTGAACCTTCTGTATGGCGTTCTGGATCAGTCGGAACTTCTGGTACATCGGAACTTCCGACTCCGTCCGGAACTTCTGATTTGAGTTCTCTGTCTGGTGTTCTGTATCAATCGGAACTTCCGGCTCCGACCGGAACTTTCGGCTCCGACCGGAACTTCCGGTACATCAGAACTTCCGGCTCCAAATCAGAACTTCCGATTTGGACCTTCTGTCCAGAATTTTATTTTCCGTTGATTTTCGGTTTTGCGCCCATTCACCCCCCCTCTGGTCACTAGATTCGGTCCTACAGTTCTTGTAATCGCTGTGCCACTATCCCTTAAAGTCACCGACCAGTCAAGAATTATGCCGTAGCCAAGATTGTACCATCCATTGTCCTGCATTAGTAAGATCCTTGTAAGATTGTGGTAAGACGCTTGAGTGTGTGCGACACCACCTTTTACTACCTATAGTTGATAGGGCTAATATATTTTTTCTCTAGTGTTTTTATTTTTTACTAACCGTGGCAGGAAGCTCGAAGGACCCAACGGATTTCGATGAGTGTGTCTCCAAGGGAGACCTTGCTGAGATGTTTGGCCAACTCATAAACTGCCTAGACACCATGCAAGATAGCATGCTGACTCTCTCTCGGAGGATCGAAGCAATGGAGACCAATCCTCAGCCTCAAAGAGACAACATTGACCAAGGGGATGATGAAGATGTGGTGTACGATGACAATGGGAGAATAGATCACCAAGCCACCCGGGATCAACATCTATGACAATGCTAGTGACCTAACCGAGCAGGTATGGGAGGTAATGTCAACAACAATCAAGGTAATGATAACCCTTATGCCAAAGTTAAATTTACTATCCCATCTTTTCATGGTGAATATGACGCTAAGAAGTACCTAGATTAGGAGATGACCATATAGCAAAAATTTAATTCGCATCTAGTTCCTAAACAACATAGAGTTAGACAAGCAACTAGTGAGTTTAAAGATTTTGCTATAATTTAGTGGGGTGAGCTATGTAATACTCGATTGCAGCCTGACACGTGGAATAGATTGAAAGAAGCTATGTGACATAGATTTGTTCCTCCTTATCAACATGAATTGCGTAAGAAACTGCAACGCTTGGATCAATGTAACATATCTGTACAGAAATATTATGTAGAGCTTCAGAAGGGCATGATTCACTGTGGTGTTGTGGAGGACATCGAGGACAAGATTTCTCGCTTCTACGGTGGATTGAGACATGAGATTCAGGACATCCTTGATTACAAGGAATATGATACTGTTAACCGCTTGTTTTAGCTTGCTATGCTTGTAGAGAAGGAGTTGCAGGGGCAAACACACAAAACCGGAACCTCCTACCAGCAACACGGGATGAGCACACTGGTACCGGCCAAGCATTCCTCTTCTTCAAGCATTCGTCCCATGCCTATGCCTGCTCCAGCATCTTCCCCAACACCAACAAGCACACGGCCTTCTACTTCTATGCGAGCTGATGATGCCGGTAAAAAGTCAACACAGATTCCCCCCAAAAGTTCTTCATCTTCTGCAGCCACAGGACGCACTTCGGGCATTCAGTAACATGAAGAGGGACTGTCCAAGCAAGCGAGCATACATTGCAACAGAAAACAGAGGCTACATTAGTGCTTCTGACGTAGAGGACGACATGGCCATTGTTGACACCGACACTGATGATGATGATGGCCAAGTGTTTGGCTATGATGATACTATGACCTATAGGAGTGTCATTGTCTAGCAGGTTCTTAGTGCTAAGGTGGATCAAGTAGACAAGCAGCAATGACACAACTTGCTTTAGATCTTCCTCGTCATCAACAACAGGCATGCTCGCGTTATCATTGATGGAGGAAGCTGCAACAATTTGGTAAATTTGGATTTGGTCAATAAGCTTGGCTTGATCACACGACCATATCCACATCCATACCATCTCCAGTGGCTGAATAATTTTGGTAAGGCTAAAGTGACATAAACAACCCACGTGTATTTTTCCATTGGTACATATTCTGATTCTGTTGATTGTGACATGGTTCCAATGCAAGCTTGTTCTCTTTTATTGGGTAGGCCTTGGGAGTATGATAATGATACAATTCACCATGGTAGGAGTAATAAATACACTCTTATGCATAAAGGAACAAACATTACTTTGCTACCTTTGACTCCTGATGAAATTATTAGAGCTGATAAGGAGAAAGGAAAGCAGCTAATGAGAGCAAACATAATAATTTTAAACCTGAAAATCAGCAAATACTAAAATTAAAAGATGTTGCTATGCTTACAACTAGAGTTGATTTTGCCGAGATAAATGGGATGATGTGTGCTATGCACTAGTTTGTAACGATGCTCTGTTTTCTGTTGATGGTTTAGCTTCCACTTTGTCTCCTGCTGTCACTAACCTTTTGTAGGAGTTTCAAGATGTTTTTCCCCTGATATTCCTCTAGGACTTCCACCCATTCAAGGGATAGAACATCAGATCGACTTGATTCCTAGAGCAAGTTTACCGAACAGAGCTACCTATCGAACTAACCCTGAGGAGACTAAGAAGATTTAACACCAAGTCCAAGACCTCTTGGACCATGGGTATATACGTTAGAGCCTTAGTCCTTGTGCTATCCCTGTTATTTTAATACCTAAGAAAGATGGATCATGGCGCATGCGTGTTGATTGTAGAGCGATTAACAATATAACCATTAGATATTATCATCTAATTCCTAGATTAGATAATATGCTTTATGAATTAAGTGGTTCTATTGTGTTCTCAAAAGTAGACTTGCGTAGTGGATACCACCAAATCAGAATGAAATTGGGTGATGAATGAAAGACTGCGTTTAAAACTAAATTTGGCTTGTATGAGTGGTTAGTTATGCCTTTTGAATTAACCTATGCACCTAGTACATTTATGCGACTCATGAATGAAGTTTTATGTGCTTTTATTGAAAGATTTGTGGTGGTTTACTTTGATGATATATTGATTTACAGCAAGTCATTATCCGAGCATCTTGATCATCTACGTGCTGTTTTTATTGCTTTACGTGATGCACACTCATTTGGTAATCTCGAAAAGTGCGCCTTTTGCACCGAACGGGTTTCATTTCTTGGTTATGTTGTGACTCCGTAGGGAATTGAGGTCGATGACACCAAGGTGCAAGCGATACAGAGTTGGCCAACGCCCACAATAGTGTCACAAGTGTGGAGTTTTCATAGACTTGCTGGATTTTATCGCCGCTTTGTAAAAGATTTCAGCACCATTGCTGCTCCATTGAATGAGTTAACCAAAAAGGGAGTTGTGTTCCATTGGGGGAGCAACAGGAGACATCATTTAATCTTTTAAAAGAAAAGCTTACTCACGCACCATTGCTACAACTTTCTGATTTTGGTAAGACTTTTGAGTTAGAATGTGATGTAAGTGGCATAGGCATTAGTGGCGTGTTGATTCAAGAAGGTAAACCTGTTGCTTACTTTAGTGAAAAGTTAAATGGTCCTGTTCTTAATTATTCGACTTATGATAAAAAATTGTATACTCTTATTCGTTCTTTAGAAACATGACAGCATTATTTGTGGCCTAAGGAATTTATCATTCATTATGATCATGAATCACTTAAGCATATTTGTAGTCAAAGTAAATTGAATCGTAGACATGCTAAGTGGGTTGAATTTATAGAATCTTTTCCTTATGTCATCAAACACAAGAAAGGAAAAGACAATGTAATAGTTGATGTTTTATCTAGACAGTATACCATGTTATCTCAGCTTGATTGTCGTATTTTTAGACTTGAATCGATAAAAGGACAATATGCTCTTGATGCTGATTTTAAAGATGCTCTTATACATTATAAAGAAGGACGTACATAGAATAAATTTGTGCTGAACGAAGGATTCTTGTTTCGAGCTAACACCTATGCATTCTTGTTGGTTCTATTCGTCTTTTATTGTTGTAGAAAGCACATGGAGGAGGATTGATGGGTCATTTTGGTGCCAAGAGAACAGAGGATGTTTTATCCAATCATTTCTTTTGGCCAAATATGAGGCGGGATGTAGAACGGTTCATGGTTCGCTGCACCACATACCAAAAAGATAAGTCAAGGTTAAACCCACATAGTTTGTATATGTCTCTTCCTGCTCCTTCCATACCATGGGCAGACATCTCTATGGACTTTATTTTGGGACTACCTAGAACAAAGAAAGGAGTGGATAGCATTTTTGTTGTGGTAGATCGATTTTCTAAGATGGCACATTTCATACTATGTCATAAAAGTGATGATATTGTTCGTATTGCTAATCTTTTCTTCAAGGAAATTGTGCGCTTGCATGGTATGCCTTCTACTATTGTTTCAGATCGTGATGCTAAATTTTTGAGTCACTTCTGGCATACACTTTGGAACAAGTTGGGAACCAAGTTGCTATTTTCTACAATATATCATCCACAGATCGATGGACAAACCAAGGTAGTGAATAGAACTTTATCTACTATGTTGAGAGCAATTTTGAAGAAAAATTTAAAGATGTGGGAGGAGTGCTTACCACACGTTGAGTTCACATATAATCAAGCAGAATACTCCACAACTAAGGTGAGTCCACTCAAGGTAGTGTATGGATTTAATCCCCGGGCTCCTATTGATCTTTGGAAAAAGTCTAGTTTACCCCTCAAGTATATAGCTATAGACGAATATTTCCCCAAAGTACAAAATTAGGCTCTTAACCCCCCGAACTATTCCGTACCAGATAAATAACCCCTCAGAGCGGTTTGAGACGGTGGTTTTGCTGATGTGTCTATCCACGTGGCAGGAGATGCTGACGTGGCTGCACGGTGGCATCTAAACAGCTGAGCTGGCTTGACTGACATGTGGGACCTACTCGTTAGTGACACAAAAATATACATCCCTTTTCTCTCTCATTCTCTTCTTCCCCTTTCTCTTTCTTCTTCATTCTTCCTTCCTTCTTCCTTCTTCCTCTTCCTCTTCCTTCCTCGTTACTCCTCCTGGCCACCGGCCGGCAGGCCCCCATATCCCATCCCCTCGTGACCAGTCCCTGTGCCCTCGGAGACCCCAGCCCACCCCATGCGCCCTAGCGTAGGTGCCCCCATACGCCCGTCCTAGCTCACCCACACCCCGCGCGCTGAGCTCACGTGCCCTGGCTCGCCCGAGCGCACCGTGGCACCGGTGCCCCTGCACGCCCATCTTGTCTCGCCTGCCCTGGTGCCCTCACGAGCCTGCCCCAAGTCGGCTCACCGTCGCCCCACGTGCTGCCGCGCCAGCGCCCCTGCGCGCTTGCTCCGGCTCGCCTGATCCCTAGCACCGGCGCCCCATGCTTGAGCTCCCCTGCGCACTCGCCCTGGCTCGCCCGCGCCCAGTACGCCCGTCCTAGCTCACCACACCCAGCTCGCCCATGCCCTGCGTGCCCAACTCGGGTCGCGCCCAGCTTGCATTGCCCATGCCCCACGTCCCTGCGTGCCAGCTCGCCCGTGCCTCGATGACCCCATGCCCCCGTGCGACGCCGCCCTCTCCCCTAATTCCGAGTAAAAGCATGCATGCGGGTGGCTGGTGGTGGCTGGGTAGCAGCCGAGAGGGCGCCCAGACGTGTGGCGGGGGGCGTAGCCTATGGCTGGTGGTAGCTTGGCGCAGGAGAGAGAGGGAGAAGAGGAAAAATGAGGAAGAAGATGACAGGCTACTGACAAGTGGGTCTCGTAGCCACGTAGACGTTCCCTGCCAGCGTTCGTTGTGACATCAGCGTCTCCTGCCACGTGGATAGACACATCAGTAAAACCACCGTCTCAAACCGCTTTGGGGGGTTATTTGTCTGGTATAAAATAGTTCGGGGGGTTAAGAGCCTGGTTTTATAGTTTAGGGAAACATTCGTCTTTAGCTATATACTTGAGAGGGTAAATTAGACTTTTTTCTTGATCTTTTACCTTTACCTACTAGTGAAAGAACTCATAATGATGCTAAAGAATGTGCTGAATTTATTCTGAAATTACATGAATCCACTAAGGCAAACATTGAAAAATGAATGAAAGGTATAGAATTGAACGTAGTAAAGGTAGAAGGGAGGTTACTTTTGAACCGGATGATTTAGTATGGTTACATCTTAGAAAAGATAGGTTTCCAGAGTTAAGAAAGTCTAAGTTAATGCCAAGAGTTGCTGGTCCTTTTAAAATAATTGAGAAGATTAATGACAATGCATATAAACTTGACTTGCCTCCCGAGTTTAGGATTAGCCCCACCTTTAACGTTGCAGATTTGAAACCATACTTGGAGGAAGAAAATGAGCCCGAGTTGAGGACGACTCCTTTTCAAGAGGGGGAGGATGATGAGGACATTACTCTTACAGATACACATGACACCCCTTCGATTGCAATGCAAGGACCAATAACTCGAGCTCGAGCAAGACAATTGAATCTCCAGGTGAGCTCGTTCCTAAGTAACTCTTTATATAATTTTGAGAATAGATTACTACCTAATGATTTTATTATGCTTAGGAATATTGGAGAGGACCAGGAGATACATGGAGGGAGGCAAGTAGGCAGAAGAGACAAGCAAGGACGTCCAAGCCGAGTTAGAAGTCTAATCCAACTCTAGCTCGAGTCCATTTCGGTTTCTAGGAGCAGCGTGCACTAAAATCATCGTCCAGGCCACATATGAACGTTTTCAACGTTCCACCCATGCACAGAAAGCTAACTTTAGCACCTTTCCAATGGCACTAGTTTCATGTCAAAACTCCTTCTAGATCAATGGGAATGGTCGAAACAAGTTGGCTTCTAGAATCTGTCAACATGCTATTTTCTGCGTTATTGGGCCTTTGGTCCATGCATCTAGTTGAGCCCATTAGAGGTACATCCGGAACTACTATACAAGCGTCGTCTACAGCTGTCTTGGGTTTTTGAGTTTATTTTGCACGTTGCTTTGATAGCCGCTGCGCTGCTGGTTTTATAAGTGAACCCTAACTCATAGATTCCAATAGAATTTTCGTTCGATTGCATTTTCTGCGTTGTCGCTTGTGTTCTTCAATTCGCAAGCAAGGATTAGTCTTCGTGGCAAGGTCAATTCGGCTGTACTTGATTGATAACCAGAGGAGAAGTGGTGCTGTGATTGTAGGGGTTCGATCTCACTGATCGAAAGCCAGATCGTGTGTGTCGCATCTCTACCAAATCATTGTTTATCATCCACCTAATGAAAGATCAGGCACCCCGCCCTCCATCAAATGCCATGCATGAAAAACTTGAAAACTTTGATCACAATAAAGTCTAGAATTTAGTTGAATCTCCTTATATGCATAACATTATTAGAACTAAATGGGTTTTTCGAAATAAACAGAATGAGGATAGTTTAATTGTTAGAAATAAATCTAGGCTTGTTGCTCAAGGATTTACTAAGGTGGAATGTTTGGATTTAAATGAAACTTTTGCTCCTGTTGCTAGAATTGAAGCCATTAGACTCCTTTTAGCATTTGATGCATCTAAAGGTTTTAGATTGTACCAAATGGATGTTAAAAGTGATTTTCTTAATAGTTTCATTAATGAGGTAGTTTATGTTAAGCAACCACCTGGTTTTGAGAATCCGAAGTTTCCAAATCATGTTTTCAAGTTGTCTAAAGCTTTATATGGCTGGAAACAAGCCCCGAGAGTATGGAATGATATGTTGAAAACTTTTCTGCTTAAAAACGGTTTTGCCATGGAAAAAGTAGATAAAACTTTGTTTCTTTTTAAGCAAGGAAATGATCAACTTTTCGTTCAGATTTATGTGGATGATATTATCTTTGGTTGTTCATCTCACTCCTTGGTTTTCAAGTTTTCTGAGACTATGTGCAGAGAGTTTAAGATGAGTATGATGGGCGAGTTAACGTACTTTTTGGGACTACAAATCAAGCAAACAAAAGATGACATTTTTGTTCATCAGAGTAAGTACACCAAGGATCTTTTTTGGTGTTTTGATATAAAAAATTACAAGCCAATTGCTGCACCGATGGGAGCTACTTTCTCTTTTGATTCTGACAAGGATGTTGAGCCTATCGATCAAAAAGAATATCGAAGCATGATCGGCTCACTTTTGTATCTCACTGCATCGAGGCCAGACATTCAATTTTCTGTTTGTTTATATGCTTAATTTCAAGTTTCTCCTCGTGTTTCACATCATCAAGCTATCAAGCGTATACTCAGATATCTCAAATTTACTCAAGAATTTGGCATATGATATTCTACCTCTTCAAGTGTTAATTTAAGAGCTTTTTCTGATGCTGATTTTGGAGGTTGTAGAATTGATAAAAAGAGTATTAGTGGTACATGTCATTTCTTGGGAACATCACTTATTGCTTGGTCATTTAGAAAATAATCTCCTGTTACACAATCCACTGCCGAAGCTGAATATGTAGCTGCTGCTAGTTGTTGCTCACAAGTTCTTTGGCTTATTTCTACACTCAAGGAATATGAGATTAACTCTGATCGTGTTTCACTTTATTGTGATAACACAAGTGCCATAAACATTGCTAAAAACCCAGTGCAACATTCTAGAACAAAACATATTGATATTCGATATCATTTTCTTAGAGATCATGTGGAGAAAGGTGATGTTGTGCTTCTTTTTATTGATACTGAGTTACAATTGGCAGACATTTTTACTAAACCTTTAGATTCTTCTCGCTTTGCTTTTCTTCGAGGGGAATTGGGCATTGTTCATCCAATGAGTTTGTTTTGAGGGGTAGTTTGCTTTTTCATTTGTATCATAATGCATTCATGTTTATTTTTATGCATTGTTTTTATTCTAAATAAAAAACGTAGAGCTTTGATTTTTACCTTCAGTTAATCTTTGTGTTTGCTAGCAATATCTTATGAAATTGATGGATCACTAGTCTTGCTTTCATGTCTTTTAGTCTTTTTATGAGTCTATGATATAGTTTTTGGGGGATATGACACATGATACATAAAAATTCAAGTGAAAGATAAAGAAATATGTTGTGTTGATCTAGCGGCTAGTTTGAGTTAAATATGCTTACACATGTTCTAACTGTGTTTATTTCACCATGATAGTGCTTTCAATTTTAGTACTGGCAATAATACAGCTCATGCAATATCAAAACAATGAAATCTGAATAAAAAAGAGGAAAAGAAAGTGTGCAAAAGCATAAAAGTTCAAAAAGAAAAGAAAGTATGCAAAAGCACAGAAAAATCTGCATTCATAAAAAAATATTTTGCCTAGGTAGTCTCACAAGACTGTTTATCATTGCACTTTGATACGAACTTAGAGATGATCATAGATGTCCAGAACATTGAAATAGGGACTGCTTGTATGTGCAAGTACCTCACAATAGGTCATTTGACCGAAGCTTAGGTGGAATCATTTGTCTCTAGACAGTGGTCGCTGTGCTGACATAGGCACTTGTGAAAATTTCATACAAAAATTGCATATATTAGAATTTAAAATTTTCAATGACTAAGAATTGTACTTTTAAGAGCACTAAGCGCTATTTTGGTTTTGTGGACATGGCTGAATTGCGTGTGAGGTATTTCTCTTGAATTGGTCCTAGTAAAAGCCAACATTATAAATCATTGAAATCATTCAATTTTAGTGCATGATTTGAACTTATGAATTATGGCTTAGTTTTATCTTGAGTATTTTAGGCTTGATTGTTAGCTGGTTGATCTATCTATTTCATTTGTATTAGAAACCTTGTCACGTGGATTGCTTTAGGTACACTTCAAAGCTCTCAAATCAAGAAATAAAAAAAAATTGGTGTTCTCACTATAATTTCTCTCTTTTGCTTTACTTGATGAAATCATTGTCAAAGGGGGGAGAAATACTTAGGGGGAAAACCATTTGTTTTTGATAATATCATTGTCTTTTCCAATCAATTTTTGAGGGAGTTTTATTTATCGTTCTTTGAAAAAACTTGGGGAAGAAAAACTTGGGGGTCTATAGGCAGGCGTCACTGATGATGTTTATAAATAGGCGGGCGCCTATAGAAGGCTTTCATATCACACAGAACACTAAACCCTAGTGGCCATGCCTTCTCCTCTGCCGTTGTTCTGCCGTCGCGCTCCACTCCTTCCACCGTCGTGGCCTTTGTCCCATCGGGGCCTCCTCCTCCGGTCTCTATCCCATCGCCGACCCTCCTCGCCGCCGCCTCAAGGTCCTCCTCGTCCTCCTTCTCCTCCTCCTCCGACATGGCTAGGGTTTGTGAGTTTGTGAATATGTTGTATGTGAATATTTTGCTTTGTGAATATATAAGTTGCTTTGTGAATATTTTGTTTTGTGAATATATAAGTTGCTTTGTGAATATATAAGTTGCTTTGTGAATATGTTACTTAGTGAATAAATGTTGCTTTGTGAATATATTGCTTTGTGAATATATATGTTGCTTTGTGATTTAGGGACATGGCAAGCCTCCCAACTAATCAACAGGGCACTCCCGCCGGACAACGTGCTTTCACTAGTAGCGGATCCCTATGATACCAACTTATGTTCCTAAAAGTTGCCTCATAAAGAACAATCATCTAGTCAACGGCGGGCGTCACCAGATTTATACATTGTATATTGCATATATTGTTTATGTGCTAATAAAACTAACAAACAGATTCAATATTATCTTATTGTTGTAGTTTTTATCAAAAAACTTTGGCGATATAAATAACACTCGCGCTGGTGACACCCTTAAGATATTAACAAGAGATGTGTGCACCAGTGAGATTGAGGTTGCGAGCTGTGGAGGCAGGGTATGCCTCCACAAAGGGTGGCCTGAATTTAGTTGCCTAGCACAAGGGGACTATGTGGTAATAACAATGGGACAGACCCCATTGATAGTTATGGCCAAATTTTACACCAACTTTGGTGATGAGAAGATTCCAACGGTTATAAAAGTGAAGGACAACGATAGTGGTATCTATAGCAAACTGATATTACTTACTAGACATGCATATTTTATTTATATACTTAAATTGGTTTTCTATAATGTCAGGGGAGAGTCCTAGCAATGTTGCAAAGAAGAAGGGGAAGCAGATAGCCAGGGAGGTCGACACCGACCAAATGGACCAATTGAAGCAGTTCTGTTATTTTGGCAATCCAACAGATGTAACTCTAGCAAGGAAGGCTCTCCTACAAGACATCTCAGTAGGTTTATCCTCTGAGACTCGGTTATATGTCTACACAATAAATAACTCGATCATCAAGAAGAAGTCGTGGATAAGCTATTTGCACTAGTCGGTGGTTAACTAGATCATCTATGCACTTGGCCTTGTCTAACTAGCTTTGTTTAAATTTTATTGTTATAGTACTTTTCAAGGTAGTAATGTGAGAAGTACATCACACCTCATCTACACCAGCAGACCACCGAGATTTAAGTGGCAGCAGCAGGGCCTGAGACAGTCCCAATTGTAGTGCATAAATCCACGGATGGACGGTGCTACCTAACTCCTGGTTTTAGCCAATTTCTTCGACATAACGCATTAGAAGTTGACACAGTATGTGCCTTCCATTTCAACATTAACAATGGTGCAATTGAGGCTATCATGTATGTGTTGTAAACCTAGGGTACGATGTCTTCCTATCCATTTTCCTTTTTGCACTGATAACCATTGTGCATATTATACTGATTCTTTTTTCTTCAGGAAGAAGGAGTACAGGGTGATAATAAAAGAGGCTACAAAACTAGACATATACAGCCTTAATCAATTTATGGCGGATAGATAGAGAGAATCTTCGTATGACACTATTCAAGCTCTTATGGAAGTTAGAAGTTGGCTAGAAGTTAGCTAGAAGTTAGCTAGAAGTTAGAAGTTAGGGAATGATGCTCTTATGAAACTTTGTTTTAGCCATGTAATTTCTTCTATGATAACGAGTTAGAAGTTAATATATGTGATATTAATTTGGTGATGAATCTTCTGTGATGAATTGTCTGTGTTTATTCTGTGATGAATTGTCTGTGATGTGCTTTGGAATATAATGTTGGATATGTTAGCTGCCAAATCCTGGTTTTGATTTAGGATGCAGCCTAAAAACTATTATTTTTTTCAAAATAACCATAATATTAGTAACGGGTAACAATAATCACCCGTCACTAAAGACCCCTTTTGTGACAGGTGACATTATGACCCGTCACTAAAGAGCCATAGGAGTTGAGCCGATAAGCCCCCTTTAGTGACGGGTGAATATTATCGTGATAAGAGTGATGGGAGACTTGCCCGTCACTAATAAAGATTATTACCCATCACTAATAGGGTTTTCTATAGTAGTGTGCATTACTATTGGCCTCTCTATGAATTGGCTTGCCACTCCTACAGCGAAAGACATGCCCGGTCTTGTGTGAAGCAAATACCAAAGACATCCAATTACTCAGCGGTACTCAGTTGCATCCACTGGATTCCCTTCATGATCTTTATGTAGTTGCACCTTAGGATTTATAGTAATTGAGGTTGAGTTGCAATCAATCATGTCGAACTGTGTTAACACTTTCTTGGCATAAGCGGTCTGTTTCAAAATGATTCCATCAGAGCCTTGAGAGACTTCAATTCTGAGATAGTAAGAGAGGACTCCAAGGTCACTCATCTCGAACTCCCCCTTCATTTGCTGCTTGAAAACTTCAATCTCCCTCGGATTTTGCCCTGTCACAATTAAGTCATCAACATAAACGCCGATAATGATTCCATCTTGTCCCTTTCCTCGGGTGAAGACCACCTGTTCCTGAAGACAACGCCTAAAACCAAGCTATTTTAGGCTCTTGTCTAGGCATGTGTTCCACGCTCACGGCGCCTGCCACAACCCGTAAAGTGCGCAATTCCTTGCTTGACGTAGTCCTCCGGCTGAGCCACATAAACCTCCTCCTCGAGATCTCCGTTAAGAAATCCGATTTGACAAGAAGATGGTGCACTTGCAAGCCATGGTTGGCTGCGATGGCAAGCATGACACCCACGGTGTCAAGCTTAGCCACCGGCGCGAAAACTTCTTTGAAATCTTCCCCTTGCTGCTGTACATAACCTTTAGCTACCAAACGGGATTTGTGCTTGATTACTTCACCATCTGCGTTCCTTTTTAATTTGAAGACCCATTTTAACCAAATTGCCTTATGGCCGACCGGCAGCATTGCTAGCGACCATGTTGAATTCCTTTCAATGGCTTCAATCTCTTGGTTCATGGCATCTTCCCATGCTTTCTGCCCTGATGACTCACAATAGCTTGATGGCTCACCTGCTTCTGCAAGCAATGCTTCTGCATCCTCTTCATTCACCATGTCAACATGAGGTGTGTCCTGCATAATATCATCAATGTGCCTGGAACAGACTGGACCATCTAAGTCATCGAAAGTGTCGCTGGGCTGAAATTGAGGTGCTGGAACAGGAATAGTAGCCGGTGATGCATGAGTTGGTGCAGCTCATGGTATTGCTGGTTGTGAGATCATGTGTATGATTATTGATTTGTGATGAACAAACTAGTTTGATGTTGATATGCGATGAACAAATTGGTTTTGATTGGTTTGAGTGGTCGGGCACTTTGATTGAGTTGTCGAGCTCTCTTTTCGGGCACTCAGCTTTTAGCACTCGGGAAAACTTAGCCCTCGAGAGAATTTCAGCCCTCGAGAGATTTTAGCACTTGGGATTTTAGATCACTCGGATTTTTGATGTTCGAGTTGGATCATGTACTTTAAATTGGTTATTCAATAAATATACCTTGTTTTTGATTGATTGGATCAATTGAGTTAAGTTGAAGAGAACTTGTGCTCGAGAAAAAAGGTTTCTTGGTTTGTTCATGTGCAAGCATTGCTTGAGGGCGAGTCGTGGTCGATGATGGGATCGGAACTAGGCTCAGAGAGGAGCTGAGGTTTAGAACGATCGAGGATATCATGCAGGATGCTCGGGCTAGAGGATGCTGCACGTGAAGATGAGGTTTCCATATGTCGTACGCGAGGTGTGTGCGAATATGGAAAGTATGCGAGGTTTCTATATGGCATACATGGGATGTGTGCAGCAGATATGGAAAGAGAGGAAAATTCGGAAGCAGTTAGGATTTGAGGATTCGTAAGGGATATGGTTCCTAATTGGATTAGGATTCTAAAAGTTATTAATTTCGTGGCTCATGATGGCAGCCATGAGGGATTATAAAGAGACTAGAGGGGAGAGCAGAAACGGCGAATTGAAGAAGAGAGAAAAATTAGGATTTAGCCTTTTGCTCTCCATCTACGGCTTTGTTCGTGATTTGGTGAGGGGTGTTTTGGATGCACCTTGTAAACACTCTTATGCAATAAAGATTCATCTTTAAGCATCAATGAGTGTGGTATCACGTTCTTTCTTCTTAATGTTCATCGGTTTTACCGTTCTTTGGTCAGGCTATTTTCAGCTCTCGAGATGCCCTCAGGAAAATCGAGAACCCCTCGGAAAATTCGAGAAACCCTCAGGAAATTTCCTGAGTCCTCAGAAATTTCAGTCTGGTCGGGATTTTTGCTGATTGGTCGAGAATTAGCTTTCTGATTTTGTTTTTTGGTTAGTGTATTTCGATCTTACACTGGTGAAATAATCACTGTAGCTAGTCCATCTAGAGCTGCATCTGCACCCTGCTCGGTGTTCTCTTGTGCCATGGTCATAGGTGAACTCATCGGAGTACCCACTGGCTCTCCGTCGAACACCTCCTTCACAATAAATTCAGATGCCACACCCTGCATCCATTTCAGCATTCCACTCCCACGGTACATTTTCTTCAAAAATAACATCATGGCTCACATTGATTTGCCCCTAAACAGGATCAAACAGCCGATGAGCCTTGCTGCCTTCTTTGACTCTGAAAGTTGCCAAGAGGGAGGGGGTGAATAGGCAATCTGAAATTCTCAATAAAACTTGTTAGTTTAAACCTCCAGGACCTGGACTATCCGGATTTAGTTGGATACTCTGGGTGCCAGATAAAACAGAAAACTATCCGAGGTCCAGACTATCCGGGTATAACCAGACAATCCGAACACAATAGATCTGAAACAATAAATAATACAAAAAACGATCTAACCAATGAATTCAATGAGGCTTATACTTGCTAGCAAATAGATAGATCAACAGTAAATATAACTAGCAAGATAAACAATGACACAAGTGATTTTTTCCCAAAGTTCAGATCCAATGATCTTACGTCTCCATTGAGGAAACCCCAAAGTGTCGGGTCTCTTTCAACCCTAATCCTCACCAAGCACTCACCATTGCAAACCTTGGTTTTCTACTATGTTACCTCTTTGAAGCCGAGGCGAAGCTTTTAATAAACTCGTTCGGTCAACCACAATCCTTGGGTGCTCACAGATCAACGCCTAGCCATCTAGGAGACCTCGATCTCTAAGAGTAATGAACATGTTGACGTGATCCGATACCGTGTGCTCAAGAAATAACGAAGAACACGAAGCACACACAAAAACAACTCCCAAAGAGTAGATCAAACAAGAACACGACGAGATTATGTGGAGAACTCTCAAATCTTCCCTTAAGATCCAAACAAGAATCAATGCGCAAAGAAAGAAGAAGAGAGAATAAGGCAAGGCTGCTAGGGTATCGTGTGCCCAGAATATGGAGAGGGAGGGTTTTTATACCCCTGTCCCATATCTGGCCGTTAGGGCAATAAATCGCGCACTGTTTATCCGGATAGTCCGAGCTTAACCGAATGATTTAGACTAAATAAAAATTGAAACGGAATCAGTGTTTCGGACAGTTCGGCTTGAATTCAGACATTCTGGGCCAAAAAATAAATCCAACCAGAAATGTGTTTTCGGACCATCTGACCAAGGTCCGGATGCTCTGGGCCACTGAATAAAATTCAACAGAGAGCAATTTTTGGACCATCCGGCCAAAATCCAGATGTTCCATACCCAAAAATAAATTCAACAGAACCATACTTTCGGATCATCCAAACAAGTCCGGATGGTCTGGGCTTCAAAGAAAATTAAAATAGAAACATGTTTTCGGATATCCGGTCCAACTTTGGACAGTCCGACTTAAGAAATAAATCAAACAGAAATATATTTTTGGATCATCCGGTCAGAACCCGGACAGCTCGACTTAAAAACTAAATCAAACTGAAGCCTATTTTTGGATTGTTCAGCTTGAATCTGGACAGTCCGTAGTGCAAATAAAATCCAACAGAATGCTGATTTCGGATTGTCCGGCTAGAATCTAGACTGTCCAACTTTGTTGGAAAGCCAAAATCAACTTAGAAAAATTCTAAAACTTTTTAAGAAAGATTTTGATTTGAGAACTTAGCTTTGGATCAATGATCAACGCATCCCTCTTGATAGTATGGCATACCTAGACTCAAGAAAATATAAAATATACTTGATTTGCGCATTTTGAGCCTAAGTAAAAACTAAAGAACGATTTCTTCAAGAATTGATCAAGCTGCAATGCCACTTTAGATCTTAATTCCTACATTCATCTTAACAACAATGTCAGTAGCATTTGATCACTATTGTCATTAATACACTAAAACAAATTTGGGGCCTATATACATCAAGATGCACTTTCAATCTCTAAGATACATGAGTGGCTGACTTCAATCATCCAATTTCTTCAGGTGTGGTGAGGTGATCTTTGTGTGTGCAGTGCACCCGAACATGCGAATGTGACCAAGTTGAGGCTTCCTCCCCATCCATACCTCGATTGGAGTCTGATCGCCCATAGCCTTTGTTAGGAGCCTGTTGAGCAAATATATAGCATGGCCCACAGCCTCCCCCCACATCATGCCGGGTATATTCATACCTTTTAGCAGGGAGCGCGCCATAGCCATCACCGTCTTGTTGCGGCGTTCCACCACGCCATTTTGCTACAGTGAATACGGCGCTGTCAAGTGCCGCTGGATTCCAGCTTCTTCACACACACGTGCCAGCTCCTATGATAGAAATTCTCCTCCCTGATCTGACCGCAACGTCTTGATTCGGTGCCCAGCAGTGTTCTTAGCAAGTGGCTTGAACTTGGCAAAGGCCGCTGCTGTCTGATCCTTGCTCTTCATTATATAAATCCACATCCAGCGAGTAGCATCATCAACTAGCGGCATGAAAAAACGGTTACCGGCAACAGTGCTGGGAGTAATTGGCCCACAGAGATCAACATGGACCAGCTCAAGAGGCTTTTCAGCTTGATAATTCGCAACCAGGCATGCCTGGTAGAGCTGGTTTGGATGATTGATCGCTGGCACACCTGCAACCATCGCCTTGTCCACCAGGAATTTCAGTGCCTGAAAATTCACCTGCCCCAATCTAGCATGTCAAAGCCATGCCGGATTCACCAAATTTGTCAAAAGACATGCTAAATGTGCCAGCTTTAGCTCAATGCGGTAGAGACGATTTGGCATACGCTCCACCCTCATTACCAATTGCTAGGGATCTTTGTTGAAGACATCTCGCTCAGTTTCATCCATTTTTACTTTGTGTCCCAACTCAGTTAGCTGTCCGAGACTCACCATGTTGCAGCAAAGGCATGGAATGAAGTATACATCCTGGAGAAGCCACTGGTCGCCATTCTTGCATGAGAAAAGGATTGAGCCCTTTCCCCTGATTTGCACTGTGGAGGCATCACCAAATTTTACTATCCCTGTGACATTTTCATCCAGGTCATGGAACTTGGATTTGTCACCTGTCATGTGGTTACTTGCACCATTGTCGAGGTACCAATAGTTCCCAGTTGCAGCTCCACCATCTGCTAGCAGCAATTTGGGCAGAACCCTTTCTTCAAGAACCACCAGTTCGCCCTGATGCATTTGCTGCGCTGCAAGTAATTTTACTGGGTTTTCTTCTATCACTGCAAGCATCAACGTTTTTGCAGCATCGTCAGTCTTGGTGAGATGGACTTCCTCCTTCTTCTTTGGAGCACGGCATTGATTAGAATAATGCCCATACTCGTCACAATTGAAGCATTTTACGTGGCTCTTATCATGGCTGCCACTGCCTGAGCCACCTGCCCCATCTTTCTTGTTCGATCTGCCATGCCCACCTCTGCCATGGCCTCTGCCACGGCCATGGCTTGTGAATACTCGTCGCTCAAGAACAGAAAGAATGGAGGAACAGATAACAGAAAATTCTCACGCCAAGCGCAAGCCGCCGGCCAGCCGCCGCCTTTTCCTCATCGCCCCCAAGTAACGTTGTTACAGTAAGTATTTATACTCAGTATGCCCTTGGCCAACACACACGCAGGAAGCAGCTATTCAGCCCACTCAGGCCCACAGTAACGCATGCTCGGCCTCCACACTCTTGCCGCCTTGTCACCAGCCAAACCCTCGCTCTGTATCACGTCCGGCACAGCAATTGGGTTGCTGACAATCGCCCCTCCTTGATTTTTGGCTTGCCCCCAAGCCAATGCAGCTGGAAAACGAATTTGCATCTCCTCCGGGGCTTCCCAAGTTGCTTCTTCTGGCTCTTCTCCAGCCCATTGCACCAGAACCTGCACCCTTGTAGTCTCACCACACACGGATGTACGATGATCTAGGATCCTGCTTGGTACCTTGCCTTCATTCACATAAGTAGCTTGATCTTCTTGATTCACAGAATCACCCGGGGCACGCCGAAGCTGCGATACATGGAAAACAGGGTGAATACTGCTGTTAGCTGGCAACTGCAAGCGGTAAGCCACAGTTCCGATCCTTGCAATCACAACAAAAGGTCCAAAATACTTAAATGCCAGTTTATGGTTGGAGCGTCGTTGAATCGATGATTGAACATAAGGTTGCAGCTTAACGAAGACCCAATCGCCCACTTGAAACTCTTGAAAGCTACGTCGCTTATCAGCTTGCACCTTAATCTGTTGTTGAGCTCGGTGGAGGTGCTGCTTAAGAACTTGATTCATCAATTTCCTTTCAGCTAACCAAGTAGCGAGATCAGGAGTAGTGCAAGAACGATCATCGATGCCAAACTGTCTTGGGGGATATCCATATAATGCCTCAAAAGGAGTAGTTTTCAATGAAGATTGGGGGGTAGTGTTATACCAGTACTCTGCAAGGTAAAGCCACTGCATCCATTTGGATGGGTACGCATGAGTGAAACACCTCAAATAAATCTCCAAACACTGGTTCACCCGTTCGGTTTGCCCATCTGATTGTGGATGATATGCTGTACTCAAGTGCAGTTTTGTTCCAGAACATTCAAACAACTATTGCCAAAATTGACTCGTAAAGATCCGGTCTCGATCTGAAACGATTGCAGTAGGAAGGCCATGTAGTTTGTACACATTATGCATATATGCCTTGACAACTTCCCTAACAGTGAAAGGATGCCTCAATGGAACAAAATGAGAGTACTTAGAAAACTTATCGACCACCACTAGAATGCAATTGTAACCTTCTGATAATGGCAACCCTTCAATAAAGTCCAAAGTAACCAGTTGCCAAGCCCCTTCAGGAACCGGCAAGGGCTGCAGATGTTCGGGATACTTAACTCGCTCTGGTTTAGCTTATAAACAGGTTGTGCATTTCTTAAGTTGTTCTTGCACTGCCCCTTTTAATTCCTTCCACGCAAACAATTTCTTCAGCCGGTGATACGTGACTGGAAATCCTGAGTGTCCACCAATAGGGCTGCTATGCAAATTAGCAATCAACTTTTGCTGCAATGCTGGATTATCACCTATCCAGATACGTCCCTTATATCGAAGTAACCCATCCTGAAAACTGAAATGTTCCCTGGCATCCGAATCAATTGCCATTTCAGATAACACTTGCCTTGTGTAAGGGTCAGATGAATAACCCGAGACAACTTCTTCCAACCATTTTGGTTGACAACTTGATAACATAGTGCAGTCCATTGTTGCATCAGGTTCCAACCTTGAGAGAGCATCAGCTGCAGCGTTAGATTTGCCCCTCCTATAGCACAACTTATACTGTAAACCGAGTAATTTCGTAAATGCCTTGAGCTGCAAAGGAGTAGCCAGTTTCTGGTCAGCCAAATGAATTAGGCTTCTATGATCAGTGTAAATTAAGAATTCGCCATGCTGCAAATAAGATTGCCAATGATCAATCGCCAATAGTACTGCTAAGCACTCCTTCTCATACGTAGAGAGCCCCCGAGTTCGAGGTCCCAAAGCCTTACTGACATATGCAATTGGGTGACCATCCTGAGAAAGAACTGCACCAATACCAACATCGCTAGCATCTGTTTCAATGACAAATTGCCTTAAGAAGTTAGGAAGAGCTAGAACAGGTGCTGAAACAACAGCATGTTTCAATGCTCTGAAAGCTGAATCAGCTTCTGATGTCCAAGTGAATTCCACCCCCTTTCTTCACAGGTTGGTAAGTGGCTTGCTAATAATTCCAAATCCTTGCACAAACTTTCGGTAGTAACCAGCCAATCCTAGGAATCCTCACAGTTTTTTAACTGTTTCAGGCCTAGGCCAATTAACTACATCTTGAATTTTGCTTGGGTCAGTGGAGACACCTTCCGAACTGATTACATATCCCAAGTAGGCAAGCTTCATCTGGCCAAAGGAACATTTACTTAACTTAACTCGCCAGTGATGTTCCTGCAACAGCTCAAGGACCCTTTCCAAATGCTATACATGTGAGGGCATATCTGGACTGTAGATTAAAATATCATCGAAAAACACTAATACAAACTTACGCAGTACCGAAGCAAGTGTCCTGTTCATGGCCTTCTGAAAGGTTCCCAGGGCTCCTGTTAAACCAAACGACATAACACGGTACTCGTAATGTCCAGTGTGTGTTTGAAAGGCAGTCTTATACTCCTCTCCCTCCATTAAGCGGATTTGATGATATCCAGAACGAAGATCCAATTTAGAAAAGAACTTGGATCCTTGTAGTTCGTCCAGCAATTCATCGATTACGGACAATGGATACTTACTTTTAACAGTCATGGCATTTAATTGCCGGTAATCAATGACCATTCGCCACGTTCCTTCCTTTTTTCTAACCAGCAAGGCAGGTGATGAAAAGGCACTGTTGCTGTGTTGTATCACCCTAGACTGCAACATCTCCTTTACTTGTTTTTCAATCTCGTCCTTCTGAGCCGGGTTATAGCGATAAGGTCGGATGTTGACCGGCTTGGCCCCTTCTATGAGTGGAATCTGATGATCACAGTACCGTCGAGGTGGTAGTCCTTTTGGTTCATCGAATACCTCCTTGAATCGCACCAAGAGCTCCTGAAGTTCACTTGGAACTCCCCCATCAACGTCTGGTTTAGTTGTACACAGACTGACCATACACCATAGGGACTCATGTTGATACAACTGTAAGGCTTGCTCACAAGTAATTCTGTTGCAGGAATTGAGCTGTGGTATTATACCTTGCACCCTGACAATTCGACCTTGGTGCCCGAACTCTAGCCATTTAGAATTCCAGTCTATCTTCATGGGGCTATACTGTTGTAGCCAGTCCATTCCTAGAATCGCATCATAGCTTCCAAGAGTTATCAACCGAAAATTAGTGACATAATTGAGGCCTTGCATCCACCACTTACACTGCTGCAACACCATGGAGCACTGTAAGGTTCCACCATCAGCAATGCGAACTGAAATTGTGTGGTTCAGATTAGTGACTCCAGGTAGCTTGAGCCCTAGCTGTTCATCAATGAACGAATGTGTACTGCCCGAGTCGATCAGCAACAATACTTCAATTCCTTGAATCCATCCCTTAACACGGATGGTTTGGGCAGAATCAGTGCTGACCCATGCCTGTTGGGAAATTGCCATCAATACATCCTCGTGAGACTGGATTTAGCATCAACATCTTCAATGAATTCGTTATCCATCTGAATTGCATTTAGCAATTCCTCGACCACATGCAACTGTATTGAATTGGAACACTTGTGATCCTTACTCCATCGCTCACCACACGTAAAACATAGCCCATTTGATCGACGATAGGCTCTTAATGCTGAAACTCTGCCTTCCTTGCTTGCTGTTCTGGTTGACTCCACATTTCTTCGCTCTTCCACTGAACTAGTATTAGCAGTTCTCAGAATTAAGGACAGTGGTGCAGGAGCCCCTTTATAGTAGTTCTTGCTAGAAATTCTGGAGTAGTCCTTCTTTCTTGTACTTTCCAGCGCTTCTTCTTGCAAGAATGCAAGCGCACAGGCAGCGTCTAGATCGGGTGGTCGTTGAAGCATAACAGCAGACCGAATTTCATCCCTCAACCCTTCCACAAAACGTGTGACAAAATACATAGGACGTAACGTATTGTCGTAGGCCATGAGTTGATGCATGAGCCCATCAAATTTCTCCACATAATCGGCCACTGCTCCTTCTTGACCTATGTGAAACCATTGGTGAATCAACGATTGATGCTTGTCTCGGCTAAACCGTGCGCAAACTCGATCACACAAGGATTCCCAAGAGATTCCGACCAACTGAGAGCGCACCGATTGAAGCCAGAACGCTGCATTTCCCACAAAGTTCAGAGTCGCCAACCTTACCCAGTGCCCGGGATGGATGCCGTAAGTCTCGAAATAAGCCTCGCAATTGGATCTCCACATTTAAGGGCTGTCTCCGTCGAATTGGGGACAACTCATCAGAGGTAATCCGCCCATACCAAAATAATTCATACTCGGATACGGTTGCGCCTCAATTGCCAAAGTTCCAGGTGCATATGTTGGCCTATCAACCAGATTACCAGCCGGGGTGGGGAACAGATTTACCTCGGATCTGACCACCTCCTCCTTGATCTGCCTGTTGTACTCCAGTCCAGCCCCCGTAGAGACCAAACTTGGTTGTGAGCCCACTGGTGCACACCTCTCCTCATCTTGTTCCTTAGCGTCTTCCAATTTCTCCACCTTAAGTTGGAGCTGATTCACAGCGGATTGCAGGCCTTCCACTTTGCGTTCCACATCCGAATTCCAGGCTTCAACGGTGTTCTTCAAGGACAGCAGATCAGAACGCATCCGCTGCTCGGACTCATCCATCCTTCTGAGCAAGAGATCCAACTTACTTTCATTCTCCATGATTCTCGCAGCCTGTTTGGTTATGTACCTTGGCTTCTCCAGATTTGAGAGCTTTGTTGATCCACTCCGAATTCCGCAGACCCGATCGAGGGATTGCCTTATAGCTCCCTGCAGTTTCCTGCTGGGTGCTAGTCTCTCACAGGAAGGATTACAGCAGAACCAAGAGGATTGAGGATCAGTGAAGGCTCTGATACCAGATTGTGAATACTCATCGCTCAAGAACAGAAGAACGGAGGAACATATAACAGAAAATTCTCACGCCAAGCGCAAGCCGCCGGCCAGCCGCCGCCTTTTCCTCATCGCCCCCAAGTAACGTTATTACAGCAAGTATTTATACTCAGTGTGCCCTTGGCCAACACACACGCATGAAGCAGCTATTCAGCCCACTCAGGCCCACAGTAACGCACGCTCGGCCTCCGCACTCTTGCCGCCTTGTCACCAGCTAAACCCTCGCTCTGTATCACGTCCGGCACAGCAATTGGGTTGCTGACACGGCCACGACCAGGCCGCCGTTACTTCCTTCTGCAAGCACCTTGCTCTTGCCAGCTGATGAGGAGTCACCAGCATTTTTCCTAGACCGCGCCTCCCACTCGGCCTGAGTGAGTAGCACCTGTCCATCCGCTGCATTGCTGGATCTGCCACTCTTCTTGCGTGTACGCTCTTCAAAAGTCTTCAGCTGACCCACTGCCTCCTCAAACGCCAAGGTGTCAAGGTCGCAGAATTGTTCGATGCCAGCGATCACACCAATGAATTTTTCTGGCACCGTGTCGAAGAGCTTCTTCACAAGAGCAACGTCACTAAGAAATCTGCCCAGGGAGGAATACCGGACAGCCATCCCAGCAAGGCGCCCAGAGTACTGATCAAGGGACTCACCGTCCCCCATCTGCATTCCATCGAATTCATGCTTCAGGGTCTGCAGGCACACGTCCTAGACACGTTCTGCACCGATGAATCGTGTCTTGAGGCAATCCCACACCTCCTTTGCTGTTTTCTTCTTGGCCACCTACAGAAGGATATCTTCCGGGAGAGCCTGAAACAAATGCGAATTCGCCTTCCTGTCTTTCTTGCCGTCGACAGCAGAATCATCCGCTAGTTTGACAGCTTCCCAGATGCCTTGATCCTCCATCATCGCCTTCACGCGGATCGCCCAACTTGTGTAGTTCGTCACCGCCAGCTGCGGGTACAGGTATGCACTCCCCGTGCTTCCCCGCGATGCAGCCACCGTCACAATTGACATGGCTCTGATACCAAGTGTTGGCAGGAACCAGATCGAACACCAAGTGTTTGCACTGTATGATATCCGGCAACAAACTACAGAGCGCAAAGAAGGAGAGTTTTGTGGCAATTTTCGTTGGTTTTCTTTCTCAACTGGAACAAAACAAGTCTAATTACATCTAAATGCATGAGAAAAACTTAAACATGCAGTTCGTGCCATCCCACGACCATGCAACTCACGCCACACCCACACACCCAGCTCCTAGGAAACGCTCTAGTTAGTTGCTTCCCGCCACAACCAAGCATCCTGGAGTCACGCCGGGACTAACATCAACACAAACCTGTATAAATCTTCGTATATCATCTCAACTTAGATAGGCGAGCAACAATGTTTCTATTCCTCGTATATATATGAGCTTCATTTCCTTTTCATTCTTCGGTGATAATTTGAGTTTGGAAGTTGAGCCATTGAATCTTTGCTGAATAGATATGAGAATAGCATAGTTGGACACTGGAAGTCTGGAATGATCATTTTATACTTTGTACTCTTACTCATGAAGCTGTAAAAATTGATTAACTAAGGGCTCCTAGTTCCCTACCAGCTACATCACATTTTATGCACTTTTATAGCAATTTTTATAGCAATAAGAAGATATGATTGACGCTCAAGTCCCAACCATCCTACCCTGTCTCCAGCAGGGTTATAGAAACCGGTCGGCTATCGTGTGGTAGACGACAATTCGCTGCTGAGTGGCTCGGTCGAACCAGTCAGTTTGATTCAAATTTTAAATTTGAAATTGAAAAAAATTGAAAAAAAAATCTAAAACGGTAGGTGAATTAAGATGATTTATGGTGAAATTTCAAAAATATTGAAATATCACAAAGTTATGAACCAAGCAAGGTAGATAAAAATACAAAATGCAAAAATAATTTATTTTTCAATCTTTTTCAATGCATTGTTATTTAATTCTATGTATGCAAGGCTCTTGGATTATTGTTATATGTTTGGTATATGTTTCGTTGCATGAATGCAGGGCTCTTTGCCATCAATGATAAGTTAGAAATGCTCACATGCATTATGTGTTATCACATGCTCGAATTGTCAATTAGCTATATTGTTTGTAATTTGTATGTGAAGTTGTGAACTTATAAATTTTATGGTATTGTAAGTTTTCAATTTGTCTTGAAAAACAATTTTATACAGTTATATAGTTTTCAAATTTTATTGAAAAATTGCCTAACTAATTACTGAGTTGGTACCATTCTAGTGGTTACCAAGCCTCGTACTGCAATAACCGAGCACCGAACCGTGGATACCGTTTTCGTGAACCAGTTTGAATTCAATTTTTGAAATATTAATTTTAGTTGAATTGGGCTGGTTACCACCCGTCCGGGCCCGGGCGGTAATTCACTACCACAAAAACAATCTTTAGTGACTAAGGTTTACTGACGGATTAATGCCGCCTGTCAGTAATACACTTTTAGTGATGGATTGTTTTTCACACATCAGTAATGCTGTCTTATTAGTGACGGGTCATAATATGGCCCATCACTAAAAAGGGGCACCCATATTAGTGATGGGTCATATTATGACCCATCACTAATGGGTTGAATAACTGCCACCCGTCACTAATGACAACGCCGATCATTAGTGACGAGCGGTAGTTACTGCACGTCACTATAGGTGCCTACTGTGTATAAACAGGTGGGGCTAACAGAACACTTTTATATTGTGCAGAACCCTAAACCCTAGCAGCCACGCTCATCATGCTAGCTCCTCCGCCGTCGTTCTCCTCCGCCGTTGCGGCTTCCATTCCGTCGCTGCCTCCGCCGGCCTCCGTTCTGGCATGGCCTCTTCCTTCGCGCCCTCCGTTCTGTCATCGACCCTCCTCACCACCGCCTCGTATCGTGCATCTCCTCCTCTGAACGTCCTCCTCCTAAGGTCCTCCTACTCTTACTCCTCTTCCGTCGAGGCTACGGTTTGTGACTTGTTGCTTTATAAATATGTTACTTTGTGAATATGTTTCCCTATTCACTCAATGAAGAGAAGACTATTAGTATGAGGATGTGTGTGACATTTAGGCTCTTTTTTTGTTTTGACAAGTTTGTTCATGCAATGATGTTATATTATGTGCTACTAGTATTGTTTAGTTGTTTTCTTCATGCAATGATCTTACGTTATGCACTCAATGAGGAGAAGGCTATTAGTATGAGGATGTGTGTGACAATCGGGCTCTTTTTTGTTTTGATAAGTTTGTTCATGTAATGATTACATTACATGCTACTATTATTGTTTCTATATTTTGTTCATGCAATGATATTACATTACGTGTTCACTTTCATATAGTTTGGTCCTTTATATTTCTTTTTTCTTCGATATTCTTTAGGGGTAAGATTTAATTAATTAGTTATCACACACAACTGTGAATTAAAATATAGCTAGTGGCGAGGAGGCCATTAAGTTGGCAGCGCGACATCTGAGAGCAATCTATATTTTTGTCTTTTGGTTTATACAACTATTATTGTACTTTTTTTCATCGTTGTTAAATATAACATGAATTAGGGACATGGCAAGCCTCCCAAGTGATAAACAGGGCACTTCCACTGGACATTGTGCTTCTAGCAGTAGGCGGGCTCATCAGACGGTATTATTTTACCTTTTTTGTTGTCCCGTACTACAAGTGCAATGTTTAGTTGTCGTAATCCATGCCAACAATTTATGTACTGACTTCTGTTCCTCAGTGTTGTCTCCTAAAAATCCATCATTATTTCCAATGGCGTCACTAGGTTTATATATTGTACATGGCATATTATATTCATGTGGTAAAAAACTAACAAACTAATGTAATATTATCTCATTGTTATAGTTTCTAACAAAAAGCTTTGCCACTAACCATAATATTCACGCTGGTGACACCCTTGAGATATCAACAAGAGATGGGTGCACCAATATGGTTGAGGTTGCGAGCTATGGAGGCAGGTTATGCCTCTACAGAGGGTGGGGTGCATTTAGTTCGTGAGTCCGCCTAGTAAAAGGGAACATTGTGGAACTAACAATGGGACCCCAACTATCTTATATGACTACTATTTTTAATAATTATGGCCATGAGAAAATCGCAGGAGCCATAAAAATAGAGGACAGTGATAGTAATATCTATAGCAAACTTACGTTATGTACTAGAAATGCATATTTTGTTTGTTTACTTACCGACTTTTTTATAATAGCAGATGAGAGTCCTAGCAATGCTGTGAAGAAGAAGAGAAAGTAGATATCAAGGGAGGGTGACACTGACCAAATGGACCAACTAAAGAACATCTGTTATTTCGGAAATCATATACATGTAACTTTTCCCTCATTCAGATATTTCTGCAACAGCATTTTACAAGGCTCAGCCGGTGATGGACTTTGCACTAGAGTATCTCAACATCCGTGATGAGTATGCGCAGTATGTGCCTTCCATTTCAACATCAACAATGGTACAGTTGAGGCAGTTATGTATGTGGTGTAAATTGTTTTACAAGTTAGCTAGAAATTAGAAGTTAATCTTATGAAACTATGTTTTAGCCAATTTTTTTGAGATAACGAGTTAGAAGTTAATATATGTGATATTAATTTGGTTATAAATCTTCTGTGATAAAACTTCTATGATGTGCTTTGGAATATTAGATGTTGACTACCAAATCCTGACTTTGATTAAGGATGCAGCTTAAAATAATTATTATTTTTAAAATTACCATACTATTAGTGACGGGTGACAATAATCACCCGTCACTAAAGGGCTCTTTAGTGATGGGTTACATTATGACCTGTCACTAAAGGGTCATAACAAGTGAGCCGATAGGCCCCCCTTAGTGATGGGTGACATTACGACCCATCACTAAAGGGCCATAACAGGTGAGCCGATAGGCCTCCCTTTATTGACAGGTGAATATTATTGTCCGTCACTAAAGGGTGACTTTTTAGTGATGGGTAAACACTCGTCACTAATGACTTCACTGACGCGATAAGAGTGACAGGAGACTTGCCCGTCACTAATATAGGTTATTATCCATCACTAATAGGATTTTCTGTGACAGTCTGACCCAAGAACGGTTCGAGCAACCCTATTCTCTAGATCTAGCTGTGAGGCTATGACTAAGACTTGTTCGAAAAATATACAAGATGTCCTATTGAACAAATATGAAAATGCTAGAAGAAAGTACTACACACAATATATTCTATTTCTTGGTCCTATACAGATTATGTCATAATCCATGACTATATGCACTACAGTAGAAGTGTAGGACTGAAACTAGCGACCAGAGGGGGGTGAATGGGCGCAAACAAAAATTCAGCGGAAAAATAAAACTCCTGAAACTTGAGTATCGGACTTGCAAGTGACTCGATGAGATTCAATCCACAATTGGACAAATAAAAGTCACTCCTGAAACGTTCCCGAGCTTTGAGTCGACGTTCTACAAGATGACACAGGCATTCCCATCGTTGGAGTGTCGTTCCTCCTCGTCGCCACTGCGCGCACCGTCCGCGCGCAGCCCCTCGCTGCAGCCCGCGTGCCCCCCCTTGCTGCAACCCACACCTCCTCTTGCTGCGCCGAAGAGAGAAGAGGAGGGAGAGATGGCTTCTAGCTAGGGGAGAGGGAGAGTGGGTGGAGGGAGGAGGCTTGGAGGAGAAGCTTTCTTGAGGAGGAAGAAGCTATGCACATGGAGACAAAAATTCTGGATAGGCACACTTTAATTCAAAAT
>KE372890.1:587565-600364 GCA_000418225.1 Zizania latifolia | reverse complement strand
GCGTTGTGTATGTTTGATGAAATGACACCGTGTTCGCTCACCAAGTGTTCGGTCTTTTGCATTTGAGTGTTTCGAGCGTATCTTTTTCTATAGAACACTCGTCACACTTGTTGGTGCATTTTGGTAGACCAATTTACACTTGTCTCTACGTGCGGCGTTACTTTTTGGCGTTTAACATTTCGGAGAGTGTATCACCTTGTTTTGAAAGTGAACCATTTTAGCACGGTTGTGTACTGAGCTTTATCGAGGTCACTTGCAAGCGTGATACTGGAGTTTGAGGAGTCTGGTTCTTTTGGGGTTTGTTCTTTGGAGGTGACCGGATCAACCTGCTTTACGAGTGAACATTCTTAGCACAGCTTTGAGCTGAGTCTTCCTAAGTCACTCGCAAGGTTGATATCGGTCGTTGAGAAGGATTTTATTTTTCCGCTGAATTTTTGTTTGCGCCCATTCACCCCCCATCTGGTCGCTGGTTTCGGTCCTATAATTCTAGCAGTAGCTGCAGCTACCAGAAGCTCCCTAAACATGTCCTGAGTACACTAAAATTTGTTCAAGGATGTGACTTCACACTCAACACAATCTAGCATTGCTGAGTGAAAAATGCCTTCAATTATGGAATTTTTGTTGTTCTGCCACATAGTTGAACACGGTTCCTACTTACCTTGCTTAAAAAGAACTCAAAATTGCAGAAAACAAACTACGGTTGATAGTCATGTAGGATAATAGAGAAAACTATAGTTGGAAGAAAAAACATGAGCTCATATGTAATACCTAAATAAACTCAAGATTCATCTAAAAGAGCATGCACACATCACTGCTTGATTGCCTCCGGTTAGCCCTAAGTTGCAGCTCTAGTCTCCAACATGTGCCTTGTCGCTAAAAGACAAGAGCTGTGGAGCCACCATTAGAACCTTGATGTGATTTCCCTCAAGTGGTATTGGTAGGAGCTAGCCAGCCATGACAGCTTCCCCCTACTTTCTTCTTCCTCTCCTCTCAGATTTGCTTTTTTTCTTGTGCTCCCAAAGACCCAAATGAGCATAGCTATCCTCTCCCAGGCTTTTGGTGCCCAACATTTGGCCTATGGCAGGGAAATAAAAATGTCATGGGAGACATGCAATTTTTTTCACTGCACCATTAATATATGTCTTTTTGAAGTGTCACTAGATTAATAAGTGTCACTACTTTAAAGGGTCAATCAAAGAGTCAGCGAGGGGAAAAGTTTTGTGACCCTTCTACGAAGAGTCACTCAAACATTAGCCATTTCACAAACAAAAATCACGGGTAAAGAGTCATTAAATGATCTTATTCTTATAGTGAAAGAGTAATATCACTAACTTATATATAACTTTACTCAAACCAAAATTTCATAGCTGTTGCAAGTCAGGAGGAATAACATTTATCCATACTTCTGTTGATCCAACAGCCTACAAATCACAACCGGTAAATGAAGCAAAGTGAAGAATATCATTTCAGTAGTCTGAGCATGAAGGGAAGAAAACATTTAAGGTCAGCATTTAAACAGCTCGATGAAATCAGATCAAAATTGAACAAGTTTCATCCATTTGGAACCAGATAGAGTGCGTTTTTTCAGAACATTAATTAACCAAACAATCGGCAGAGCTGCGAAACAAATTCTACCTTGCAAATGGCGAGCACCGAGAAGCGCGGCTTCTCCGCCGTCGCGAGGACGCTCCTCTCGGCTGCCACCGCCTCGCGGCATAGCCGCCGTGCGACCTCCCTAGCCAGCACCGTCTGCGCACGCTCCGCCCGCAGCACCGCCACCTCCATGCGCATCGCCGTCCTGTCCTCCTCGAGCGCCTCTACTCTCGCGTACAAATTATCTGAAATGTCGACGGTGCAATCCTCGGCCACCGTCGCGGCTGCGCACCTCACGTCTGCCGTGTACTGGAACGCCTTATCCGGAGGCGGCGGCGACGGCGATGCCTGCACGACCACCGTGTCCTTCAAATCCGTGTCGCTTCCACCGCCGCAGCTGTAGCGGTTCTCCCCGTCCTCCTCCGCATCCATGTGTTCGACGCGATGCACGACCTTCGGTTTAGTTTCGTCGCCGCTGTCGTCATCGGGGTCCATGCCGTGGGCGTGGAGGAGGGAGAGGTAGGAGGCGGTGAGCGCGGCGAGGGATGCGAGCTCGTCCTGGAGCTCGCGGTCGCGCTCGGCGCGGCCCTCGGCGAGGCGGCGGAACTGGCGGGCCTCCATGAGCGCGGCCGCCTTCTCCCGCTGCAGCCGCTCGATCATCAGCATCGCCTCGCTTGCAGCCGTCTCCGCCGCGCCGCGCTCCGCGTCCAGCTCCGCTTGCAGTTCCCCCTCCTCCGCCTCGGCCTCCTCCTTCTCCGCCCGCAGCTGCTCCACCACCGCCTCCATCTCCTCCACCCTCCGCCCAAGCTCTCGCCCCTCCTCCGCATCCGGCGCGCGACGCCTCACCGACCGATGCGACCAGGACGTCGACGCCGAAGCAGAATACGTCATGGTACCAGGATCCATTGGAGCATGCAAGCGAAGCCGGTGGCCGGCAATGGTTGGAGTGGTGGCCGCCGGCGGACGCGCGCGCTAGGGGAATTATATTACGCGGGGCTAAGCTTTGGACCGCTTGGCTTGGGTTAGAACGATGCGTGTGAGCTTAGCTCGGAACAAATTATATTAACTAGATGGATTAAGTGTATTAATCAACATGATTACGCTAATCAATTGGTTAATCCAGGTGTTTATGCTTGTGGGATAGGAGAAGGCAAGGGGGGTTGTAGCGCTGTGCTTTACACGTTGGGTTCCGGCAGCCACAGCCATGGGCGGGGTTAACGGGTGGTTAACGGTCGCCCGCTGCGCGTCGGTTTAAAATTCAAATTTGAATTTAGAAATTTTAAAAAGTTTGAAAAATCTTATCAATACTATGTGATTTATGATTATTTTTAGTGAATTTGTTGTTTAATATTTAAATTTAGAATAGTTTAGAGTACAACAGAATCAATAAAATAAAAAAGTGAAATTTTGGTCTAGCCCAATTACCTACCGTCTTTTACTTTTTCACAAAAATGATATTACGTGATGCTCTACCATTTAAGTAAAACAAAAAATAACAAATATCATGCCAAATATTTTTATCATTATATTAATTTTTAAAAAATCCTACATTTTCCACATTTTCCACATTTTTCCAATTTTTTTATTTTTTTCTATATTTTCTATGATTTTTTATATATTTTTATATATTTTAAAAGTTTATTGGTTTTTGACGCAAACTGAGAAGTTATTGAGCCACTGTTTGATTTAAAATTTTGAATGGTAATTGCGGTAATCGGCAGTCCGGTCGAGTCCAGTTACCGGGCCTGATTCGGTAGAGGTAACCCTGGCCATGGCTGGGTATATTAGGTTGGTTTAATTTCCATTTTTGGCCAAAACTTAGTAGAATTTATTAGTTTTGGACAAGATGTTTAAAATTGAAAACTCAGTACAATTCAGTGGTGGAATATGAGCCAAGCAAATTCTGTCGTTTGGATTTGGCATGCCTTCCCTGTATCGCCGCACTGGATAACGTACGGTGTATGGACGTAACGGCTAGCTGCCTTAAAAAAACATAGCAACCAGCAAGCAATTTAGCGGTAATTCACACACACGCTTAAGAAACGAGAAAAAAGATGCCCCCGCTTCCCTTTCTGACCAATGAGAGGGTTTGGTAGTTGGCATGTCCCATAGACAGTTGACTTTTAGCATTAAAAAATTATCAACGTATTTTCTCTGATTATTTACATAAGTCTATTTGAACTTTTGTAAAGGAAATAAGAAATTTTATTTGTTATCACTCAGTTATTTTGTGTTGAAAAATATGGATTATTTATTTGTGAGAGGATAATATTTGTTTAACAAAGGCAAACATGGAATTTTTTTTAAAAAAAATGCCTAGAAAACTATAAAACGACTTATATTTGAGAAAATATTAAGAATGCTAAACCGACTTAGTGTGTCTTTTATTAAGCTGTACATTTTAAAAACAAAAACTATTGTGAATGATAGCTATAAAAAAAATTATTGTGAGCCGTGGGATGTAGAAAAGATACAAAGTTATTTGGTTAAGTAGTGTTTGGATGATTGAACGAATAGGAATAAGATGAGATCATTTCATTTTTAGGTGATAGGATAGAATGATATGGTAACGTAAAAGTGTTCGGTTAGATGAATGAAATACTTTGATTATGTGTTTGGTTGAAGAATGCGGAAGGATAAGATGATTCAGTCTCATGTTTGGTTAGCGAAATGATAAAAGATTGGAGGTGCAGCTAGTTGCTCGGTCGCTGCGCCACGCCGCTATCAAGATGCCGCCTGGCTGCCCCACCGCACCTAGGGCGGGACAAAAAATCGTAGCTCATTAGCTCACTCGGCTCATGACTAACTCGACTCGGTTCAACTTAGCTAGTTTTGTTTTCCTAACAAGCTGAGCAGGTGTTTTAACACATTAGTATAATGAGCGAGTTTGAGTTAGCTCACGAGCTTAACGAGCTCAACCCAAACAAGCAGCAGGCCAATAGCCCAACATCTCAAGTAGTTAGCCTAGCCTACTAAGGGCTCCTTTGGAACACATGAATTTTATAGGAATTAAACTATATCCTCCAAAATTCCTTTGAAAATACTCCATTCCAAAGGAGTCCTAAAGCAACTTATTATAATTTATTTGCTAGTATGAGACTCATCATTTTATAATTTATTTGCTAGCGTCTAGTTGTTACTTGATAACTTATTATTATAAATTTATTATTATAACTCATGGATTTATCATATGGAAGTATGAAACATATAACATGGGTGATGAATTGATGGAATCATAAAAATAGTAATGGAACATGGATGTTTGGATTTTGAAACGTTATGTAATATATTTGTTTTATATTTTGATATTTAATATATGATTATTTGAATATTCATTATTTGATCATCTTTTAAAGACTTGGCTCATGAGCTAAATGAGCTAGCTCGTGAGCTAGACCGAGGCAAGCCAAATTGAGTTTTTTTCTTGTTATGTTAATGAGTCGAGCCGAGCTGGCTCATTATCTAGCCCTAACCATGCTGCCACGTGGCCGCCCAGCCCCACCACCACCTGGCTGCTCAACCCCACTGATGAGGACATCACTCCTACGGATACACATGACACCTCTTAGGTGGCTATGCAAGGTCCCATCACTAGAGCTCAAGAACGACAATTAAATCTACAGGTGAGCTCGTTCTTAAGTACCTCTTTATATGACTTTGAGAATAGATTGCTACCTAATGATGATATTGTTGTTAGAAACCATAGATAGGACCAAGAAGCACACGAAGACAAGCAAACATGTAGAGAAGGACCAGCAAGAGCATCTAAGTCGAGTTAGAAGTCTAATCCACTTCTAGTTCGAGTCCATCCCGGATTCTAGAAGCAACATGCAATAAAATCGCCACCTAAGCCATATTTGGACTCTATTTTCGACGTTCCACATATGCACGGAATTAACTTTGATATATTTCCAATGGCTCTAGTTTCATGTCAAAATTACTTCTGGATCAACGGGAATCATCAAAACAAGTGGGCGTCTAGAATCTGTCAGGATCCTATTTTGCTATCTTATTAGGCCTTTGGGTCGTGTACCCAATTGAGACCATTAGGGGTGCGTCCAAAACAGGCATAAAAACTTAGCGTGCAGCAATCTAGGGTTTCTTAGGTCTATTTACATGTTGCTTTGACAGCCGCCGCAATGTCGGTCTTGTAAGTGAACCCCAATTCAAAGATTCCAATCGAATTTTTCTGTTTTGATTGTGTTTTCTACGTTCTTGCTTGTGTTATTTGATTCTTAGCTAAGGATTAGCCTTCATAGCGAGGTTAATCGGGCTGCACTTGGTTGATAACCAGAGGAGAAGTGGTGCTATGATTGTAGGGGTTCGACCTCGCCAATCGAAAGCCGGATCACGTGTGTCTCTTCGCCGCAAATCATTGTTTATCGTCCACTTGACAGAAGATCGGGCACTCCGCCCTCCATCACCCACCATTGTTCCACTCGACACCACGTGGTTCAGAAAAAAACTCATATCACATGGTTCAGCATCTACACAGAATATTGTCTGTCTAGGGATCATTCCGTTTCACTCGGTACGACCTCATCAGTCATCCACTTATCCCTCAAATCAAATAGTTACATTGCTCTATATTCAAGAACTATCATGTCCTATTTCTCCTCATACAACGAACCAAACACTACCTCAGAATAATAGATGTGATTATGGTTGGGCATTCGGTTAAAACAGTTATACCGGTTTGGTTAAATCGGTTAAGAAGAATTTCGGTTATACCAGAATGGCCACCGAACTTTCTTCGATGACAATAAAAACCGACGAAAATAGGTTTTGGTTAAATTGGTTCGGTTAATCAGTTAACCATAAAAATAGAAAATGTAATAAGACTGAATAAAGGATTCAAAGGCAACAAATTGCTTCCACTAAACTAGTTCTGCTTTAAAAGCTCTTGATATGTCAAAACAGTGCAGAAAATAGACTTACATAGAATGAAACCAGCTTCTCATCACAAAATATAGGGTTAAAGGAATAACCAAAAGTTTAGCGGATGTTACCAGCAAGATAATAAAGAACAATTTGTTAATAGCCTACAAATAAAAAATCCAAAGCTTCTTTCCCTTTTACACATGATAACATATCAGGAACTATAGTATCATACTAGAAAGAGAAGAAAGTACTTGTAGTTCAGCGCACCAACACAATTAACAACTCATACATAATGATGATCCATCTTAAGAACACACCTTACACCTAAAACCATGATTAATTGTACATACTCAACAAATGCATAATAAAAAATCAAGTAAAAAACTAACCAGCACAACACTACAAAAATAGTAAACAGCCGCCCCGCCGGTTGTTTGCTCCTTTGTGCAACTGGGCCCTAGTGGTTGGCGCAGTGACATGCCCCTGGCTACTGAGGAGCCAACTATGGAGAACTGACGATGAGGAACTAGCGATGGGGAGCTTGCGATGGGGGAATATGTGCCGGCAATGGGGATCGACGATGGGAACTAGAGATGGGGAACTGGTGTTAGGGAACAAGTACAGGCGATGGGGAACATGTGCCAACATTGGGGATCGGCGATGGGAAATTGGTGATGGGGTTAGATGCTGGTGATGGGGAGCTGATGATGGGGAACAGGTGACGCCAATTAGGATCGGTGATGGGAACTAGCGATGGAGAACTAGTGATGGGAAACTGGTGATGGGGTAGGTGCTAGCGATGGGGGACTAGCGATGGTGAACAGGTACATGCAATGGGGATCAGTGAGGGCATTTCCAACCCATAATTTTCATAGATAGTTTTTAGAGGAGAGAGTGTGTAATAAATTGTGTTTTAGACCTAACCATCATAATGCATAGTTTCTATGTACAAAGAAAATTAATAACTTCATGCAGGCACCACAAAGAGAGATTGATGATCTATGGCAAGCAACTATATAGCCATATATCAACTATAGCAACTCATAATGATATCACTCATAGTACTTCATGTTCATCTCGAACCATATATCAATCACAAATCATAGCACTTTATAATGATTACATATAGTATAATTTGTAATAAAATAATTTAAGTTCATAACCATAATAAGTAAGAAGCAACTCCATATGTGCCTTTCCAAAAACTCATGTTCAAAGTGTTGGGGAACATGAAGGCTATGCTAGCCAAAAACAAAATTTTCTACCACGCACACCAGGAAATCTTGCTAAGAGAGGGACCATAGATCATTACCTCAGGCACGCAGTGCAGTGGAAGGAGAGTTAGAGTAGCGAGATGATCCTTCTCACGCGTGCTGATGTAGTCGGAAAGTCGATCATTGTCCTCAAGAAGCCTTTGCCCGAGCTCGGGAACTCCCGAGAGATTCTCCCAAGGACTTTTGCTCCTTTGAGTCGATGTCACTGATCCGATCAGCGATGCCATTGCCAATGTAGCTCAGCGAAGTAGTAAATTAATGCCTCTACTGGTATCCATATATCTAGAGGTGGAACGCTAGCCCATTAAGTGTGTGACCCTGTAGGTTCACGTATAGCTTGGTTAATATATAAAAACTCCTTTCTATACTCCGTTAACAGTGGCCTCTAGCAAAGCATATTAACCTAAGTATACATAAAGATCATATTGACTGAACTTTATAATGTTTTATATGTACATATCCCTTTGCCTCACGATATCGATCAAGCACAAGGTGAGATTTGTACCTGATGGTAATATGCCCTAGAGACAAGTTCTGGAGGAAACGGAAGTTCTGGTTGGACCGAAATTTCTGGGCCCGCCCTAGTGGTGAGTTCTGGAGGAACCAAAAGTTCTGGTTGGACCGAACTTCTGGGCCTACTCTAGAGTCCAATTCTGGATGAAACGGAAGTTTCGGGCTTTGGCCAGAACTTCCGGGCCAAAATAAATTCGATATAGAATGTTATTTTCAGAAGTTCTGGTTGGACCAGAAGTTCCGGGTCCAGAAGTTTCAGTTGGACTGGAACTTCTGGATCAAAATAAATTCGATACAGAATGTTATTTTTAGAAGTTCTAAGCCCTGGCCAAAACTTTCGGGCCGAACATGTAGATTAGATCTGGTGGGCTTTAATGTTGATTAAAGGCCCATCAGTGGGCTCTATATAAGGAGAGGAGAGGCTAGGGTGCAAAAGGGCTGTTGGACCTCTCCTAACCCTAGCCGCCACCTCTCCCCTGGCCTCACCTGCTGTGGCCGCATCTCTCCTAGCCTCTCGCGTGGTACTAGCATATCGGCGTGAGGTGATCCCGTCCCTATACGTGTGGATTCCGTAGAGGCACCGCTACAATTGTGGCACTGATCATCTCAACGTGAGGATCGTAAGGCTGCATCGTCTTCGCCACCAATGATTGGATGGTGCTGGGCGAAGTTGATTGAGGACGCACTTCCCCAACTCTTCTTCCGTTGCCGTAGAGCGTCTCATGACTAGAGGTAATGATCCATGATCCCATTACTCGCATGGTTCCTGGGTTGAACAGGGTAGAAAAAGTTCTGTTTTATGCTAGCGTAGCCTACCCGTTCCCCAACAGTGGTATCAGAGCCTACGTGCGTAGTGTTCGATCTAGATCATACACATATAGGTGATTTATGGTGGAAATAGATTAGATCTATTATTCTTGCGTCGGATTTTTGGAAGTTCCGGGCTCTAGCCAGAACTTTCGGGCCGAAATAATTTTCTTACAGAAGGTTATTTTTGGAAGTTCCGGGTTTGACCGAAAGTTCCAGGCCAAAATAAATTCGATACAGAAGGGTGATTTTGGAAGTTCTAGGCTTTGAGCCGGAAGTTTCGGGTCTACTTTTCAAACACGCACAGATTCGACGCTTAACTCATTTTTACAGAGAATGTTGTGACTGGTATGGCCTTGTGATATATATGATGCATGTATGTAATTTTCATGGCCTGCGTGTCGACATGTGATGCTTCTTCTCATGTAGTTTATATAGTGCTATTAGATGTAATAGACTCATACAAGATCATGGAGACTTGAAGCGTGATGACCCGAAGGACATGAACAGTGGAGATGGAGATCACCATGTGAGAAGGGACATACTATGTCACAGTTAATATGATTGCCTGTAATGTTTACTTATGTTCCTATCATACTATTCTTTTATGTTTTGTATACGGTAGGCATCGTTACCATGTTAGAATAGTTTCCCTCAGAAAATTAAAAGTCATTGATGCCCTTTCTAATAGCTACACCTACAAAGATTTTGATCATTGTATGGTAGGTCTGCCAAAATAGAGTGCCATCTTTTATCTTAACTAGTTAGGGTGGATGTCGGACATCGACAAGCATAGTATTGATTTGCTTAACAAAGCTATCAAAACGGTTTTGGGCTTTGGGGCATGGAGTTGGGCGTCGAGGCATTGGATGCTACCCCAACGAACAAGAGTCACATAGGGATGTGATTAGCAAGTGGTTGCTTACCTATGTCACTAATTTTCTAACAGTGATGTCAAAGCTCACTAGAAGTTAGTTGAATATGGATCTTGTCCCACTACATGTCGTAAGAGGGAAAATGATTGTATATCATATAGTGGAGCATCTTTTATTTGATAGAAGATTCACATAGCATAGTGCTAAAACTTGCATTTCTCTGTTGTAGATCATGGCACTTATTACTAGTAACACTTCTAGTTTTAATTTGAGATCAATTCTTAAAAAGGAAAAGCTTTCTGGAACAAACTTTATTGATTATCATAGAAACTTGAGAATTGTTCTCAAACAAGAGAAAAAGGAATATGTTCTAGAGTAGCCCCATCCTAACGAACTATATGATAATGCATCTACCATGGATCGGAGGGCTTATGAGAAGCACGCCAACGATTCAATTGATATTAGCTGTCTCATGCTTGCCTCTATGTCCTCTAAGCTTCAGAAGCAATATGAGAACAGGGATGCTTATGATATGATTATGGGACTCAAAGACATGTTTGAGAACCAAGCTTAGGCCGAGAGGTACAACACCTCAAAGTCCTTGTTTACGTGCAGGTTGGCAGAAGGCAGTCTAGTCAGTCCTCATGTGATCAAGATGATTGGTTACATTAAGAGCCTGGAAAAACTTGGTTTTCCTCTTGGCCAAGAGTTAGCTATGAATGTGATTCTCCAATCGCTCCCCGTGAGCTTCGAGCCATTAATCTTGAACTTTCATATAAACTGAATGGTGAAAAGCATGGCTGAATTGCATGGGATGCTAAAGACTGCTAAGGAAAGCATTAAGAAAAGCTCTAGTCATATGATGATGGTTCAGAAGAATAGCAAGAAGAGAAAACGCAAGGGCAAGGCAAAAGCTTCGGATGAGATCTCGAGCTCTAAGCCTAGACTTGTTGGAAAGTCCAAAGTTGGCCCTGCTACATCTAACACTTGCCGCTACTGCCATAAGACTAGTCATTGGCGAAGGAACTGCAAGTTGTACTTAGAAGAACTCAAGAAAAAGAATAGAAGTAAGACTTCCACTTCAGGTATAAATGTTATTGAAATTAATCTTGCTACTCATCCAAGTGATTCATGGGTATTTAATATCGGATCAATGATTCATACTTGCAAATCATTCTAGAGATTGAAAAGGACTAGGAAGTGTGCAAAAGGCGAGTTGGATGTCTGCGTCGACAATGGTGCAAAATTTGCTGTATTTACCGTCGGTGTTTATTCCTTGTCGCTACCCTCAGGATTAGTTTTAGAATTAAATAATTGTTATTTCATTCCTGCCTTGGGCAGAAACATTATCTCTTCTTCATGTTTGAAAGAAAATGGTTATGAATTCATAATAAAGAACAAGTGTTGTTCGATATTTTTGAAGGGTATGCTCTATGGTACTTGTCTATTGTTGAATGGATTATATATACTGAATCTTAAGGATATAAATGTTTATAACATTAATACGAAGAAGTCTTAGCTTAATGATTTGAATCCCACTTTTGTTTGGCATTATCGTTTAGGTCATATAAATGAGAAGCGTATGTAGAAGCTCCATAAAGATGGTCTTCTAGAGTTATTTAATTTCAAATCATTTGATACATGCGAGTCTTGTATACTTGGCAAAATGACTAAGACGCCTTTCACTGGTCAAAGTGAGAGGGCAAATGAATTATTGGCCCTTGTACATACAGATGTATGTGGACCAATGAGTTCTATGACCAGAGGTGGTTTTAGTATTTCATTACTTTTATCGATGATTTTAGTAGATTTGGTTACATCTACTTAATGAGGCATAAGTCTGAATCCTTTGAAAAGTTTAAGGAGTTTTAGAATGAGGTACATAATCATATAGGCAAGGCAATTAAATTTCTGTGATCGGATCATGGAAGTGAATATTTGAGCCATGTGTTTATTGATCATCTAAAGCAATGTGGAATTGTTCCACAACTGACTTCACCAAGCACGCCTCAATGGAATGGGGTGTCCGAGCGGAGGAACTGAACTTTGTTAGACATGATCTAGTCAATGATGAGTCAATTTAATCTTCCATTGTCCTTCTAGGGATACGCTCTAGAAACTGCTGCTTTCACATTAAACATGGTTCCATCTAAATCTGTAGAGAGGACACCATATGAGATATAGACTGGGAAGCGTCCCGGGTTGTCTTTTCTAAAGATATGGGGTTTTAAGGCCTGTGTAAAACGTTTGATGTCCGATAAGCTCACTCTCAAATCTGATAAATGCTTCTTTGTGGGGTATCCTAGGGAAACCAAAGGATATTACTTCTATTACTGGAAAGAAGGCAAAGTGTTTGTCATCCAGAATGATGTCTTTCTTGAGAAAGAGTTTCTCTCAAAACGAGTTAGTGGGAGCACGGTGCAACTCGAAGAGATTCGAGAACCACTCAAAAGTGTTTTAGCTCCTATTAAACCACAACTCGATATGCAAGACGTTGCAGAACCTGTTTTCGAGACACCAGCCCCACGTCAGCCGGAAAGGGTTAGTCGTGCACCCGAGTGGTTTATGTTACTAACCACGGGGCAGCACGATATATTATTGTTGGACAATGTAGGACCAAAACTAGCGACCAGAGGGGGGGTGAATGGGCGCAAAACAAAAATGCAGCGAAAAAATAAAACTCCTAAAACTTGAATATCGGACTTGCAAGTGACTCAATGAGATTCAGTCCAAGAATGGACAATAAAAGTCACACCTGGCAAGTCGATACAAAAACTTCAGAAGACTTCCTCAAACTCAAATATCGGACTTGCAAGTGACTTGTCGAAATTTAGCACAAGGCTAGATAATAATCGT